>CM056051.1:426378253-426805753 GCA_029574335.1 Rana kukunoris
AGAAGAAGAAGAAGAAGAAGAAGAAGAAGAAGAAGAAGAAGAAGAAGAAGAAGAAGAAGAAGAAGAAGAAGAAGAAGAAGAAGAAGAAGAAGAAGAAGAAGAAGAAGAAGAAGAAGAAGAAGAAGAAGAAGAAGAAGAAGAAGAAGAAGAAGAAGAAGAAGAAGAAGAAGAAGAAGAAGAAGAAGAAGAAGAAGAAGAAGAAGAAGAAAAGAAGAAGAAGAAGAAGAAGAAGAAGAAGAAGAAGAAGAAGAAGAAGAAGAAGAAGAAGAAGAAGAAGAAGAAGAAGAAGAAGAAGAAGAAGAAGAAGAAGAAGAAGAAGAAGAAGAAGAAGAAGAAGAAGAAGAAGAAGAAGAAGAAGAAGAAGAAGAAGAAGAAGAAGAAGAAGAAGAAGAAAGAAGAAGAAGAAGAAGAAGAAGAAGAAGAAGAAGAAGAAGAAGAAGAAGAAGAAGAAGAAGAAGAAGAAGAAGAAGAAGAAGAAGAAGAAGAAGAAGAAGAAGAAGAAGAAGAAGAAGAAGAAGAAGAAGAAGAAGAAGAAGAAGAAGAAGAAGAAGAAGAAGAAGAAGAAGAAGAAGAAGAAGAAGAAGAAGAAGAAGAAGAAGAAGAAGAAGAAGAAGAAGAAGAAGAAGAAGAAGAAGAAGAAGAAGAAGAAGAAGAAGAAGAAGAAGAAGAAGAAGAAGAAGAAGAAGAAGAAGAAGAAGAAGAAGAAGAAGAAGAAGAAGAAGAAGAAGAAGAAGAAGAAGAAGAAGAAGAAGAAGAAGAAGAAGAAGAAGAAGAAGAAGAAGAAGAAGAAGAAGAGAAGAAGAAGAAGAAGAAAGAAGAAGAAGAAGAAGAAGAAGAAGAAGAAGAAGAGAAGAAGAAGAAGAAGAAGAAGAAGAAGAAGAAGAAGAAGAAGAAGAAGAAGAAGAAGAAGAAGAAGAAGAAGAAGAAGAAGAAGAAGAAGAAGAAGAAGAAGAAGAAGAAGAAGAAGAAGAAGAAGAAGAAGAAGAAGAAGAAGAAGAAGAAGAAGAAGAAGAAGAAGAAGAAGAAGAAGAAGAAGAAGAAGAAGAAGAAGAAGAAGAAGAAGAAGAAGAAGAAGAAGAAGAAGAAGAAGAAGAAGAAGAAGAAGAAGAAGAAGAAGAAGAAGAAGAAGAAGAAGAAGAAGAAGAAGAAGAAGAAGAAGAAGAAGAAGAAGAAGAAGAAGAAGAAGAAGAAGAAGAAGAAGAAGAAGAAGAAGAAGAAGAAGAAGAAGAAGAAGAAGAAGAAGAAGAAGAAGAAGAAGAAGAAGAAGAAGAAGAAGAAGAAGAAGAAGAAGAAGAAGAAGAAGAAGAAGAAGAAGAAGAAGAAGAAGAAGAAGAAGAAGAAGAAGAAGAAGAAGAAGAAGAAGAAGAAGAAGAAGAAGAAGAAGAAGAAGAAGAAGAAGAAGAAGAAGAAGAAGAAGAAGAAGAAGAAGAAGAAGAAGAAGAAGAAGAAGAAGAAGAAGAAGAAGAAGAAGAAGAAGAAGAAGAAGAAGAAGAAGAAGAAGAAGAAGAAGAAGAAGAAGAAGAAGAAGAAGAAGAAGAAGAAGAAGAAGAAGAAGAAGAAGAAGAAGAAGAAGAAGAAGAAGAAGAAGAAGAAGAAGAAGAAGAAGAAGAAGAAGAAGAAGAAGAAGAAGAAGAAGAAGAAGAAGAAGAAGAAGAAGAAGAAGAAGAAGAAGAAGAAGAAGAAGAAGAAGAAGAAGAAGAAGAAGAAGAAGAAGAAGAAGAAGAAGAAGAAGAAGAAGAAGAAGAAGAAGAAGAAGAAGAAGAAGAAGAAGAAGAAGAAGAAGAAGAAGAAGAAGAAGAAGAAGAAGAAGAAAGAAGAAGAAGAAGAAGAAGAAGAAGAAGAAGAAGAAGAAGAAGAAGAAGAAGAAGAAGAAGAAGAAGAAGAAGAAGAAGAAGAAGAAGAAGAAGAAGAAGAAGAAGAAGAAGAAGAAGAAGAAGAAGAAGAAGAAGAAGAAGAAGAAGAAGAAGAAGAAGAAGAAGAAGAAGAAGAAGAAGAAGAAGAAGAAGAAGAAGAAGAAGAAGAAGAAGAAGAAGAAGAAGAAGAGAAGAAGAAGAAGAAGAAGAAGAAGAAGAAGAAGAAGAAGAAGAAGAAGAAGAAGAAGAAGAAGAAGAAGAAGAAGAAGAAAGAAGAAGAAGAAGAAAAGAAGAAGAAGAGAAGAAGAAGAAGAAGAAGAAGAAGAAGAAGAAGAAGAAGAAGAAGAAGAAGAAGAAGAAGAAGAAGAAGAAGAAGAAGAAGAAGAAGAAGAAGAAGAAGAAGAAGAAGAAGAAGAAGCTTTGGTCTGGTCCTTAGCAGTGCCCTCTCTGTGTAGGAGAATGCAGACAACGGCTGGGAGATGCCTGGGAAGTGAACTCACCCCTTAGACTTACTATGGGGTTTCCATTGTTGGCTGCCTGTCCTACACAGCGAAGCCTCCGCTGACTACACCAGACCAGTGCAGCTACCGGATAGACAAGTATAGCGATTTTTTTTTTCTTTACCGAGTTAGAAATACAGTAGATTAGGCTTAGAAAGTGTCTGAGCGTAGGTTTAGCGTTAAAGAGGAAGTAAATGCCTCACTAAAGAAAACCCATTACAAACTTGGATATTCAACAGCAGAAGACATGAAGCCCAGGTTCACACTGAGCTGCCGGAATGAAGCCGTGTGAGTTTAGCTGAATTCCAACAATTCCACTCCCGCATGTCAGTCTCGATTTCAGCCGTGATTTCGGAGACACACAGAAACTACTTTTAGAAATCAGCGCAGCGCGCAGATGCGGCGTTGCTCCGGTTAGGACTGTGCCATTGACAGCAATCGCCGCAGATTTGCGTGCGATTTGATATGTCAAATAGCATGTCAAAATGCTCCAGTGTGAACCAGGGCAAAACAAAATGATCTCACTGCAAATAATCAACAGATACCGAGATAGTGACAGCTTATTTTTTAAACTTGACTTTTTCTGTGATGACAGAGCTCATTCTCTCCCACCTTCTGGCTTTTCCTATCAGTCTGGAAGTTCACTCCTCAAAAAAAAAATAAAACACCAACAGTGACCTTTAGGAGTTTTAAACACTCCCCATTAATTACCACCATGAGCCACTTTGTAACCTTATGGTTCTGCACACCAGGTGGTGAAATATACATCTTAAAATGAAACTAAAGCCTCAAATTTCAAAAACTAAGAGTAGGCAAGCGTGCAATTTCCCTTCTGTAATAAAATAAAACCTACCTGCCTGCACGCAGTCGTCTTTAGAATTTGATTGAACTCAATTCATGTTCTGGCACAGATTCTGTGCGTCAGGATGACTGAACTCCTGCACATGTGCAGAAGTGATGTCATCCTGTGCTTGCCAATGAAGACAACTGCAGCCCGGCACTCAGAACAAGCTGGATAGAAGATGCGGGCAAAGGGATATATGACCTTTGAGGGAGAGGCAATAATTGCAGACTTTAGCTCCGCTTTATACATTTTTTTCAGAAAGTTTGATAAATCAAGTTACCGTATATACTCGAGTATAAGCCAAATTTTTCAGCACTTTTTTGTGCTGAAAATGCCCCCCTGGCTTATACTCAAGTCACCTTTTTGCGCCTGATCTCCCAGATTTGGGGACCCGGTACCAGCCAGCCGTAGGTCTCCTGGACCCCAAACTTGGCACACATGTAGCCCCTCTTCCTCTACAAGTGTGCAAAGTTTGTTGTCTGGGGGACCTACGGCCGGGGAGCACCAATTTTTCAAAGCTGGGCACCCCTTCCTTAGACTCCCATGTTAAACGGTAATTTCTCTGGTGAATTTGGGGACCTGGTACCGGATGGTCGTAGGTCCTCTGGATCCGGATTTCGGCACACATGTAGCTCCTTTTCTCCTCTATAAGTGTGCAAAGTTTGTTGTCTGGGGGACCTACGGTTAGGGAGCACCGATTTTTCGAAGCCAGGAACCCCTTCCATAGACTCCCATGTTAAACGTCAGTCTAGTCATGGACACAGTGAGGCATGGGCACAGTGAGGCATGCACATGGTCACAGTGAGGCATGCATATGGACACCCTAGGCTTATACTCAAGTCAATACGTTTCCCAGTTTTTTGTGGTAAAATTAGGTGCCTCGGCTTATACTCGAGTATATACTGTAGTTATTCAATATAAATATATCACTTAAAAGTTAAAATTATACCAGTTACACCGACAATTCTGGATGCATAGAAATCTAAAAGAGGTAAGGAAAAAAGTACCAGTTACTTACCGGTAGCTGGATTTCTACGATGTCTTACAGGACGGCACTGTGAGAGTAGACTGGCTCACCTGACAGGAAACACAATCAAAAATGAAGTTTAAAAGGCCCCACCCCTCCCGTGTGCCTCAGTTTAAGATAAGTAACCGCTCTTTAGAACACGGTATAAACAGAGACCCAGAAAAAAGGAGGAAAATAGATAGAAGTAAAAGGGAGGGAAGTAGGCCTGCCGTCCTGTAAGACATCGTAGAAATCCAGCTACCGGTAAGTAACTGGTACTTTCTCCCTCGTCTTCCAGGACGGCACTGTGAGAGAAAAGCAAGTAATCCTCAGGCCTACCTTAGGGCGGGACCACCGTCTGTAAGACCTTCCTACCAAAACTCAGGTCTTGAGGAGACAGTAGTTCGACTCTATAATGCCTGATGAACGTATTCCGGCTGGACCAGGTTGCCGCTCTACAGATCTGCTCTATGGAAGCTCCTGCCCTTTCTGCCCAGGAGGTTGCCAGAGAACGCGTGGAATGAGCCTTAATAACAGGAAGTGGTTTACCTGCCTGTGTGTATGACAAAGAGATAGCCTGCCTAATCCATCTGGAGATGGAAGCTTTAGTTGCCTGTTGGCCCTTCTTCTGCCCTGAAAAATTAACTAAAAGGTGAGGGGAAGATCTGAACTCTCTAACCCTCTCTAGGTAAACTAAAAGGCAGCGTCTTACGTCCAGGCAATGGAAAGTGGTTTCCTTTTCATTGCTGGGATTTGCGCAAAAAGAAGGAAGTATAACTTCCTGAGACCTATGGAACCTGGTTGCCACCTTGGGAAGGTACAGAGGATCCTGAGTCAAAATAACCCTATCTTCAAAAACCCGCAGAAAGGGTTCTTTGATAGAAAAAGCATGCAAGTCTCCAACTCTCTTGGCAGACGTGATGGCTAACAAAAAAGTAAATTTAATCGTAAGAAATTTTATAGAAATGCTGTCTATAGGCTCAAATGGTGCCTTAGTCAGCTGTTCCAGGACCAGGGGGAGGTCCCATGAGGGAACCCTGGAAACCTGCATAGGAGAAAGTCTGTCCCTGGCTGTCAGGAACCTCTTGATGAGGGGTTCCGCTGAGAGGCTCTTCTCCAAAAAATATGATAAAGCTGCCACCTGGACTCTTAGAGTTCTAGTAGCTAAGCCTAATTCCACGCCATCCTGAAGAAACTCCAGGATGTCGGGAGTTTTGGGAGAAGAGATCCGCTTAGCGGTGCACCAACGCCAAAAGACTGTCCAGACCTTTGTGTAGATGTGTCTGGTGACTTTCTTGTGGCTGGATAGTAGGGTATCTATGACTCTATCCGAGCAGCCCTTCTGTTGCAAGTTCCGCCTTTCAATAGCCATGCCGTCAGGCTGAAGAAACCTGGGTTCGCATGAAAGATCGGCCCTTGCCGCAGGAGATCCGCTCGGAGAGGCAGGGGAAGCGGGGGGGCTAGAGACCAGAGCTTCAGAATGGGAAACCAGGATCTCCGGGGCCACCAAGGAGCGATTAAGATTAATTTTGTCTCCGCGGAGGCCAGCTTTTGTAAGATCCTTGGGATCAGATTCAGCAGACGGAAATCCCAGTCCTGGGCCAGCGCATCCACCCCCTGGGAACCCGGTCCCTGTACCAGGGAAAAGAATTTGTTCACCTTTCTGTTTTTCCTGCAGGAAAAAAGATCTATGTCCGGGACCCCGAACCGCCGACAGATCCAGTCGAAGGTTCTTTGGCATAATTCCCACTCTCCCTGACAAACGGGCTGACGACTCAGAAAGTCGGCCTCCAAATTGGTGGCTCCTCTTATGTGGATTGCCTGAATAGAGGGTACTCTCTGTTCCGCCCAACCCAGGATCTCCAGGGAGAGTGTCAGGAGGGACTGGGACTTGGTGCCCCCCTGTCTGTTGAGAAAGGCGACTGTTGTAGCATTGTCGGAAAGGACCAGGACATCCTTGTCCTGAATTCTTCCTTCGAACGCCCTCAGAGCTTCTCCCACTGCCAGTAATTCTCGATAGTTGGAGGAGGTCCGCCTTTGATGATGATCCCAGGATCCCTGAGCCCGTAGTTCTCGTACATGGGCTCCCCAACCCCAAGCACTGGCGTCCGTAGTGACCTTCAGTGGATCGGTCTGACTCCACGGACGGCCCTTCAAGAGGTTTTGGTGGTGGAGCCACCACTCTAGGGAGTCCGTGACTAGGATCGGAACCCTGACCCGGGAATCGAGTGTCCTCCTTTCCGTTCCAGGCAGAGAGGAGGAACCTCTGAAGTGGTCTTGTGTGTAGTTGGGCCCAGGGGACCGCTGGAATGCAAGCGGTCATCTGACCCAACAGCTTCATGATCTCTCTGAGGGAGGGATTTTCTGCAGCCACTAAAGACCCGATCGTCGTCACAAGCCTCTGGAACTTCTCTTGGGGAAGAAAAAGTTTCTTCTCCCGGGAATCTATGATAACCCCCAGGTATACCTTCCGCTGTTCCGGTAGAAGGGAGGACTTTTGCTTGTTGATTATCCAACCAAGCGTCTCCAGAGTGGTCATGACGACGGTCAGGTCCGAAAGGAGCTGATCCTGACTTGGGCTGAAAAGCAGGAGATCGTCTAAATAGGGGACGAGGGAGATCCCCTTCAGATGTAGATGAGCCATTACCTCCGCCAGGATCTTCGTAAATACCCTTGGGCTGGAGGCCAGACCAAAAGGGAGGGCAGCAAACTGCCAGTGCTGAATTCCCTGTGCGGAGGCGAGGGCAAATCTCAGAAACCTCTGATGTCCCGAAAAAATCGGGACATGCAGGTAGGCGTCCCTCAAATCTATGGTTGCCATAAAGACGCCCTCTAACAAAAGACTCCTGAGGCTGTGAACGCTTTCCATCCGGAATCTTTTGTAGAGGAGATGGGAGTTCAGAGGTCTCAGATTGATTATCAGTCTGAACTTGCCGTCCGGCTTGGGAACCACAAAAATGTGGGAGTATACTCCCTGACCTTGTTGGTCTGGCGGGACTGGGATTATGACCCCCTGTTCCGCCAGACTTGTAATATTCTGGGAGAGGCCTACAGCTTTGCTGGAGTCCCTTGGGAGGTGGGTGAGGAGAAAGGCCGGGGGGGGGGAGCTCTCTGAACTCTAAGTGGTAACCCTCCCTGATTATCTGCAGGACATGGGGACTCTGGGTTATGTTCTCCCAGGCTGGAAGAAACCTGGCGAGCCTGCCCCCCACCTTCCCGTCACTTGGTGTCCTTTCCGGATGGTTTGGGATTGGCAAAAAGGATCCCCCCCTTTGGTCTATCCTTACCAAAGGGCCAACGACGACTGGTGGATTGTCCTTTGTCCGGGGCCGGAATCTTTCTCTGGCTGGGACGAAAGGACCGCTTCCTACTCTGCCTAGGTTTTGAAGGGAACTTATTCCCCTTCTCAGAAGACCTGGACAAAGCCTGATCTAAGGCTTCCCCAAACAAGAGGGAACCCTTGAAGGGGAGAGCACATAGGCGGCGTTTTGAAGCAAGATCACCCCTCCAAGTCTTTAGCCAGACGGCCCTCCTAGAGGCATTAATAAGTGCCCCAGTCTTGGCTGAGGCGCGAATGGTTTCTACCGCTGCGTCTGCCAGGTAGGCCACTGCCCCGCTAATAAGTTGGAGGGAATCTCGTATCTCCTTAGTCTTGGAAGAATTGGGGATATGGTCTAGAAGTTTTGAAGTCCAGGCGTCGGCATTTCTTGCCACGCAGGCTGAGGCCAATGCAGGACCAAGGGAGGCTGCATTGGCTTCCCAAGCCCTACGGAGAGAAGTGTCGGTACACCTATCCATGGCATCCTTTAAACTGCCTGAGTCCTCAAAGGAAAGGTCTGACTGTTTTGAGACCTGTGCCAAGGAGGCATCAAGCTTAGGGACCTTAAAAAAGGTGTCTACTACCTCCGTTTTAAAGGGACAGCGGCGTTTAAGTTTTGAAACTAGGTAAGCTCTTTTCAGGTTCTGCCCACTCCCTGAGGATAATGTCCTTTAGTGACTGATGGACCGGGATGGTCATGGTTTGAGGTTTTATTAAACCCCTGTACATCCTGTCCTGGGCTGAGACCTGCTCTGCTGGCTCTTGAATGTGCTCTGTAGCATAGACAGCCGCTAAAAGACCCTCCATATCATCAGTAGGAAACATATATTTTCCTGTCCTGGTATCCTCCTCCTCCTCTTCCTCCTCCTCTGCCTGGCTGTCAACCAGGGATTCACTACGTAAGGCTAACTCGGACTCCTCAGAATCCGAGGGGTACACTCTACGAGCCTGTAGTGGTACAAACGGACGAGAGGTTGAAGAGGATTCCTGGGAGGAGGGGCCCGGAACCGGAGAATCAATGTTCTTTCTACTTAGGGAAGATTGAAACTCCTTTAGGGTAGATAGCATTTCGGTCTGAACCGAGAGAAATTGCTTCATGATCTGTGAGGTTTCCTTCCCTGTAAGCTTACAGATGCACTTAGAACAAAATGGCTTGTTATGCTCAACTGGTAATTTGTCATTGCAATTGCCACATCTCCTAACACGTTTAGGAGGCTTAGCCACTCTGCTGGCCTCCCCCTGGGCAACAGGGTCTTCACCTAAACATATCAGGGAGAAACATATGCCCATTAGCCTTCACCTCTCAGGATTTAGGGGAGGGGGGGGGGGGGGGGGAACAACAACAAACCCCCTATGAAAAAGGAAAGACTCACCCTTGGTGGTTTCCTCTGCAGCCATAGGAAAACGACGGTCCTCCTCCATAGTCGCGTGTGCCGAGGAGAGGTCTTCCATGGATACGCTCTGAGACCGCCAGGCCCCTCTATCTCCCTGGCTGCTTTATCGTGTGCCCCGATCGCCTGCAGCGTCTGTCCGGTGGGGGCCGCCATCTTGCCGCGCGGGAGCGGAATGACGTCACGGCGCCGTGCGCGTCATCAACAGGCGCCCGGATGCTAATGGCGCCGCTCGGAGCGGCGCCTAACCACCCGCCATGCGGTCCGGCGAACCCCCGGACGGAGCCAGCAGGAAGGGGGAGGCCTTCGCCCAACCTCCAAGGTAGGAACCAGGCGGGGGGAGAGAGGATGTGGCCTCTTCGGAGCACTGGAGAGCCCTGCCCTCCTAGGAGGCTCCGGCGTCCAGGGGAGTCTGTGACTTCTCCTGTTCCCCCCTGGACTAAGATGAAGGGGAAAACCCCCCGGGGGGTAGCAAGCTACACCGGACCCAACGGCACCCAGTACCTGCGGTCCGGGCTCCGGGGGGGGGGACCACCAGCCCCAGGCTTTAGGTCATAAGAAAAAAATAAACGTTTCGCTGAAAGGGAAACACAATCAGAACTGAGGCACACGGGAGGGGTGGGGCCTTTTAAACTTCATTTTTGATTGTGTTTCCTGTCAGGTGAGCCAGTCTACTCTCACAGTGCCGTCCTGGAAGACGAGGGAGAAAAAATTGTTTATATGACTCAGATGCCATAACTAAGAGTTCCTTGCTTTTGGATCTTGTGCTGGAAGTGAGGACATGCAAGAACATTCTAATATAAGAAGACCATTCTGTATCTTCAAGTACACATAAAAAAAAAGAAGGCAAACCTACTTTCCCCAACTCTTCCCCATCCACTAGAGATACACAATGTCCCAACTTCAACCTTCTCCTCCACCTGCGGTAGACAGATCCGCTGCACTTCAGAACCTGTAAAGGGGAGAAAAAGGTCAATGCTTTGTTGTGAAAAAAAATAATAATCTACTTCAGGCTAAGTGTTCTCTGAACTGTCTTTAAAAAGGTAGTTCTGTACTTGGTTGAGAAGCAAAACATCTGCAACATTACAGAACAAATCCAGGTTGAATGTGACCCTCTACTAGAAACTAGACCAACTAAAGTCTTTCTTGGCTCACCCAGGATGATTGGCTTAGAAAGGTAAAGCAATGCAACATCATAGGTCATACTTCCATCAGGTCGATATTTTGGGTGAATCTTTACACTTGAGACTGGGATATCTTGTTGTTCATCTTCGATGGCAGTCCGATCATATTCTCCAGCAATGACAGTCAAGTGACTGACCTCACTGAAAAAAACATTCAAAATGACAAAACAGTTACTTCATCATAGATCAGACTCTCCTAAGCAAACTACCCGAACCCCCAGGAGGTAAACGCATCACCTGCAGATCATTGAACCGCCTTGAATTAGGATTTACAAAGACAGCATGGATATCTGGCAGAACAATGATTTTTTTTTTTTAGAGCTCAATAACCATTAGTTTGGACGTGAAAATTATGGTGTAGATTTGGCCTCTTCAGAGGGGTCATTGATCATAGGTATATAGTCACTTAAAGTGGATGTAAAACCTTTCCTATACCCAGTGAAGTGAACAGCCTCTGATGATAGAGAGATAAAACCAATCCTCCTACATAAGTTTTACATACATATTTCCTGTCTTCAGCTTTATATATTCTTTAGAAAGTGCACATCGTGTTAGAGATTTTATCTTTCTGTTCAGCACTGGGAGTAGATTCTTGGCATACAACTGTAGCGGTACCCCGTAGGGGCTGCTGAATGTTATGGTAGGTCTGTCACCCTGCCCAGTCAGGCACACCATTCTCATTAACCCTCAGGCAGAAAACCAGTCCTTGAACTTTGTTTTTGTGTTTTTATTGAGGAGAATAAACTTGGATGGGGATTGAGGAGATATGGGATGCCCACTTGATTGAAGAACAAAGAAATTGATACTTCTGGACTATATACACCTCTTCCCTTCCTCACTCTCATGACCAGCCATCACTGAATGCAGGCCTGACACTGGCTCAGTCGCCCAAAGCAAATGCCCTTTGCAGGCAGGGACCGCAGGCCCCTTTGGTGTTGCAAAACGTAGATAGTGCTAGCTGTCCACGTGGCTACTGCCCCCAGAATCACACCTTCAGGCCCTGCCAGCCCTTCTGGCTGCAGCTGCCTCTCTCCACTGCCCATGCCGCCGCAGTCCTCACCACTGGCTCTGCACCCATCCCAGACTGCAATCTCCCAGTCCTCTCAGGCGTGCCTCCCCAGTCGTCTTTACTGTGCGTCACTCACCAGCCCTCTTGGCTGCGACCAGTTGTTCCTCCCTGGACACTTGCCTGGCAGTGCTCTCGTGCTGTCCTCTTTGCTCCCGTGCCTCCTGTCCAGGACTTTTCCTTGTGATGTCAAAAGGTCCAGTTTGCACCCGAGCCCAAGGTCACCCCCCAGGCCGGGGAGCTCCCTCAAAGGCCACGACAGCCTAGCTCTCCATCTCCAGCTTCCACCCTGAACTCCTCCCCAGCTGGGCGGACCCTGAGTATTTAAGGAGGCCTGCCACCTACCAATCCAGGTTGGCTCCTCGTGATACTACAGGCAGCTCCAGATATATGTGCTTAGGTCAAATTTAATGAATCACTTTAAACACTTAATTTAGAGTCTTGACAATTACATTTTAAGGGAAATACTAAGGGGGGGGGGGCGTTATTAAAATACTGTTGGGTTTTTATTTCCGACTGTGACTCCATTAGAGGGTGCAGTCGTAACCAAGTCAGAAAGGCATAGAAACAAACACATTGTCAGAAGTTCTAATCTTTTTGAATATACTAAAAAAAAAAATATGTGCTTTTGTTATTGTATCCTTGGGGGGAGTGTAGGGAAATCTCTTTAAGGATAAAATAAATAACCTGTATGAGGGTCTAAAAGCCCTCCTATCTTTATCCAAAACAAAATATGTTTTAAAATGGACTCAAAGGAGGTGATTGGTTTGCAAAATTGAAGGTATTGGTTTTAGTATCAGAGCATTTACATGAGTACAAGTACTAATGCTTAGGCCCCTTTCACATCATCACTGTGCCTGGAAGGCCCACCAACTATAGGCTGCCTGCAGAAAACTACAGGAGGGGGAAGATACATGGCAAGTTATTTTTCACAGGAAGACCAGCAGCGACCGGCCTTTATTACGGGAAGTTCCTGCACTGAGGCAAAGTTTCACACAATGTACAAATCTGGACAAAAAACACAGAGAACACCACGATTCTAGTAAGAATACACATGACTCTTAGTATCTAGACAATATTTACTGATCAAGGAGTACATTTTTAAGCACTTGAGACTATAGTACTTTATTTTGGCCCTGCCTACCTGGAAGACTTGGGAGTTCTCTTAAGTGTTTACTCGTCTACTGTTGCATAATGAATAAATTAAATATCCATTGCAGAGAGCATCCAGTTTTGTACCGACCATGGCAGGCGTTCAGACTTGGGAGTGCCTTGATTTTGCCACCAGACAGGCATGGTACCTCGTATCTACCAAAACCTGAAAGCTTGGTTCTGAGTTAGGCAACAATACAATATATAGGTCCAGGTTCCGTACATCAGAATATGAACAAAGTGTGCCATTTAATAAGATCTGAACATACCTGCTCAAAGAATAAACACAATGTGCAGAAGTCACCACTTCAGTTGTCTGCACGATGCTTCCTCCACAGATGTGTTTACCGCGATACTGCAAAGACACCTGGACAAAAAAGGCCAAAATTATCTGCTGGGTCTTCAAGCATGCAAAACGTCCAGAACATGAGAAAATGTTGGCCATACATCAGAAACTCTTTATTGAAATGAGAGTAGCCTTGAGGTATCACCATTGGAACTGTGAAATTGTAAGAAGTCTACAGTGATCTTGAGTGGGTCCAATAGTCTTCTGGGTCACAGTACCTCTAATGGGAAACTTACAGAATATTCTAGGTTTACTAAACATTTGGCTTTATCAATGTAAAGTCAAAACCCATCTCCAGTCATTTAAAAAAAAATGGATGGAATGTGGAAGACTTAGAACCTGTTTTATTGCCATTTCTTGTTACGTGCAGGTGGATTATGAGTACTGTCCATATGTGATGTCAGAAGGTCTAATCTCAGTCCATTATCGGCCATTTTCTGTGAGACATCTCTGTCATCACAACTTGAATAAGTTTGCAGCCTGAACTGTCCAACTGTAATTACCACATGTGAGGTTGTCAGAACCTTGTATTTTTGGTCACTTAAGTACAACATAGGTAAAGATAAAGTACCTGAAGCACCCTGGTCTTTAGGCAGGGTTGCTTTCTAAATTTACCTGCCAGTTGTAGTTACCTTGGTCCATTTTTAGGGATCAGTTGATTTCATTCTAAGGCTGCAATTGCTGCACTTCTCTCTTTTGCCACTAGGTGGTTGGGCACTTGGTGGCATTAGATAAGAGAAGAGAAGGTAAGATAAGGCAGATAAGAGAAGGGCAGATTATGAGTATATGGGGTAGTTCAGCCAATGGGCGGGGTTTTTTCTTAAATCTCTTGGCCTGCTCGGAGAACCTATATATGCGAGTGGAGTCAGGTGATCAGTATTCTGTGCCACCCGGATGGCTGTCTGGGTGGACGTGTGTTGTACTGCCCGGGCTGCTAGGCCGGAGTTTAGGCCTATCCCAGGCAGGGCTGGTGCAAGGATTTTTGACACCCTAGGCAAAGCCTAATTTTGACTTGTTTGTTCCACTGTACCCCCCTGAACATCTCTGCCCCCCCCACCAGTTCCCACTCTGCCCCCCCCCCACACATCTGTTCCCCCACACATACAAACCAGTTCCCGCTCTGTACATTTTTTACATTTCTTGTGAGTGGGTGCAACCTGCAGCACTGAGCATCCTGCCTGTGCTTCCACTAATGTACCTGAGCTACAGCGGCGTTGCTGCCCGTCTGTCTCCTCTTCTCACTACAGATCCCTGACCCTAGCAACCAGGAGGATGGGGAAAAAAAAAAAAAAACAGTCATCGCGGCAAGCCCAGACTTGCATGCAGGGCTTCAGTCACTATCTCACCTCCTGCACTGGCCGCTTTAACTTCCACCGACCCGTCCGACCACCAGCACTTCCAGCCAGCTGCTGTCCCGGCTCTCTTCCCCTCATCTCACTGCCACTGCAGGCTGGAAATAGTGTAGTGATAGTGAGGGGGGATGTCTCCACAGGTGCAACCGCCCCCTATCCTGGCGGCTGGCACCATAAGGCATGATTTTTAAAAATTAAGGTCCAGGAGGTATTTTAATGATCCAGATCCCCAGCGAGTGGCTGGGAATCCGGATTTTGCCGCTCCCCCCACCCTGGCGCTCTAGGCAGCCGCCTGACCTGCCTATGCCTAGTGCTGGTCCCGATTCCAGGCACATCTGGCTGCTAGGTTGTCTGAGGGCCTATCCAGAAAAAAAAGAGAGCAGCGCAGGGTTGGAATTGCGGCTTGCAGTCCAACCAGAATTGATGGTTCTGCCAGCCGGAGAACCTGTCATGGTCGGAGGTAGAGGGAAAGCTGCCGTCATTAAGGGACCAATAACCTTATTACCAGGGACCGCAATGAGTAGCTGAAGTAGCGGTGCAGAATTCTCACCAACAGGGGACGGTGAAGAAAATTGGGAAACTTCAGCAGGTATCAAGCCAGGTATCCAGCCAGGGGAGGCAAAACTTGCAGAGAAGCCTTGTGTGTCAAGCCAGGGACCAAGCAGGCCAGTAGGGTGAAGCTTAAGAAGTATCTGGCGTGCCAAGCTAGGGACCCAGCGGAGAAGCAGGGGTGACGCTTGATGAAGATGCTACAGTGAAGATTGGAGGAGCTCAAGGGATTCAGTGGCAGTAAATTATTTAATTCTAAAGAGAGACTGGGAGCTCCATGGGTTGAAAAAATATTAGTAGTGATTGTAGGAGGAAGTGAAGAAACTGTTAAAGACTGTTGCCAAAAGAGACAGCATTCCTACACATGCAGATGTGGCATCTTGTTGGATGCCTTTCCCTACAAGAATGTCTTCCTGTAGAAGTCTCGGAGTCTGCCAAATTAACATTGCAACCGCCTAAGGATGTCCTGGCCCTAAACCCTCTCTCCCAAAGTTCTGTTCAAGAGAAATAAAATCTCTTTGCATTCAAGAAGTGTCTGGTGCCCATTAATCTACTTTACACTACTTACAACCCACTCTATATGGAAGGATATCAGCAGCTCTTGGCTCTGGAGGTTCTCATTAGATCGAAGGAGGCCTGGTAACTTGCTACACTCCTATTCGGAAAATAACACCCCATTTCCAGCCCAGGTTACCACCCAAGAAATTATGAGACCTGGAAGTGGCAGTCTGTGAATATTACATAGCCCTTTTAATTTCAGCTCCTACCACCACAGACACAATATTGTCCATCATCACTTAAAGCAAATTTCAAGCAGATTAAAAAAAAAAAAGAAATAAGAGCACGTTTTTTTATCCAGGTATATGTTGACAAAATTATGGCTTGGCTTTGTTTTGTTTTAGTCTGGGGATCATTTGGTTGTGTGTTGTGGCAGGGATGTCTGGATCACTTGATGGGCAGACTAAAGCCTTGTACACATGGTCAGATTTTCATCGGACAAAGCGTAGGACTCTTGTCCGAAGGTCGTTGGCCATGAACTTGTCTTGCACACAACGGCAAAAAATTGTTGGCCAACAAACACAAAATTACATGTTTTTTCAGCTCTTTAGCGCCACCCTTTGGGCAACTTCTGCTAATGTGTTAAAGTTAGCATTGCTTACGAGCATGCATGTTTGTACTTTGGATTTTTTTCCGACGGACTTCTGTACATACGATCGGATAATCCGACACCACATATTTGTTGTCGGAAAATTTTAAAGCATGCCATCACACATTTGTTTGCGGAAATTCAGACAACAATAGTCCAATGGAGCATACAAACTGTCAGATTTTCTGACAACAGCCTGCCATCACACTTTTCCGGTCGGAAAATTCGATGGTGTGTACGGGCCTTTACAGATCCTTGGGAAAATAAGAAAGTAAACGTTTGAATCTAAGTTGTGTATTTAGCCAATTGCTTGGATCTCAGCTTGAGGCTGCATTCACACCTGAGAATTTTCATTTTGAAAAACATCTGGAAAAACGCCCAACAAGCAAAATCCCATTCATTTCAAATGGCACCTGTTCACATCTGATCGTTTTGTCACCTGAAGCAAAACTCCTAAAAAAAACCTTAAAGGGTCACAAAATTTTTTGCTGAAATGACTGTTTACAGGGTATAGAGACATACAAATTAACTGATTCTGTTTAAAAATGATTAAAAATAGATAAAAATCAATCATATAATGTGCCTTTAGTTTCACTTTCATTTTTAAACTGGTTTCATGTTTCTGTGAAGTAGAGGGAGACACATAACAAAAACAAACAAATCCAGGGCAGTGTTTTGTTTTTAAAATGAATCTGATTGGTTCTGAGGAGTTTTAGACACACAGCTTGGACCACAGTGAAAAGCCGCCATGAGATTTTTCATAAGGAGCCAGACAAGCAGGAAGTGTGGAGATCAGAGCAGAATTACAGCAACTTTAAAGCAAAAACAATGAGGATATGAAACCAGGACTGCAGTAAGGTAAAGAAAGCTATTTAGCAAAAAAAAAATAAAACATTTTTCCTTTAGTGATCCTTTAAGCTCAAAAAAGAACATGAGCTTCTTTAGGGCAGATTCAATTTTTTACATTGGTGACCTGTACAAAAATCGAGGCAAAAATTGTGGTACAAAACGTGGCAAAATCAAGGTAAAAAAAACACACAATTTTGAAACACTCTGTAAATGCAGCCTTAAGGTAACTTGGATGGACGTCTGACATTTTCAAAATTTTTTGGATACAATTATTTCATTAATATTACATGTACTTTCTTTTTCACCCTTAGGGTCCTTTCACATGGAGCGGACCGTTTTTCGGTCCGCTCCGTGTGCCTGTCAGCTCAGCGGGGGGGGGGGTCTCCGCTCAGCTGTCGGCGGACGGGGCGGTCCCCGCACACTGTGCAGGGACCGCCCCCGTCTCTCCTCCGCTCTCCCCTATGGGGAGGCGGATGGAAACGGACCGTCTGTCCGTTTGCATCCGATCCGTTTGGCCGGACGGAAGAAAAATAGGACATTCTTCCGTCCGCAAAAACGGATGCGGATCTAGCGGACGTTAGCAGATGCATCATCCGCTAACGGATCCGCTCCCATAGGGAAGCATTACAAGTCCGTTAACGGACTTGTAATTAGCGGACCGTTCGTCCGCTAGTGTGAAAGGCCCATAAAACACCAAACGCTTCTTTCATTCTACCTACCGTCCAAGGCTGGCCGCCTGCCTCAGCATCCTCTCCCCCAATGATACGTGAATTTTGTTGGAAAAAGTTTTCAGCTATCTGCTTCTTTCGCTGAATGCCGCACTTCAGCTCTGAAGGCAAGAAAAACAGGAATTAAAAGACCACCACCAAACTAAAACAGCTTAACCACTTCCATACCAGGCACTTATGCACCTTCCTCCCAAAAGCCAATTTTCAGCGCTATCGCAAATTGAATGACAATCGCGAACAATTTTTTTTATCATTTAGTTCTCACAAATAGAGCTTTCTTTTGGGGGTATTTGATCACTTCTGCGATTTTTATTTTTTGTGCAACAACTAAAAAAATACCATTTTTTTTTGTGAGTTTTGTAAGTAAAGGGGGGGGGGGGTTGAGGGGGTCATACTGATGCCTAAACATTTATACCTTAATGCAAGGAAAGAGACCAAGAGAGAAAGAAAGAAAGAAAAAACATTGTTACTTTTGTATTCATCCTGTTCATCATCTGCAAATGCTGTCAGTAAGACCCCTTTCACACTGGGGCTAAAGCGTTGCTTGTTTTACCAGTGCTTTAGCGCTGCTATGCATACTAGCTCCTTATGCCTTTGTCTTGTAGATGTTTTTTTTTTTTAAACTAAGGGTTTACAACCACTTTAAGCAATGACAAATGGTTGCGGAATAAACAGGTCCATGGTAGAATAAAATTGCTCAGATCCCATAGGGGGGGGGGGGGGGGTGTACAGGTATGTTAGCTGAAGTAAATACACAACATAAAGTTGGGATTATCTGAGAATTTGTAGTTTTTATCTAGAGCAAACTGAGTACTGTCCGTGATACTTTTTTTATTTGCACTAACATACAAATTTTCAGGACAAGCTTTCGGGGTGTTACCTCTTCTTCAAGGTCCAAGCAGTACTGATTAATGATGAGCTTCTGCGTGTTCGCATGGAACACGTGCAGAGCCCGCCAGGAAGTGTGCACGGCGCTGCGCTAATCACAGCCAGGGAGACATTTCCAGATCTCTGCAGCCGAGCATTGGGACAATGTCTCCCCAGCTGTGATTAGCGCAGCGCCGCGCTGTCTTCCTGGCAGGCTCTGCACGTGTTCCATGCGAACACGCTGAAGCTCATCCCTAGTACTGATTCACAATTTTTTGTTCTTGTTTTGTTTTAACATTCAGTAATCAGTACTGCTTGGACCTTGAAGAAGGGGTAACACCCCGAAAGCTTCTCCTGAAAAATTGTATGTTAGTGCAAATAAAAAAAGTATCACAGTACTCAGTTTTCTCTATCACCAATTGCACTAATATGGCTACAATAACGTCAAGTAGTTTTTATCTGAAAGCAAGGTTTCATTTTCATGTATGGAATTACAGGCAAAAGGGGCCAGACGCACATCGGTGACTTACCATGGGTATCACGCGATGCAAACTGCCTGCTGGAGATCAGTGGCGTAGACCCATCAGACGGTGTCAGCTTGGCGATAGCTGTATATAGGTAAAGAATTAATGAACTCTCTTGTTGAAATAAAGCAATATCTAATCAGCTAACATTGGTAAAGCAAATGTTTGCTTGCAGAGTCAAGAAATACTGCAATATTTTTTTACTGCTTTCAAATCAAGAATATTCATTTGCAAGCAAGCAAGAAAAAAAAAAACCACTGTATATATATATTATATATATATGTATCTTGTTTCTTAAAAATTTTCAACAACGATGTGGGCTGTATTGCAGCTTATTTTAGGAACTTTTTCAGGTTAAAGCAAAGATTATCCTTTCTACTTTTCCTCAATAAATATAATTAACTTTCATACACAGGAGATCTGATATATAATCACACTTTATAGTATCTCACCCCCTGACAGGACCAAGCTAGCAAGGAACAACATACAAACTGCCATAGTTCTGAAGAATGGGGCTGGGTTTTCACTTTTATCAGGTGTGAAGACTACAGCAGATGGCAATCAGGTGCTTCAGAGCTCAGGGCTGCCTTAAAGTGGACCTGTCATTAAATATATTAGCTGGAGCGCGGCCCCCTCTGGTTCCTGCACACACCACTGACTAATAACATTGATTAATGCATTGCATTGCATGAATCGATGTTATTGTCGCCGCTGGTCTATTCAGATGGCCGGACATTAGCGCCGGCCACCTGAATAACGGCAGCTGGTTGGCTGTACAGAAGTGCCTATCAGAGCCAGCGGTACTGATTGGCTGAAGCGTCATCGAGGGCGGGAGGAGACATCAAGGGACATGGATGGCTGACTCCAGTAAAGGTAAGTGCTGGGTGGGGAGGGGCATTTTACAGGGCACAGCGGCGATGAAGGGCAAAGTAACATCAATGGGCACGGTAACATCAATGGGCACAGTGGTGACAATAGGCACAGTGGGGACAATGGGCACAGTGGGGACAATGGGCACAGTGGCATGAATGGGCACAGTGGCGACAATTAAAGGGCACAGTGGTGACAATTGGCACAGTGGTGACAATTGATGGCACAGTGGCTGCGTTTGATGGACTGGCACAGTGGCTGCGTTTGATGGCATGGCACAGTGGCTGCGTTTGATGGCATGGCACAGTGGTGACAATTGATGGCACAGTGGCTGTGTTTGATGGCATGGCACAGTGGCTGCATTTGATGGCATGGCAGAGTAGCTGCGTTTGATGGCATGGCACAATGGTGACAATTGATGGCACAGTGGCTGCATTTGATGGCATGGCACAGTGGCTGCGTTTGATGGCATGGCACAGTGACTGCGTTTGATGGCATGGCACAGTGGCTGCGTTTGGCATGGCACAGTGGTGCGAATTGATGGCATATTGGCTGCGTTTAATGGCATGGCTCAGTGGTGCGAATTGATGGCACAGTGGCTGCATTTTATGGGCACAGTGAGGCTACGATTTATTTTTTTCGTTTGCGCCCCCCCAAAAATTTGGAGCACCAGCCGCCACTGTTAGTGATGTGTTAATGTAACACTTCCAGGGCCAATCCTAGGCAGGGTGCACATGGCGCTTTGCACCCAGGTGTCTGCAGAGGTGGGGGCGCCGAAGTGCCAGAGTTCTCCCCTCCCTCCTTCTCTCCTTGTTTGTGTCCATCCAGAACTAGCGTTCTGAGCATAGATGTGTGTCTGTCCAGAACTGATGTGTGAGCATAGGGCAGCCCATCCAGCCTGGCAGTGCTCGGGGGAGGGGCCACTCCTCTTTCTGACACAAGGCTTCTAGTTTTCTGTGGCTGCTGAGTGCTGATATGCAGAAAACAAATTCCTCACACTGGAAATCTTGGATCCCGCACCGTCTCCACCAACTCCAGTTGGAATATCTCCCTCTCCCATCTCTATCTCGGGCTGCACAAAGAGAGAACCGAGGTGAGTCACAGTGTTTAGTGTGCTGGGGGATGGCACCCCCAGCATCCCTTCACACGTGCTCTGGGTTGCCACTGCTCTAGATGTTTTATGGTATGATAGATTGCATAGGATACACAGCCCCTGCCCATTCCTGCGCCTCAGTAGTCCATCTACAGATGTGATGTATAATGAGATGTACCAAGACCCCTTTCACACTGACAGTGCTGGAGCATCGGCTGTAAAGCTAGTTTTAGCGGCGATTTACAGTCATTTTAGAGGTACATTTAACCCCCACTAGAGGCCAAATAAAGGGTTCAAAGTCGCCATTGCCAAAGCTCTTTGCCGACACCGCTCCTAAAGCGCTTTAAAGAAGCTACTTGCAGGAATTTTTCTGACATTCTGCCAGCGCACCAGCCCAGTGTGAAAGCACCCAGGCTCTCACACTGGAATTACAGATGAGGCTTTTTTCAGGCACTATTTTTACGATCTGTCTTTTAAAATATGCCTGAAAAATGCCTCCAGTGTGAAAGGGGTCCAATGGACCATTCCCTGTACTATGTCTGTAGTCTCTGATTGTCTCCTGTACTATGTCTGCGGTCTCTGGCCATCTCCTATATCATGTCTGCAGTCTCTGTCCATATCCTGTACTATGTCTGCAGTCTCTGACCATCTCCTGTACTATATCTGCAGTCTCTGATCATCTCTTGTATTATGTCTGCACTCTCTGACCATCTCCTGTGCTATGTATGCCATCTCTGATCATCTCCTGTACTATTTATGCAGTCTGACTGTCTCCTGTACCATGTTTGCAGTCTCTGACTGTCTCCTGTACCATGTCTGTGGTCTCTGACCGTCTCCTGTACTATGTCTGTGGTCTCTGACTGTCTCCTGTACTATGTCTGCGGTCTCTGACCGTCTCCTGTATCATGACTGCAGTCTCTGACCATCTCCTGTATCATGTCTGCAGTCTCTGACCATCTCCTGTACCATGTCTGTAGTATGTCTGGGGGCTCTTTCTAACAGACTCTCTAACAGAAGCCCTTTCTGTGTCCATCAGAGAGGCCCCCCTCCAGGTCCCAATAAAGTACTCTGCTTCTCTTCCTGTATTTTGTTTATTGTTACAAGATCATGTAAGGATCCCAGGTTAATGAAGACTTTGTGGGGGAGCATCTCTGTGGTTGAGTCATTGCCATAGAAACTTTGTAAAGGGGAGGAGTTAGTAAAATGACCACGCCCACGTGGGGGTGCCAGAAATATATTTCTTTCCAAGCGCCTGTGACCCTAGGATCAGCCCTGAACACTTCCAGGTAGTTATTACCCCTCACAGTTCTGCCACCGGCAATGCTTTCATCAGCTTTTCTTTTCAAAAAGACAGCACCATCTTTGTTCCATCATCATCACTGTCACAGATCAGCCACTGTTGCAGTCTCTCACCTTGTGACTGAATACAATTTTGTGTGAACTGAAATTCAGATTGCGTTTTTTGGTAGGCTTACCGAGTACAGCCCTCAGCCTTCCGGATGCTTATCCAGGGAACGTACTGGGGTGCGTTCCTTGGATAAGACTGACAGGCGTCTCAGCCAATCAGGTTGGCCGGTTCTGGCTATCGGTAACCTGATTGGCTGAAGCGTCATCGAGGGCGGGAGAAGGCATCGAGGATTGTGGATGGCTGACTCCAGTAAAGGTAAGTGATGGGCTGGGAGGGGAATTTTACAGGGCACAGCGGCGACGAAGGGCACAGTAACATCAATGGGCACAGTGGCGACAATGGGCACAGTGGGGACAATGGGCACAGTGGGGACAATTGGCACAGCGGCATGAATGGGCACATTAGCGACAATTAAAGGGCACAGTGGCGACAATTGATGGCACAGTGGCTACAATTCATGGCACAGTGGCTACAATTCATGGCACAGTGGCTGTGTTTGATGGACTGGCACAGTGGCTGCGTTGGATGGCATGGCACAGTGGCTGCATTTGATGGCATGGCAGAGTGGTGACAATTGATGGCACAGTGGCTGCGTTTTGATGGCATGGCACAGTGGCTGCATTTGATGGCATGGCACAGTAGCTGCGTTTGATGGCATGGCACAATGGTGACAATTGATGGCACAGTGGCTGCGTTTGATGGCATGACACAGTGACTGCATTTGATGGCATGGCACAGTGGCTGCGTTTGGCATGGCACAGTGGTGCGAATTGATGGCACAGTGGCTGCGTTTGATGGCATGGCACAGTGGTGTGAATTGATGAAACAGTGGCTGCATTTTATGGGCACAGTGAGGCTTCGTTTTTTTTTTCGTTTGCGCCCCCCCAAAAATGTTGTGCAGCAGCCGCCACTGTTAGTGATGTGTTAATGTAATACTTCCAGGTAGTTATTACCCCTCAAGTTCTTCCCCCGACAATGCTTTTATCAGCTCTTCTCTCCAGAAGGACAGCACCATCTTTGTTCCATCATCATCACTGTCACAGATCAGCCACTGTTGCAGTCTCTCACCTTGTGACTGAATACAATTTTGTGTGAACTCAAATTCAGATTTATAGGTGGCCATTTATCCTACTATTGTGTTTTTTGGTGCGTTTTGCAGAAATGCACTACAGTTCATATAACATGGTTTCCTATAGATGTAGTTCATATCTGTGTGTTTTGCATTTTTTGGAAAGGGTCATGGACTTTTTTCTCGCAGCAGATTGCGTTTTGCGTGTAATAGACTTTAATGAAGATTCACCAATGTTGCGTTTTTGTTCCGTTTTGCGATTTTTTTTCTCTCTTTAAAACACTGTGTATAGCTGAAGAATTGGGGGGGATGCCGGCATTATCATCCTTAAGGCTGCTTTCACACTGAAAGTGCCTGGGCATTGGCGGTAGTTTTTGCATAGCTTTTCGGCCGCTAGCGGGGCGCTTTTAACCGACAGTGTACCATAGTGCCTCTCAGACTTCAAAGGCAAATGAAGTATCAATTATTTTCTCGAAACAGATATCATGGAAGGGATCAAAGATAATTACTGATGATGCAGGATGCCTCCTTATTGTAAATGGGTTCCTGTGTGAAAAAAAAGGTTACTTACTAAAGTAACCTTTTTTTTACCAAATCAAGATCAAGTCTCATCACTTGAGACATATTTACAATTGGTACATGACAATAAGGAGGGGATTCTGCTCTTGGGAGGGGACTGAAATATGGCATTGGATCCCATGATCGATGTGTCAAAAGGTGTTTCCCATCTATCTAAAATTGCATAGAGCTAAAGGAATTTTGCAAGATCTGCAACAAGTGGTCAGCTATAGAACCCTCCAAGTACATGAGAGGGATTATACCTTTTTTTTCCCAGCAAAACAAAAGACATACATCAGAATTGACTATGTTTTTGTATCTCAGAATGCCCTGACATGCCTATTGGAGGCCTCTATAGGCTCATTTACCCAATTAGATCACGCACCAACTAATTGTGTTATAGAACTGGGAGACTCAGGGCCCCGTGAGTGGCACTGGAAGATCAATGAGACACTCTAGAAAGAACCAAAATATGAAAAACAGATAACTCAGGAACTAGAGTATTTTTTCGCAATTAATGAATCAGGAAAGGTTACTCCATTTTGTATATGGGAAGCACACAAATGTACTATTAGAGCTACTCTAGTCTCATATCTATAGGAGCTCATAGGAAACATTTGCTGACTGCTCAGCTAAAGTCTTTGCTTGGAGAGATCGGTTCACTCTAATTAGTTCACAAGAAATCGCATGTACAGCAGATCGAATAGAAACGCTCGCATTTACACGACAAGTTAAACCTATTGTTAATGGATAAAGCGAAAGCCAAGTTAACTCGTTGCAGGCGAGCATTTTACGAGGACGGATATAAGTTGAGTAAAATGCTAGCTAATGCGCTTAGAGAGACAAGGGCACGGAACCACATTGATCGTATTAAAACACATGGTGATGTGCTAGTTAATTCCTCCCAGGCAATTGTGAAGGCGTTCAGAGATTATTATGCTAGTTTATACCAGATTGAGGGTAATTATCACTTTCGACTGTTGATAGATGGGAGGCGGCCAGGGAATACATATTAGCGCCAGAAATGCCCAGTTTGCCACATGAAGAAGTTGTGGATCTGGACATTCCAATTACAGTAGAAGAATTTTCAGAAGCCCTTAAAGCATTAAAACCGGGTAAGGCCCCCCAGCCCCAATGGGTATACTTTGTCCTACTATAAGACCTTTGCTGACAAACCGACAAACGTGTGTGTGATCTCGACCTCGGGATCACATTGGCCTGAGGTCGCATCTTCATGAAGTAGGCCCAGTTATGCTGGCTGGGGCCTACGATTTGAAAGGGGATCCCAAGCTGTCCATCCAAGTGGGGGAAGCTGCCTGGAGGAGACCAAACAAAGCAAGCTAATGTCTCGGGATAAGCCTGGTGACTTTGTTATGCAGGGATCCACAGCTCTACTTGTCTTACAGTTTGATGGATCGGCTTAAAGGCTCTTTACTGTAAGGCTGGAAGTTCGGGACTTAAATCCTGTGGCAGAGGATTCCTGGCTAGCCATGATCATTCTCAGATGATCTGTGGCAGAGACTGTTCTCATACTGGTTCGTGCATCATCCAGGCTGCTAGGCCATGTGAGAGGGGTCTATCTGGGTGAGCAATACCCACTCAAGAGGGAGTGGTGACTGATTGATTGGAACTTTAGATATTTTTGTGCATTCTGTACCGTGTACCTGAACCTTCCCCTTCTCTCTATACTTTCCACTTTCTTCACAAGTTTATGCAGCATAAATAAAACCGTTGGAGGTTTTACATCTTGTGTGGACATTGCAATTTCTATAGACTTTCTTCCTCTGACAACAAACTTAGAGGTAACGTGCAAAAACCAAATCTAAACCAGCAGCTCCTCCAGGGGTAGTGCTACACGTGGGGGCTTGTCCGGGATATTTGCAGTTACCTCTCGCAACTGGATTAATGTGTTTTTGCTTTATTGAAAGTCTGCAATCAAGAAAGTGTTGGACTGTGCTTTAAACGAGAAAATAAGGTGTTAAGGGGTACAGATCACTTTGCCACCTCCGTAGGCAAGAGCCCGCAAGCTACGTGCCAAAAGAGCAAAAAGTAGAAGAGTTCCCCCCAACTGCATGAAACATGTGAGTGTGTTTGGCGCCAAAGACCAGAAGTTGCCAGATCGAGTGAAGAGATCGACTGAAGAGATCGAGCAGCATGTCTTCCTTTTCTTGGGCACCAGCCATATCGGGGCCTAGGATGTTCACCATGTCCAATGCTGTGGGTACTACGCAATCCGGGGCCCCGCTTACAAATACAGGGATCCGACAAATCCCCGGGGACGCTTCATGCTCTACACGACCTGGGATGTGGAGGCCCTGGGCATGCTGTGCCCTGGAAGGCGAGGGACTAACCATACAGTTGCGCCCTTTCGAACAATGCCTATCCTGTGGGGAATACCTATTTAAGGTGTGTCGTGGCAATTTGGGGGTGTGCACACCACCATTTTGCCTTGTGCTAGAAGCACATACTCCATCTTATATAAAATAATGCCATGTTTAAGCTAAAAGATTTACTCACCATCCATTCTCTGCCCATCCATACAAGTCAAGAGACATCACAACAGCTTGCTTTCATTCATCGCTCACCAGGCATGACTGCCTGCCGACCCCTCACAGGAGTTTTATTAACACAATAGCTTCACAGACCAACTCTGATTGGACGAGATCACAGCATGTGACAATAGGAAGTGATGACACAGCATGTGACCTCTATGGGAAGTGATGTCACAGCATGTGAGCTCAATACAGATATAGGGAATGGCAGCACAGATAAACCCTTCCAACAGGGATATTTCAGTAATACAACAGTAACACAATAATAGTACAATAACACAATAATAGTATGATACAGAAATAATACAATAACCAATGAACACAGTTCCTGATAAGGGGAGCCTATATGCAGCTGTATGCTCATACCATCATATTTATATTGATCAGACACAGAGATGGCAAAAACACACATCCACTAAACCAATAGTATGCCTGCAGAGTGACGCATCGCACAGGCGAATATCTGTGCATCACACAGGGGCCCTCGCGCCGGCGACACTCACTCTTCAAGCACCCTTCTCCAAGTCAGGTATCGGCCTACCTCAGCACTTGCCGGAACTGGACCCCATGAGCGGTGATGTCCCTGGGAAGTCCATGCCAGGAACCAGTAAGGAGACTGGGGAGAAAGTTACTGGGACTGCCCGCACTTATCTACCTGCCGAGGAGTGGGAGGACTCAGAGTTGGTCCTTGTCCGACACTGGGGATGATGACTTGTTTGAGACTTGTGACTTGTTTAAGATGGAGCAATAGGAGGTGTGTCACCCAATACGTAGTCTTCAGAAGAGTTGCCCATGGACTCCGGGGACACAACACCTTGGGTGAAAACCCTGGATGCAGAAAAGGAGGTTTTACCTGATCCGGGAACCTTTTTCTCAACCTGCTCAGTCTCTGATTTGGAAGTCACCGAATTCCTATGTACTACCCGGGATGGGGAGTTCTCGGTCATTGTCTAAACTTGCCCACTTGCAGCAGGTGTTGATAAAGAGAGTGGCTACCGAATTTGGTTTAGAGTTCCCGTAGGTACCAAAGGACATAATGATGGAGATCGAAGCCCAGAAAGGACGATGTGGTGTATTTTGTCACTACCTTGGATGACAGAGGAAAGTCACTGACATTGCCAGATCCCAGGTTTTACCTGTAACTTAAAACAAGCAGATGGACTTGTTGTTTCTTGCTTCTACCATTTTCCCACAAAAGAGAAAGATGCTTCTGAATATGGAGGAGTTGTTTTTTTTGTTTCCCTCCTATGCTATACTACTGGACTCTGGGGAATTAGATAGACAGAATAGGGTGCTGAGAATGTCTGGTTCAAGATGTGTTTTTTTGTTTCAGCCCCTGCTTAAAGAACTTTTATACCTCTGACACTAGGTGGCAGTGGTCGTCAGAATAGAGACTCTCTAGAGTTGATACATAATCTTTAAGATAGAAAGTTTCACCTTTCCGGAGGTGCAGCTCTGCTTCTATGTAAATATTTCTGATGCTTTAAAAGTGTTTTTTTTTATTTTTATATATACATATTTGTGTTTTCTTTTAGGTACCAGATCTGCTGTCAAGTTCATCGTAGAATGGGGTGGGATTAGACAGTTAGTTAGTGACGGGTGGTAGAATGTCATATGCAATATATAATGTGATGATGTTTTTTTTTTAATGTATGCCATTGTTACACTTTATTTTCTTTCTTTCTTTTCTTTCTCCATCCAAATTTTTTTGGTTCAGGTACCCAACCCACAGTGTGGTGTTTTTTTTTCACAGACACTGAGGACAGTGTCTTTTTGTAGCTGGGGGGAGGGGGGGTATGTAGCACCCTGCTCCCAATGACTGGGGTGCTATTCTAAATTTAGAGGGTGTCTGAGCCAATAGTGGGTTCAGACTTTGTTGAATTCCATTGAAATTGGCCTCTGTTCTGGCTATGCTTGTGCTTGATAGGATTTTCCCCTGAATGAATGAATGCATGAAAACTTATATAGCGCGGCACATGCGAACTGAATCGCCTCTGGGCGCTTGTTGTTCCTGTCTCCTTTGGTATCAAAAGAGATGAGTCTTGATCTTTCTCCTGAATGCTAAGTAGTTCTCCTCCAACCGAATACTGGTTGGCAAAACGTTCCATAGTCTGGGACCTTGGACCGCGAATCTTCTATCTCCTTTGGATTTATATCCGGCTTTCGGTATCTGCAGGAGATTTTGATTAGTGGATCGCAAGATGCGATTGGGGTTATGGGCTTTTATTTTTTCGCATAGATAATGGGGGGCATTCCCATGGATACATCTATGCGTTAGACAGAGTGCTTTAAAAGTGATTCTGTCTTTTACTGGTAACCAGTGAAGGGATCTCAGTGAGGGTGAGATTGATTCCCAGGGTTTTTTCCCAGTCACAAGTCTAGCGGCCGTATTTTGAACGACTTGTAGACGAGCGATTTGGTACTTTGGGAGTCCGAGGTAAAGGGCATTTGCATAGTCCAATCTGGAGTTAACAACTGCTCCCACCACGACCGCTATGTCTTCTTTGGGGATAAAAGGGATAAGCCTGCGTAGTAGGCGCAGCAGATGGTGGGATCCGCTGACTACTGACCCTATTTGTGCGTCCATAGTCATGTAGGAGTCGAAAATGACCCCGAGGCTTTTGACTTTGGCGCTAGGGGTGATGATTTTGCCCAGAATGGGCGGGGGTGTCCAAGTTGTTGCAGGTAGCTTCTTGCGTTTGGCGTGAAACAGAAGGAGTTCTGTTTTCGCTCCGTTGAGTTTTAGATAACTCTTTGTCATCCAGTCCTCTATCAAAGAGAGACATGTCTCTAGATTGAGGTGGTGATCCTTTTTATTGCAAATGCGGAAATACAGTTGCGTGTCGTCTGCATATGAGTGATAGAGCAGTTTTTGACTGCTGATGATCTCAAAAAGAGGACGAAGATAAATGTTGAATAACAACGGCGACAGAGGGGATCCTTGAGGGACTCCGCATGATACCGTGCGTTTTTCCGAAAAGAAAGGTCCTAACTTCACTATTTGCGATCTGTTTTCCAAAAAAGAGGAGAACCAAGATAAATCGCCTTCTGCGACTCTGGCTACTTCAGCTAGCCGGGTCAATAAGACCCATGTTGGAACACAAGCAAACCATGGTGTGTTAAGTGACCCTTCTCGGCAGCAGCCCAATGGGAGTGGTGCCACGCTGTGCATGCCGGGAAGGGGTACTTAAGGGGCAAACGCAGTTTTTCAAGGTCCTTCGGCTCGTGGCCCTCCTGGCACGAGTCACGTGTGTGTGATCTCGACCTGGGGACCACGTTGGCCTGAGGTCGCATCTTCATGGAGTAGGCCCAGTTATGCTGGCTGGGGCCTACGATTAAAAAGGGCATCCCAAGCTGTCCATCCAAGTGGGGGAAGCTGCTTAACGAAGGAAACCGGGAAGGACCTGCCCTGGAGGAGACCAAACAAGGCAAGCTAATGTCTTGGGATAGGCTTGGTGACTTTGTTATACAGGGTTCCACAGCTCTACTTGTCTTACAGTTCGCTGGATTGGCTTAAAGGCTCTTTACTGTAAGGCTGGAAGTTCGGGACTTAAATCCTGTGGCAGAGGATTCCTGGCTATCTATGATCATTCTCAGACAGTCTGTGGCAGAGACTGTTCTCATACTGGTTCGTGCATCATCCCGGTTGCTAGCCCATGTGAGAGGAGTCTATCCGCAATACCCACTCAAGAGGGAGTGGTGACTGATTGATTGGAACTTTTGATATTTTTGTGCATTCTGTACCGCGTACCTGAACCTTCACCTACTCTCTATACTCTCCACTTTCTTCACAAGTTTATGCAGTTAAAATAAAACCTAACAGTTGAAGGTTTTACATCTTGTGTGGAAATTGCAATTTCTATAGACTTAGGGACAGATTCAGGTAGAGTTAGGCTGGAGTATCAGTGATACGCCAGCATAACTCTCACTTTGAGCTGCCGTTTCTGTTTTCTGTAAGCAGAAAACAAGAAACGCCGGGTTGGAGTTCCTATACGAGCGGCGTAATTGTATTTCGCCGTCGTATGGGAACTGCAATTTTAAAAATGGCGCTCGGGGCATTTCCGCTGATTAACGCCGAGAATATGTTAATCAGTGAGAATCGGCAATTCACGATCGTACTCGGGCCCGACGCAGTGACTTTACGACGTTTCCGTAAGAGATACGCGGCGTCAAGAAAAACATGCCCCCTAGGTGGAGTATCCTATGTTAAGTATGGCCGTCGTCATCGCGTCGAATTTAAAAATGTTCGCGTCGTTTGCGTAAAACGTTCGTGAATGGGGATTGACGTTCACTGACAGAATTTGGAGCATGCGCACTGACAGTCGACGCATGCGCAGTACGTTCGCCGCGAGATCGCGCCTAGTTTAAATAATACACGCCCCCTACCCGCCCAATTTGAATTCCGCCGGCTCATTTTCGCTACGCCGCCGCAACTTTAGGAGCAAGTGTTATGTGAATAACAGTACTTGCTCCTAAAGTTTCGGCGGAGTAACGTAAATGAGAAACGTTACTCCAAAATAAAGATTCGCTCTCCTACCTGAATCTGGCCCAAATAACCCAAATATAAACCAGCTGCTCCTCCGGGGGTAGTGCTACATATGTAAAGCTGATGATCCTGATTTTATATGCAAGTTACTGCTTTTAAATAAATATTTGTCTTAGAATTCTACACATGGAAATTCATTTCTAGTACATGTGAGCCTATACTGGAGGGGAGTGGTGGAGCTAGAGGAGATTTATATGCTCAGTGGAATTTCCTGCTTGTGTTTGTGACTACCGCTGTTCTGATCTGGCAGAGGATTTCAAGGAAGGAGTTTGCTGCTTTTGGATACCTATGAGATATTCATCACAAGTGCAACTAGACCCGATGTGAGAGGTTGGGGCACACTATTTACACGGATAGTGGAAGCACTATTTAAGAATTGTATATAGTGTTTGCACTCTAATCGGTGAGACAACAATATGAACTGTTTTTGCACTAAAGATTTCTTTGCACCAAGCATTTCTGGACTTTAGTATTTATGATTTTTTTGCACTCTTATTATTGAACTTTATTATATTGATTATATTTGTATCATATTTTGGATATTCATATTATTGCACCAGCACTTGAGATCGTTTTGGGTATCATATTTACATTGCATCAGCATTTTAGAATATTGAGAAAGCGCCACATTAATTTATATTAGATTTTCACTGTGTGGGAACATATTTCATGTTGGCAGCTACTCACTAGCTTCATTCATTGTGCTTTGCATATTAGTATACTTTTATTATCGTGATTAATTGTGGATTTACATTGGGGGACTTTTCTTCTTTTTTTTTTTTTTTATAAAGGAATTGTCAAAAACGTTTTGTGTGTGTTTTTATTTATTTTTGACACTTCTTTTGGTATTGAGTACAATGTACTCAATACTCATTTACATGAGGAGGGGGTGGGATCTGTGGATCCCCCTTGTTAAAGGAAGCTTCCAGATTCCGATAAGCCCCCTGCCCACAGACCCCCACAACCACTGTCCAGGGTTGTGGGGAAGAGGCCCTTGTCTCCATGTGGTGCATGTCTAAGCACTGCAGGGATGTGCTTTTGAAAAATCTGGAATTGTTTAGGTTCTTTTTTTTTGCATTTAAATGTGTTGGGTGGCCCAAAAAATGGCACCGCACCAAAACATATAAACATATATTTTGATGTGTTAGCAACAGTTATTACCAAGCATTGATCATGGCTGTTAACCCTATCCATTCCAAATCCTGAATTCAAAGGTGCATTGGAAATGTACATCAACACTCCTCAAAAACATCTAAATTCACAAAGGAAGCACACGCTGATGTTCTTGCTTTATTTGACATATCACAAGACCACATAACACAGCCATTTCTGTAAAGCAAAATATGAAATTCTTAACACAAAATCCATCAAATACTCTTACCTCCAAAAAAATGTAAAATAAAATAGAAAATACACTATTGCACTGTTGAAAGAAGAATTTCTACATAGCAAACCTTTTGAATAAATAAAACCTGAAGGTAATAATTAGATGTGCTCTATGCGGTGACCTGCCTTTCATTTTTGCCATTCCATTATATATGTGCTAAAATTCCTAATAGAAGCTGTATCTCTACTGTATTATGTTATATATTTCTTTCAGGAAAAATATTCTTTACTTTGCATGTATTAGACAATTTAAATAGATTATGCCACTGTAAAAAAATAATTTCAGCAAAATGTATAAAACTTTACATGTTCCAATAAAATACATACATACAACATTTAATAATTTATGAGGGTATATTTATATCTGCAGGGTTGGTGCTGTGCTTTGTAAATAAGTAGAATTTAATTTAATCGATTTTGGACCTTGCATGAAAATTTTAAAAATACTTCCCTTGCACCTTGGCATGCTAACCTCCTAGGGGGATGTCACTGAGCCTATCAAAGGATCATGGCAACACTAAGGAGGCGAAATCCAATAACAATGCATTATTCAACAGTTCTGTAGCATCTTGTATCGAGATTTGGAATCCTCAGCCTCCTATTGATCCAGTGATGAGGTCCAGGGACAGTAGGTAAGTATTTATTGCTTTAACTAAGTAACATTTATTGATAGGATGGAGGCTACAGCATAAGCTGCAAAGTCTGCTTTAATGATATAAATATATAAAGCAAATTGTGCGGCTCATTGGAAACAGTGCTAAATTCCAAACCATAGGCAAAAAAAATACATTTAAAATATATATATTTATATTCTCATTAATGGAGTAGAGTTCGGCAGCAGGAAAGGTGTTTACTCTTTTTTTTTCTTTTTTTGCAGGGACAGCGTTATGGACAATTTAGATTTTCTGGCAGGACTCATTTGCACTTAAGCATTGCGTTGCAGTGTGTTAGTTAATGCACAGACGTTAATGCACATTTTTTTATGTGTTAATATGCGTTGCGTTGAGGCAGTTCATTCATTATGAATGGACTTCTAACACACCATAATGGATGAAAAAATGTGCATGACCCTTTTTTCACAACATAGCACATTAGAACAGTACATGCTTTGTGATGCGCTGCAGTGTGTCAGGCTCTACTGTATAACGCGTATAATTCACAATGAACGCCACTGCAACACACTGCACATAGAGTAGGTGCATTGACATGTGTTGTCACAATGCACACCAACGTGCATTTTAGCACACGTTGTCACAACACATAAGTATGAATGGGCCCTCAACAGTATGAACAATTACTATATTTATTGGCGTAACACTCACTTTTTTACACTGAAAATAGAGGGTAAGCTGTGCCTGCCTGTTATACGCAGGGGGCTGTGGAAAGTTTTTTCCCTGAAACTTCCCTCTTAAAGTTAGGGTGCGTGATATACACCTGTGCGTGCTATATGCCGATAAATACGGTACATAGCTAGACTGAAGGGTAGGTTTTCATATCTGCCTTGCTGTGTTCCTTGAGACACATAACATTACAGAGTGCTTAGAAAAGGTTCCGGCTAAATTCATCTGCCTGACATACAGGTTTAAAGCCCTGAACTTAATTGATACAAAAAAAACAGACACTCCGCATGCGGTAAAGGGAACACTTCACTCACAGAACACAATGTCCAGAAATCGCATTGGTATCAATGCCTCAACACACAAAACAAAAACTTTGGGATTTCAGTTTTTTTTTTTAAAGCGATATCCATTTTTCTTTCCTCGTTTCCTGATTTTTTACTGCCATTTGGCAAAAACTCCACATGAAAAACGTATTAACTTTGTATTTACATATATACACATATATAATTGTCATCTATGAACATCTTGGTGTCTTTGACATCGTTGGGGTTATTTACAAAAGGCAAATCCACTTTGCACTAAAAGTGTACTTTCAAGTGCAGTCACTGTAGATCGGAGGGGGACATGCAAGGAAAATAAAAAACAGCATTTTAGCTTGCACATTATTGGATGATAAAATTAGCAGAGCTTCCCCTCATTTCAGATCTTCCCCTCAGATCTACAGTGACTGCACTTCCAATTGCACTTACAAGTGCACTTGTAGTGCAAAGTGGATTTGCCTTTCGTAAATAGCCCCCTTATCTCTGCTAAGACTGAAAGTGTAACTGCAACCAAAGCTCTTTTTTAAAAGGGTGTGAAAGGGTTACAACCATTTTATTGCTCTCTGAGGCCCGATAGGGAGATTCAGCCCTTAATTTCTGTCTCAGCGACACCCTGTTATATCCCAACATATGCATACCTTCCAACAGTCCTAAATATGTGGGATACATCTTGCTGTAGTCACTCCTGCCACTGTTCTACTGTGCCCACAGCTCAGTTATATGTAAATCACCACTGGCCTGTTCTTTCTGTGGAGGAAATAGAAGAGGACCAGGTCCTTGTCTGGAGCAGAGGAAGAAGTAAAGCAGTTGGTGTGAGAGATGCTGCTCACCCACTCTGTCCACCCACACTATCCACTCTGTCCACCCACACTATCTTCTCTGCCCACCTACGGCAATCCACTCTGCCCACCCACGGTATCCACTCTGCCCACCCACGGTATCCACTCTGCCCACCCACGGTATCCACTCTGCCCACCCACTTTGTCCACCCACTCTAGCCACACTGTGCAACGACACAGTCTCCTGGGCACTGGTGAGAGTAGGCCATTAGGGAATAGCCTTGTTAAGATCGAGGTGAGGGTCTATTTTCCTCATTCTGTGCACAGTGCTATATTTTGCATATTCTTGGCCCCTGCACTGCATAAACTATGTTGTATGTCATACTACTGACCCATGCACTGCATATGCTATGTTGCACATTATACTACTGATCCCTGCACTGTATACTTAATACTAATCAGCAGCCAAAACAGGTGTCCCAGTTCTTAGCAGTTCTCAGCAGTGTCAAATTAAGTTTTCTAAATATTTCATGGCAAAAGCATTTGCATTGCAATATGCTTTACCAGGATGGTCTGGGTGATTCTCCCAGACAGTGATAAAAACTGGAAGGGATTCTCTAATTTATTAGAAACTGTAAAAAAAAATGTCTGGGATTAAACTTGAACCCTTTTCAAAAGGAATACAGTCTTCAAAGTCTTTGTACTTTCTACATGTACTTGGCTAAAGTTGCTATAAAAATTTAGAAGCATAATATTTTTGTAGAAGGAAATTTTTTAATTTCTGTGAGCAATAATTAACTCAAGCTGTGTAGCTAATCTTACCCTTAGGGTGACCATTTTGCTTATTTGCCAAAGACACCTTATCTTACTGACAAACCTTAAATGCCTGCATGCTAGGGGGATGGTTTGGAGGAGAGAGGTCATTTAAAAAGGGGGCCTTTTAGGATGGCTGTTAAATGTTACAGTTGTGGCTCATATCCAGTGTAGAGGTGCTTGCAGGTATTAGAACACAATTAGAAGAGGGAGACATTTCTATGTTTTTAGGACCCACTGTGGCTCTGGCTGGCTCTTTCTGTACAAGTCTGCTTGGGGTGCAATGTACCACCAAAAGACCAAGCCTTTTCTGGCACTTTTTGTTTACAAGTTTAAGGCCGGGTTTTCATCATTGTTTACAAGCTACCCGTTTAGAGTTACAGAGAAGGTCTAGCACTAGAATTATTGCTCTCACTCTAAGGCCCCGTACACACGAGCAGACAGATTTGTTCAAATTGGTCGGACAGACCGATTTGAAAAAATCTGTCTGCTGGGATGTATTGGTTTGATCGTGTACACAAATCAAATTTGATCAAATCAAAATCCCCGCCGGCAGACGGCGCGCTGAGGTGTCGGTGACGTGGCGGTGACGTTGACGCCGCCACGTCACCGCACCAGGAAGTGAATTACTTCCACGCATGCGTCAAATCCATTCGACGCATGTGCGAGAAGATATGTCTGCTGGTTAGCGTACTAACCAGCAGACATATCGGGCGGACGGATTCCCAGCCGACAGATTTTAAAGCATGCTTTAAAATCTGTCGGCTGGCCAAATCCGTCGCCTCGCTCGTACACACGATCGAATCTGTCTGCTGGGACGGTCGGGCCGACCGTTTCCAGCAGATAGATTTGATTGTGTGTAGGCGGCCTAACATTCACGGTGATACCTCACATGTGTGGTGCGAACACCGTTTACATATGCACACACGACCTACATATGCATTCGCTTCTGTGCGCAAGAACTGTGGGATGGGGGCGCTTTAAAAAAAATCTTTCCTCATTTATTTTATTTTTTTATTTGTAAACTGTCCCTTTGTAATATATTTTTTTTTTTTTGGATCACTTTTACTTCTATTACAAGGTATGTAAACATCCCTTGTAATATAAATAGGGAGGAAAGGTTCTCTTTATAGAGAGATCTGGGAAACCCTAAATCTCTCATTTACTTTTAACAGCAAATGATTCCACCCTGGACCGGAAGTGACATCATGACGTTGCTCTGGTCCTCCAAGTCCATAGAAGCGATCAAAGACGATCTAGTATTTAATCGCCTCTGACGAGCTGGCCGGATCGTTTCTTGGGTGTGCCGCTAAAAAAACGGTAAGCCTGAGAAACACCAGCGAGCAGTGGGAGGGGACTTCATGAGCCGCTCATGAGAAAGCTAGCCGCCGACTGAAAAAAAGGATACTGATAGCCATAACCACAGTAAACCACGTTCAAACGGCAACGTATATATCGCATTGATCGATGTGTATAAATGGCCCAATGACAAAAACATGAACCTAAATAAAACAGTGCATATTTATCTCCTTGTAGGCCTACCTGCTAATGTTAACTGGACATGTTTTTGTCATGTCATTAAACAGGCTCTTGTGGTGGAAAACAGAGGAATGTGTATACTGTAGTTTTTTTTGAATGGCAAGGACATCTTGTAAGAAGATAATAGATTGTGCCAAGGGTTATCTAGTACCCTGTGCTACTGTTTATGCCTGGTGTACCATGATTACCTTGACAAACTGTTCTAACAAATTATGATAAACCTAAACTAATAATATACTACTGTAATTTTGTAGAGTGATATTCCCCAACATAGACCACCATTTAATGTCTGTAGACTTCTTAGAGCCAGCCACTGTCTAACCTCAAATCCAGAGCATCCTCTAAAGCATTGTTCTGAGAGTCAGGCACTTATATCTGACTTCACTGGATGAGAGCCTGGGTCGTTGCTGATAATAGAGCAGTTATTACAGGTTTAGCCCCTCTCTGACAATATTTGACAGGTGTATCTACTACTACTGCAGGTTGGGATTAACATTCATACATTATACAACAGCCTTCATTGTCCCTTAAAATGATACAGGCGACTGCAACTTGTGCAAAGGGACATGAAGTGTGAAAGCTTTGTATCAATAAGATTTTGACAGCCATTGACAGAAAGTCCTAGGGGCCGTGTACGAGTCCTAAACTGAATGGCCATCTAGTGTTTATATCTCAGCCTAGTGGTAGCAGTAAAAGTAACTCATCATGGGTAAGTTCAAAACAAAAGTGGTTTAGAAGATGGAAATCTTTTCTTTTTTTTTTTTTTTAACTCTCCATTTCACCAATATAAACAGGGATGTCATCTCAGGGTGACCATAGACAGGCAGATGTCTCACTAAGATTTACAGATGTAGTCACTTTCCTGTTAAATTTATCCTGAGAAGTGTGGAACATGCAGTGCGAAAGCTTTGTTCCCTTCTCTCTCTCCATGGAAAAGGCAATAATCAACTATGAGTCGTAAACTAAATTTCCATCATCTTAGAAAGTCTCATTCTGTACTGAAGATCAGAATTCTCAATGCTTCAACTACAGAGCCCAATGTTCAAAATGGCTTCCATTCTTCACCTGGGCCTGTGGAAGGGTGAGGTGGGTGGTGTGTCAGTACATGGATACAAATCTTGACCATTCCTTTCAGTTGAAGTTGGAGCATGGCCATGCCTTCATCTGACTAATTTTGGTCCTTTAATGTAACCAACAGGACAGCTTGGAGGCAGATTTTTACAATAAAGTTTAAAATACGCATTTAATGTCAGCTGCCTTTTATCTTGATGGTATTCACTGAAGATAATATGTTTAGACAGTTTTTTTTTTTTTTTTTTTACCTTATGCCTACTCTAAATTCCTCTCAAAGAAGGAATTAAAGAACCGATAGAAAAAAGTGATGTTTTCCCGCCATACTGTCACTGTCAGTTCATCTTGTGCTTTCCAACTGTCTTCCATCTTTGTAGGATCACTGGTGTCCTGGCTTGTGGCATCATTTAAATTTTAAGTGGGTGCATTTTCCATATATTTCTCAAGGAAGCTCTTCAATTTCTCTATCAAACCTGTCCTGTTGGTCTCCTCTCTTTCATCTTCTGTGGTCTTGTCCCACTAAATTCTTTATCTTGAACAGTTCTTATATGTGTCCTACCCTGCCCTCTGCTGAATGTCTTCTCTTGTTTCTCAGTGTTATCTCTTGCTACTTGTTGTCCATCAGAATCTTTTGCCTTGGCTCCATGTATTTTGCTTTCCAAGCGCTCTAGTTTTGCCAGATTCTCTTTTAATAATTTGCTTTCGGGTTCCAAAACTGCTGCCTTTGCATAATAGGTTCGGGCGGCGGTGTAATCACCCTGCAAAAACCAAAGAGCGAGTGTAAAGACCATTTACAAATGACAATGGAAGAAGCTTCTATCTGCCCCACCATCTGTATACCCCTTATGTACCAGAGCAATGTTCTTTTATTGTTCCTACTGGTGATTTTGCAATAACCTTGCCTTTACTTATGACACTAGTGATGCATAGAGAATATATTTTTTGGTACAAACAAGATATTCTTTTGGAGATGGCTTAAATCTTTTTTATTACTTTACATTTTTTTTTACTATGAATAAAAACTATAAAATAAACAATGTATGCATTTTCTTTTTTTATTGTTAACAGTTGTAATTGGTAGGCGAGTAAATAAGTAAGTAGAAGAGATGTAGAAAGGAAGACTGTGCTAGGAGAAGGGTGAAGCACACAGGTCATTCACCTTCGGGTTATACTGCTTCCTACAGGAGAATTGGACACTAGACAAAACAGTAGGCCAGTCCAGGATAACCCTCCAACTGCCAGTATGTCTCAGTTTTGTAGTAAAGCAGTAGCAAGAGTATGATCATAAACACAGAGAAATTAGACTGGTAGCCGTCAATGGGCTCCAAAAAGGGATTTTATGATGAATACATTGGACGATTGAAAGAGGCAGCATGTCTTAAGTCTTTCGGACTTCCAAAATCAGTCAATTGAGGGGTGGACAACACAACAAAGAAACACTGACAGGTCCAAGAAAACAACAGAGAACTGGGGACTGGCTGGCGCTCACTGAGTCACCTGCAGGAACTTAAAATGGAAGTCCATGCAAAATCTAAAATCCCTGCATCTGTAAACACCAGAGATCTAACACTAACCTCTCTATCCCTGTAAAGAAAAAACGAGTTTACATACCTTTTTAGAAGCCAATCTCACCCGCTTCAACTGGATCCCACGCTGAGCTGTCAGCTGCGACTTCTCTGTGTAGGCAGGTGCAGAGGAGACAGGGGACTACGGAAGCCCCATAGTAACTCTATGGGTGACATCACTTCCCATTCATTTCACAGCCGTTGTCGTCCGTGTCCTCAGCAGAGTTTCGGGCACTGGAAATCGGGTCGGAACGGGTCAGATTGGCTTCCAAAAAGGTATGTACTGTAAACTCATCTTTTCTTTACAGGGATAGAGAGGATTGTGTTAGATCCCTGGTGTCAGGGCCGGCCTTTGCGGTGTGCGGGATGTGCGGTCGCACAGGGCGCCATGGCAACATGGGCGCCTGGCGATCGGCACAAATTCTCTAAAATCGCCCGTGTACTAAGTAGTGGGCGTGGGGCGTGCCGGCGCCCCGAATCCCCCTCCCCCCGCGCGCGAACGAAGAGGACTTTGGGCGGCATGGCATGGTGACAGGCGCCTGGCTTTGCGGGGGTGCAAGCAGGAACCCGAGCGAGCCGTCGGCACACTCGGGACACGGCCGCAATCATCACCCTTCCCTGTGAAGCGCCGCAGGTCTGAGTATCGGCTGCCTGTCTCACAGTCACAGGCAGCCGAGCAGTGAAGCCGCCTCCCCCTTGTCTGTACTGTACTGTACTGTGCTGTGCTGTGTGTGTGCAGCACGCGGCAAGCACATTAGCTGAGCCTGCTATACAGGTCTGAAGGGGGGGGTCGGCTCTGTAGAGTGGGTTCGGTATTGTAGGGGGGGGTTCTGTGTTGTGGGAGGGTTCTGTGTTGTGGGGGGGTTCTTTATTGTAGGAGGGGGGTTCTGTATTGTAGGGGGGGGCAGCAAGGTGGGGGGGTTCGGTATTGTAGGAGGGGGGGTTCGGTATTGTAGGAGGGGGTTCGGTATTGTAGGAGGGGGTTCGGTACTGTAGGGGGGTTCTGTATTGTAGGAGGGGGGGTTCTGTATTGTAGGAGGGGGGGGTTATGTATTGTAGGAGGGGGGGTTTTGTATTGTAGGGGGGGTCTGTATTGTAAGAGGGGGGATTGTGTATTGTAAGAGGGGGGATAGTGTATTGTAGGGGGGTCTGTATTGTAGGGAGGGGGGTTCTGTATTGTAGAGAGGGGGGGGTTCTGTATTGTAGGAGGGGGGGTTCTGTATTGTAGGAGGGGGGTTCTGTATTGTAGGAGGGGGGGTTCTGTATTGTAGGAGGGGGGTTGGCACTGTAGGGGGGTTGGGTATTGTAGGGGGAGTTCTGTATTGTAGGGGGGGTTCTGTATTGTAGGAGGGGGGCTGTGTTGAAGGAGGGGGGATTGTGTATTGTAGGGGTCTATATTGTAGGGAGGGGGTTCTGTATTGTAGGGGGTTCTGTATTGTAGAGGGGGGGTCTGTATTGTAGGGAGGGGGTCTGTATTGTAGGGGGGGTCTGTATTGTAGGGAGAGGGGGGTTTAGTATTGTAGGGAGAGGGGTCTGTATTGTAGGGGGGGGTTCAGTATTGTAGGGAGAGGGGTCTGTATTGTAGGGGGGTTCTGTATTGTAGGAGGGGGGGTTATGTATTGTAGGTGGGTTTGTATTGTAGGGGGGTCTGCTCTTTAGGAGTGAATCTGTATTGTAGAGGGGGTTCTGTATTATAAGAAGGGGTCTGTGTTGTAAGGGGGGTCTGCACTGTAGGGGGGTGTCTGTGTAACATACAGGTGTCTAGAGCTGTAGGGTGCTGTGTAATGTAAAGGGGTGCTGTGTAATGTAAAGGGGCCCAGAGGTGCAGGGTGCTGTGTAATGTAGAGGGGCCCAGAGGTGCAGGGTGCTGTGTAATGTAAAGGCGTGCTGTGTAATGTAAAGGGGCCCAGAGGTGCAGGATGCTGTGTAATGTAGAGGGGCCCAGAGGTGCAGGGTGCTGTGTAATGTAAAGGCGTGCTGTGTAATGTAAAGGGGCCCAGAGGTGCAGGATGCTGTGTAATGTAAAGGGGCCCAGAGGTGCAGGGTGCTGTGTAATGTAAAGGGGCCCAGAGGTGCAGGGTGCTGTGTAATGTAGAGGGGCCCAGAGGTGCAGGGTGCTGTGTAATGTAAAGGCGTGCTGTGTAATGTAAAGGGGCCCAGAGGTGCAGGATGCTGTGTAATGTAAAGGGGCCCAGAGGTGCAGGGTGCTGTGTAATGTAAAGGGGCTAAGAGGTGCAGGGTGCTGTGTAATGTAAAGGGGTCCAGAGGTGCAGAGTGCTGTGTAATGTAAAGGGGTCCAGAGGTGCAGGGTGCTGTGTAATGTAAAGGGGTCCAGAGGTGCAGGGTGATGTGTAATGTAAAGGGGTCCAGAGGTGCAGAGTGCTGTGTAATGTAAAGGGGTCCAGAGGTGCAGGGTGTTGTGTAATGTAAAGGGGTCCAGAGGTGCAGAGTGCTGTGTAATGTAAAGGGGTCCAGAGGTGCAGAGTGCTGTGTAATGTAAAGGGGTCCAGAGGTGCAGGGTGCTGTGTAATGTAAAGGGGTCCAGAGGTGCAGGGTGATGTGTAATGTAAAGGGGTCCAGAGGTGCAGAGTGCTGTGTAATGTAAAGGGGTCCAGAGGTGCAGGGTGCTGTGTAATGTAAAGGGGTCCAGAGGTGCAGGGTGCTGTGTAATGTAAAGGAGTCCAGAGGTGCAGGGTGCTGTGTAATGTAAAGGGGTCCAGAGCTGTGAGGTGCTGTGTAATGTAAAGGGGTCCAGAGGTGCAGTTGTGGAGAGGGGTACATAGTAGTGACAGAGATATTGAAGGATGCAGGGGGCACAGTGGGGTGTTTTTACATTTTACTGTGGGGGGGCAGATATAGGATCCGTTCCGGGTGCCAAATGCTCTAGGTATGCCTAGCAGGTCACAGGTGGATTCTGCCGGAAAGACGGCATGGCGGCTGTCCTTGCCTTGCTATGAGGGGCTCATATGCCATGCGCACTGAGAAGACAACGGAGGGCAAGAATCTACAGACGCAGGCAGCAGATGTAAAAACTTTTTTCTGTAAGTACATTTTTTTTTTATAAGTGCAGTGTACTGCTTAATGTTAGTTTTTGTATTTTTTATTATTTAAATAGGGTGTTTCTTAAAGGAACAGTAAATACAAAAGTTAAAAAATACTTTATTGTAATTATGTTTGATATTTGATTGTAAATTTACAGGTAGTGGTATTATAGCGTGTGATTTGCAGTATAGGTGGCGTTATTATAGCGTGTGAATGTATTTTTATCATAGCTTGTAATCAGTTTTTTGGGAACTTAACAGAATGTAAGGCTTTAAATGGAGCCAGTATTGGAGAAATGGGTGTGGACACTGAAAGGGTGTGGTTACTGAGGGGCATGGTTACCGAGGGGCGTGGCCACTAGGGGGCGCTGTAAAGCTTTCTCGCACAGGGCGCCTAAAGGCCTAAGGCCGGCCCTGCCTGGTGTCTATAGATGCAGGGATTTTAGATTTTGTTTTGGCTTCCACTTTAAAGTTTAGAGCTGGCATTAGATGAAGCAGAAACACCAACCTCGTAGAATATGTGAACAGAGTACCAGGTGGAAGCTTTGCAAATCTGAGAAACATTCTGATGCCTAAAAGAAGCACTTCCAGATCTAGGAGAGCGCTCCTTGACAGGAAATGTCGAAAACCGATTCTTGAGACCATAGGCTTGGTGAATAAAAAATGATGCTAGTAAAAACAAGCTAGCAACAAAAATTGCTGCTGGTAGTGATATTCTAAGCTGACCCACTGTTTTTCCTTTTGCCAGTGTCCAATGCACCTGATTAACCCAAAGGTAGGTGTCCCTGTGTCCCTTAATAGACAAAAGAGAAACACGCATTTAAAGCATACATAAGCTTAGGTTGAAAAAATTAATAAACACATACTGTTTTGTGTATAAAAGGAAAATTACAGTATGTTCTTGGGTGAGAAAGCCTACAAGAATAAAAAAAACTCAATTAAACTGTTCTTCCACTATCAGATCCTCATATCTCTCATATTACCTGAATGTGTTTAATGCCTCCCATGTTCATCCAGGCCTGGGCCTGCTTGGGACTCAGATCAGCTACAAGGCTGTAACTCTAAAAAAAAAAAAAAAGAAAGAAAGAAAGAAATGGATTAGAATTAAACCTCTATTTTTTTTTTACTGCCCTCCAAGACTTTATTAGAGATTTACCCTCACTTCCTGTTCAGCCAATTGCAGTTTTAACAGAGAGAAAGCCAGGAAAAATCTGCAACAAAAACTGAAGTAAATAACTGACAGGGTCTTTAGCCTAATGTATCGTACACATGACCAGTTTTCCCGTCTGGAGAACTGGCGTGACAGCTTTTGGTCTGGAAAACTGGCCGTGTGTACGCTCCATGACAGTTTTTCCGAAGGGAAAAATTAGTTCCTTTTTCCCACCGGCATTCCTGGCTGTTTTTAATCCGACAGTTTTCCTATGGGGAAAGCATGCGGGGGAGCATACACACGGCTGGGATTCCTGACCAAAGCTCTCATTGCAGTTTTCCTGCTGGAAAAACAGGCCATGTGTAGGGGGAAAAAAGCTGCCGAGCCGGTTCTCGGCTTTCCCCTTGGGTTTCTCATCGGTAAAAAGTCCGCCGGGAAACCCGATTGTGTGTACGAGGCATCACTCTACTAAACAAAGGCCTTTTTATTTCTGTCTGGGTTTCTCCTGAAGAGTTTCCTTAATTTCCTGTCTAGCGAAACCGCAATAGGCCAGGATGTGCGAAACTTCTCTAAGGGAGCCTCAGATTGCAGGAAACATCTTACATGGGCCCTAATCCTTCCACACTCTATCCAAAATTATGTAAAAGGGTTTTGGCTGGACATACTTTATTTAAAAAGACAGCCAATTTTATGTTGGGAGTTGGCATGAACTTTTTAACAATATACTGTATGTTGCAGATAAGCCAATACCTTTGGTTCAATGGTTCAACTTCCTACTTAATGAAGAGGTAAGCTGCAATATGGCTGCCTCCCCTGTTTATAAGTGGAAAGCACACTAAACCCTGGTATATGAAAGAAATACTATTCTTACTGTCCACTGTAACTGATTAGATCATACCTTTTCAGTGTAACAGCACAGTATAATAGACTAAATGGCAGAAGGTGAATGGTTGCTATGAGAGCATCTTCTGGATTTTATAATAAATAAATTTTTCTGCTACACTATATGGGCACCCGAGTCTTGACCATCACCTCTATACCATCTGGCTAAAAGTATGTGGACACCACTCCAAATTATGTGTTCAGGTGTGTTTAGTGAAGGGTACTGATGATGTTACAGCATACAGACATTTTAAAACTATTGTGCTCTTCCACCCTTATGGTAACATTGGTGGAAGCCCCTTTTCTGTTTCCCAGGCACGATGACAGCGCCATAAAGACATGGTTTGAGCAGTTTGACCAGGAACCCATGTTATCTTGCAAACAGCCTTGACCTCAACCCTATCTAACACAATTGGAATAAATAAGAACACTGATTGATAGCCAGGTCATCCAATAGGGTTCTCCAGATACCGATACTAATATCGGTATCGGGACCGATACCGAGTATTTGCGGGGGTACTTGTACTCGCGCAAATGCTCCCGATGCCTAACTAGAATACTTTTTTTGTATTTATCAACATGTTCTGTTAAAAATTCTTTGAGTTTTTTACTACTGCGTGACAAGCAAATAATTTTTTTTTATTCATTTTTACTCATTTTTATTTTATGTCTTGAGTTAGAGTTCTTCATAATTCTAAAGAAAATATCCTTGGTCTGTATTGTGGTTTGAAAACTGTCACATGACATTTAAAAAAAGTATCGGTATTCGGTATCAGCGAGTACATGAAAAAAAGTATCGGTACTTGTACTCGGTCCTAAAAAAGTGGTATCGGGACAACCCTATCATCCAACATCGGTACCTGACCTCACAGATGTTCTTTTGGTTGAATGGCACAAATCCCCCCAAGACATTCCAAAATCATATGCAAGGCTTTCCTAAAAGAGTGGAGACTGTTATAACCACAAAGGAGGAAGTAAGTCAATATCAATGTCCACGGGTTTTAAAGGAATGCCCAACAAGCTCATATACAGTATGTGTGATGGTCAGGTGCTCACAAACCTTAATCTATATAGTGTATCATAATACAAGAGATACCTGGAAGGCTTTGTCCAGTTGATTAATCTCTCGCAGTTGGTTGCCTTTGGTAAAATGAAGATCGGATATTATTTTAGGGTCTTCTGACTTCATCTGCAGAGCAATATCAATCATTTCTAGAGCCTGCAGAACAGGAAGACATAAGATTTCAATTCACAGTAATAAAAGGTGAATCCCTACCGGCTGTTTCTGGCGATAATATCATGTATAGGTGACACTACAGGCCAAGGGTAATAAGGGACAGACAGCTTTGAAAACCTAGTCTTAAAAGGTGTTATTTCCCTAAGCCAGCTCTGTTTGAGCTTCCTCCTTTCCATAGGCATTACCACATATGTGCAGTTAATGTTTATCCGTATATTAAATTTATATTGTTATTAGCCAATAGTATGACGGTGGTGTAAATATAGAGAATCTGAACATTGGAGTGGCAACTTCTGTACACAAGGGGATTTCCATAATCACCTTGGGCTGTGATAGGAATGAGCGACACTAGGATTTAACCACTTGAACCCCAATTCTGACATTTCTTACATATATGTAAAAATCAGCATTTTTTATTTTTTTATTTTATTACTTAAAACACCCAAGCATGATATATTTATTAAACAGAGGCCCTGGAGAACATAGTGGTGGGCGTTGCAATTTCTGTTGTCACACGATATTTGATCGTAAATATATATTTTCAGGGTTAAAAAAAAACAAAAAAAATAGGGCTGTGCAAATTAACTTTTAATTAATCGATTAATCTTTAATTTTTTTGATCGATCAAAATCTTTTTGGTCGATTAAAATTCTTTTGATTGGTATTCACCTCCCCACCGACTTCCAGGCCGTTAGGGAGTTTCGTCGGAGATCCGGTAACGTCACGGACACCGGCAGGGCTTGCCGTGTCCATCTGAAGTGCTCCTTTGCTGTGCCTTCATATTTGCATGCCGGCGGGACCTTACTATCTGCCACACATAAGGGCTGTTACACTTCCCTCTATCATTTCCCTCTATCAACCTGGGATTCTACATCCATCCACTGGGAGTTGTGATAGTTCCCTTTATGGGACATCTACTAGCCTACGGACTGATGTTAACATCTCCTCATCTGGATCCAGCAGTGGTATCGTTGTACACATTTTTATACCAGTATCATACTTAGCTACATGTTTTTATGACTGGTTTTGGTACCGTTTGGTATTACTCTCACCATTTTTACAGTTTATGTAGCCACATTGATTTTATCTCCAGTGCAATATTTATTTGGTTACCTACTTGAAGGCTATAAAAGTTTTAATGCTCTTCCCATCGAGTGCTGCCTGTGTTTTTTGTATCCTGCTATCCATTTTTCCAGTAGCTGCACTGGGAATCAGCCTGCAAGGAGAGCAGCTACATTTCTTGTGAAAAAAAAGGAGAGCAGCTAAAAGTAGTTGGATCTGTATGTGCGTTATAATTAATCGAAATTAGTCGATTAATCAACAAAACGATTAATCGAACACAAAAATTTTGATCAGTAACAGCCCTAAAAAAAAACTTTGAATGTTGGTTATCATAAACACAATATAATACCAATTTTTTATCAAATATAAAAGATGATGTTATGCCAAGGAAATAGATATCAAACATTTAATGCTTTAAAATTGCCAGCTTTGAAAATATAGAGAGTGATATTTTTCCCATTCTTCTTTTCTCAAGCTCTATGAGATTGGATGGAGAGCATCTGTCAGTGGCGGCTGGTGCTCACATTTTTTTTTGGGGGGGGGGGGGGACAAAAAAAAAAAAAACTTCAATTGCAACCTCACTGTGCCAATCAATTGCCGCACTGTGCCCATCAATTGCCGCCACTGTGCTCAAACACAGCCACTGTGCCCATAAAATTGTCGCCACTGTGCCATAAAATTGTCGCCACTGTGCTATAAAATTGTCGCCACTGTGCCATAAAAATAGGATTTTTTATGACAGCTTACCTGTAAAATCCTTTTCTTGGAGTACATCACGGGACACAGAGCGGCAATCCATTACTATGTGGGTTATAGAGTCTACCTTCAGGTGTGGACACTGGTGTAATTAACTACACAGGAAGTTCCCTCCCTATATAACCCCTCCCATACTGGGAGCTCCTCAGTTTTTGTAGCAAAGCAATAAGTGTCCCAATATCCCCAAACAAGAGGGACGGGAGCTCTGTGTCCCGTGATGTACTCCAAGAAAAGGATTTTACAGGTAAGCTGTCATAAAAAATCCTATTTTCTTTATCGTACATCACGGGACACAGAGCGGCAATCCATTACTATGTGGGATGTCCGAAAGCAATGCTTACTGAGGGGAGGGAGACACAAACAACGCAGGCCGCCATCAGATGTGAGGATCTATAATGCTGCCAGATGCATACTGCGCCAAAAAGCTGCATCCTTTTGCCCTCCTATGTACATCTGACAAGAATCAGTGAACCTAAGCACAGACGGCAAGTTGCGGCCCTGAAAATCTGCGTCATAAAGGCTCGGTAAAGCATCGCGCATAAAGCGCTTACTATCCTGGTACGGAGCACCCCCCCCCCCCCCCAAGAAACAGGGGGAGTCCCACTCTCCGAACCACAAGCCTGAATAATACCCTGATGAATCAATCTTGAAAACAGTTGATTTTAGACGCTGCCTGCCCCTTCCTGGGGCCTCCTGGTAGCACAATAACATCAGCTTTCCGTATCCGAGCAGCCGCTTCAGATAGGCCTTGACCCTTCTACTCCAAAGGAGAGAGTGTAACCATTTTAATAGCTGAACTGAACACTGCCTGCCCACATCTAGGGTCTTCTGGCAGCACAATAAAAAACTTCAGCTTTCTATATCTGAACCTTCAGAGAGATATTTAACTGCTCTCATCTCTACTGAGAGAAAGCAATAACCTTTCCTTCCGAAAACAAGGTTTTGAAAAAGGGGGAGGTAAGAATATCTAGATTCAAATGAACACTAGATCCTTCTAGTAAATAAGGCTGGGTGAGGATTAACATCACCCTACTAGTAAGAATAAGTATGGTTTTATACCAAGAGGTTGCCAATACTGAAACTCTCTTGGAGGCTACCACAACCAAGAACACCAATTCCCTTGTTAAAGGCTGAAGGGAAATATGGTGCATCGGCCCACAGAGCTGACCCTGTAAGCCGACAAAACTAGAGCCAATCCTCCAAGCACAAGGGCGACTAAACTGGTGGACTTATGCGCGTCACCCCTTGTATAATGGCTCGGAACAAAGAGTGTGAAGCAAGCGACCTTTGGAGGCAAGGCCGAGATCGGATCCTTGATGTAACTTAAGGCTGGCTCCGTCTCCTTTCCAAATGCAGGAAGGCAGGAATTTTATCTTTGACAAACTTCCAAGGATGCCACCATCTGTTTCATACCAGGAACATGGGCTCTCCCGATCCTAGGATATCTGGTCCTGGAGGCCAGCCTTCCTGTATGAATCAAGGAAGTGCCATTGATTCTAAAAACCCTGATCCTGAAGAATGTGGGCTAAAATAGCCAGACCATTAATTCACCTGTTGCACGACAGGATGTAATACCCCCTTCGAAGTAGGCCTGGACAAGATGTAAGGGACCGTGGGTCCTCTACTACCACCCCTACTGTCCCTGCACAGAAAAGGACGTCAGGGCTATGCCGGAGTAATCAGGCCAGCTTCCGCCATCCTCTAATGTTGCATGGAAGCCACAAACGCCGTGGCACTGGGGGGAGAGACATAACCAGTGACCACTGGTCCCACCAGATTACTAACACATCTGCCCCGCATGCGGGTGGATCCCTTGTCCTTGACCTCAAGCTGTTCAATTTCTTGTTGAGCCTGGACGCCAATACATCTTATGTACAGGGTACTATTTCTGTGGCCCTTGGTCAGGAAAACAGTCGGGGTGTAGAGGTCCTTCTCCTGGAGACACTTGTTGACGGCTACAGCGAATCGCCTGGCAATTCTGCATTTCATGAAATGACGAATGTCAATAGGCAAGGCACAAGCTCCTCCTTGGTAAATGAAGTAAATCACTTAATATGGTATAGTCTGATTGAACTCTGACCGAACCAACCAGCCAGTAGCTCTAGCTGACCGATAAGGCTCCCTTGGAGCTCGACTACTTCCCCTGGGCCAAGGTCTCTTCCTGACCTGGCAAACCCTTTAGTTAAGAACCACCAAGAGGAATTCCAGCCTATCTCTGGGACCGGTTCTTTGGATAATGCTAGGTCAAGATCCACTCCTTCTAGGCCAACACAATACTGTTTATAACAGTCCTGAATAAAAGTATAGGGAACTGTCTTGAATGAAGCAGCATCTTCTCTAGTGCCTTGAGCAGAAGGCCAAAAGTAAGGAACTGTTCCTTGCCGTAACCACCTAGACCAGCTCTCTTATAGCGATGGTCTTGTCTTAGGCCAAAAGTACTCTCCTGGTGCAAAACATACCCAGCTTCTTGTCAATGAAGAATGTATCTTTAGACTGGAATCCTAACCCAGGAGATCCAGATACTTGACCCTGCTGGACACCCTTAGGTCCAGCCATGCTGCTGACTGATCCATCAGCAGGAGTCTGCTTCCGTATGCCATTACTGCTATACCCTGGGCCTACAGACCTGCTAGAGGCGGGCCCTAGCACCCTGACAACCCAGACACGGAGGCTAACCCAAAAGGGCAAGACCACCAACTGGAGATAGTGCTGTTCCCCTGCACAACGCAGACAACCTCTGCAGTCCCAAGTAAATAAACACATATGCAACTGGCTCCCCATATGTGTATGTGGCAAGTGTTAAAGCCATATGCCTCAATGGAGGCGTGTGTACATGGCAGTGTGTGTTCATGGAAGCATGAAATCATATAAATATGTCTCACGCCAAACATGCATATAGCATGTGTGCTCTGGAACGAGCATCCTTGCAAGCAAGCAAGCATATGCTATAAACGTGTTATGCAACAATGTGCAACATGAACCCATGCAGACACGTATCTCTATGCAAACACAAGGCATCCTGTATTGCTTAATTAAGCCACCATGTGCAACTTTAAAGTAACCATGCATGCGATTCAGCATCTTCCATGCGATCAACATCTTATGCATTTTAAGCACTACTGTGCGGACAAGAACTCTTGTGTGACCAAGCACCCCTGTGCGTTCCAGCATCCTTATGCACCCAAGCATCTTAATGCGACTTTAGGCATTTCTGTGAAACAAGCCTCTCTATGTGATCAAGTATCCCTGGGTAATCCAGGACTCTGTTGATCCAACCACCATGTGTGATCCAGCTTCTTTTTGTATTCAAGCATCTTTAAGCGATCCCTTTAGGCCTTGAGTAATCCAGGACTTGGGTGATCGGGTAATCCTGTGTGATTCAGCATTTTTATGCCTTCAGGCCTCTTTATGTGATTCTAGGCATTTCTGTGGGAACAAGCCTCTTTGCGTGACCAAATATCCTTGGGGAATCAAGGACTTGGGTGATCATGTAATCCTGTGTGATTCAACCTTTTTATGCATACAAGCATCCTTTATGCGATTCAGCATTTTTATGCATACAAGCATCTTTATGCGACTTTAGGTACTTTTGTGGAAACAAGCCTATTTGTGTGACCAAACATCCTTGGGTAATCCAGGACGCTGATGATCAGGTAACCATGTGTGATCCAGCATCTTTTTTGCATCCAAGCAACTTTATGCGATTTTAGGCCTTTCTGTGGAAACAAACCTCTTCTGTGTAACCAAACATCCTTGGGGGAAACAAAGACTTGGGTGATCAGGTAATCATGTGTGATTCAGCATTTTTATGCATACAAGCATCTTTATGCGACTTTAGGTACTTTGCTGAAACAAGCCTATTTGTGTGACCAAACATCCTTGGGTAATCCAGGACGCTGATGATCAGTTAACCATGTGTGATCCAGCATCTTTTTTGCATCCAAGCAACTTTATGCGATTTTAGGCCTTTCTGTGGAAACAAACCTCTTCTGTGTAACCAAACATCCTTGGGGGAAACAAGGACTTGGGTGATCAGGTAATCATGTGTGATTCAGCATTTTTATGCCTACAAACGTCTTTATGCGATTCAGCATTACAAGCATCTTTTATGCGACCTCTTTTGTGGAAACATGCAGCACCATATAGACAGAAACATGTATGTTTATGCGATCCACAATAGAATCTGCTCTGTTACTTGTTTTTATCCCACATGCATTCCAAACTCATGTATGTTATGCAACATGCGGACTGGTAAAGAGGAAATTATCCTCTGCAGATGTGTGTTTCCTCAATTAAGAGACATTAGCAATGTGTGCCCGCAACTGTGCATCCCTCCGATGCATTTGGTTAGCCTGAAGCCGACACCAGGCTGAGGATTATATGGAGGTCTTACTTAGCCACCTATAGGAAAACCTCTCTTTACACTCTAAGGAGAAGATAGAGGTGTAATCAGAACCTGTAGGGCTTTTGATAGCTTCTCCTTGTTAGGCTGCAGCTCCTGTCTCCTGTCCTCTGACAGTGAAACATTTATCCCCAAGCTTTCTAATCCCTTTGTTTCAGGATTAAAGCAGGAAAAGGGGGACACCCCCTGTTTTTTTTTTTCTTGCAAAACACAAAACACATGCAGAGTGATTGCAATGTTGGGGGAAGGCTGCATTGCCTGACAGGTCTGATGGCTCAATCTATGAGCTGTTTAAGTCTCTTCAGAGGAGAATAAGGGTCCACCAGGTTCAGGTGGTGATCCCTCTTTATATTCCTACCCCTGACCTTATTCAATGGGGAGACCAAGTCCTAAGCTAAAGCAGAGGCACTTAACCCAGGTGCATCAAATAGCTGAATTTAGTCTGACACAATGCCTGCTAATCTGCACAGCTAGATGCGATTAGGCGTCTTAGATGAATCTGTATCCAACTCACACAAGGTGCTTACGTTTGTGTCCCCCTAGCTTTACAGAGCTCTGATGTCCGGGCCCTTTGAAGAGCCTTCTCTGCGACTGCACTGAGCCGGTGAGCACGTGCAACATGGTAGAGCCTGAAGCGGAGGAAGTGGGACACAATAGATCAGCTAACACTTAAGCTTCTGTTTTCTGGAAAGCATGGTAAGCAAAAACATCAGGCATGTCTTCTACTGCCCATAGTAGTGGAAACACAGATAAGACTTGCAACTACTCACGGAAGACAATCCTTTGTATAGGATTAAGGGCATATTTTTTTTTAATTTTTTATTTCTGTACCGGCCCCTTCAAGGGGAGATATATAGGTACTGCAGCCATCCTGTCTAACAGACATGGTGGGCCAGGCTGCATGCCGGCTAGAGGAGGTATATGGGTGCCCTGAGCCATCCTGTCTCAGAAAACATAGTGGTTTACATTGCCCATGCATAGAAGCATAATATAGGCGAGACCCAAGTCCCCCACGGAGGACCTACTGTCGAACCAAGTCCCGTAGGCCCTCCTCTTACCTTCTCCACGCTGCAGGGTATTGCCAAGCAAGAGGCCCAATCTTCCCCCTTCACCGTGGGTATTGTCCTAGACCTTCAGGGACCGGGGTCCATGGCAGGAACACCAACTCCCCTGGACCTATATAGCATCCTGGCAGCAGAAAAAACATTTGGTCCTTAGAAGGCACAAAGTTCTGGAACCCAGGATCCAGCCCTCCGCAGAGAGGCATTATAGGCTAAACCTCGTTCTTCGTACCGAGGCCCGGGTACCGTCCACTTTGGCTATGAAGCACCTTGGACGGATCCGGATTTATGGAGGTTTTTTTTTTTTTACATCCAGCATGGATCCCTCCAGTGGAGCTCCTAAGAGCACATGTTCACTCGTGACCAACACCTTAGACACTGATGAAAAAACTGAGGAGCTCCCAGTATGGGAGGGGTTATATAGGGAGGGAACTTCCTGTGTAGTTAAATACACCAGTGTCCACACCTGAAGGTAGACTCTATAACCCACATAGTAATGGATTGCTGCTCTGTGTCCCATGATGTACGATAAATTGTCGCCACTGTGCCATAAAATTGTCGCCACTGTGCCATGCCAAACACAACCACTGTTGCGACACTGGTGTGTTCCTTGGTCTTTAGGATGCTGTTTGTTCACGAAGGTTCTCCAACAAACCTATGAGGGCTTCACAGAACAACTGTATTTATACTGAGACTAAATTACACAGGTGAACTCTATTTACTAATTAGGTGACTTCCGAAGGCAATTGGTTCCACTAAAAGGTGGCTGAATACAAATGCACGCCACACTTTTCAGATATTTATTTGCAAAACATTTTGAAAACCATTTATCATTTTCCTTGCACTTGACAATTATGTGCCACTGTGTGTTGGTCTATCACAAAAAATCCCAATTAAAAATGTTTTTGGTTGTAACATGACAAAATGTGGAACATTTCAAGGGGTATGAATACTTTTTCAAAGCATTGTACATGCCCCACAAAATGGTTGGATGATGGGGATAGTTGACATAGCAAGTCAAAGAAAAGTGAGGGCCTATGCCTCTTGGTTTCAGGGAATCCTGAGGCTGATAGTGGGTTGTGTGTGTGGTTGGGGAACTGACTGGCTGTCCTGATTAATTTTACCGATTCTAAAAAGGTAGTAATAGTTACATAGAGTACCTTTGTATATTTCTCCTGCTTGCTGTAGATGGCGGACAGGAGACGGTAACATTCAATACAGTCAGGGGTTTCTGCTGCTATACGATGGGTTAGAGCCTCTGCCTCATTTGACTGACCCATCACTATCTGGACTTGGGCCTACATCAGAGAAAGACAAAAAAGTTAGAAAGTTAGAAAAAAAAAAATTATAAAATAAGCAAGGGATTTAAAAAATGCAAAGCATGCAAAATGAAAATGAATAGTAGCAATACTGAAACAAATATTTATGTATAAAATAGACAAGCAAGATAAAATGTCATGGGACAGGAAATTAAGGGAAATCTCTCCAATGGGAGATGACAAAAATAAACCTTACATGGGTTATAACCTTCCCTAACTCTATTCTTTAGTTTGACTTTAAAGGGGTTGTAAAGGTACAATTTGTTTTCCTAAATAGCTTCCTTTACCTAAGTGCAGTCCTCCTTCACTTACTCAATTTTGCTTTTAAATGTCCTTATTTTTTCTGAGAAATCCTCACTTCCTGTTCTTCTGTCTAACTCCACACAATACTGCGGGGCTTTCTCCCTGGTGTGGAGTGTTGTGCTCGCCACCTCCCTTGGACTGCAGGAGAGTCAGGACGCTCTCTACTTTGCAGATAGGGAAAGGAGCGTGTGTTAGTGGGCGTCCTAACTCTCCTGTAGTCCAAAGGAGGGGGCAAGCACGACACTCCACACCAGGGAGAAAGCCTTGCATTACTGTGTGTAGTTACAGACAGAAGAACAGGAAGTGAGGATTTCTCAGAAGAAATTAGGACATTTAAAAGCAAAATTGAAGGATGAGGCAAGTGAAAGAGGACTGCACTAAGGTAAAGGAAGCTATTTAGGGAAAAAAAAATGTACTTTTACAACCCCTTTAAGTACATCACACAGCCTGTCCATCAGCCATGATCTGCCTGCACTGCAAAGAGGCACAGAGACCAATGGAGACATCACTGTGTTCAAAATAAACAATGTAATGGAAAAAAAGGTTAGTAGCATTGTACTGAAGCTGGGAAAGAGGGACCGTGGAATGCAAAACGTAGGCTTTCATAAGCTTCACTTCCAAATAAATAAATAAGTCCATGGACCCCTTCAGGGTGCAATCCTATACACTTACCAATGACAGGCCTAGCTGGACATTCTGTGGGTGAAGTCCCACTGCCTCTTTATACAGACGTAAGGCTTCGTCATGTTTCCCTGTGTTATAATACAAGGCTCCAAGAGGGGTGATGACATCAATGTCCCGAGATATCTGCAAAGCCCTGGTCAAGACACAGAAAGGAAAAACAATCACTTTACACTTGTTTTATTTGTAACCACTTGCTTACTGGGCACATATAGACCCTCCCTGCCCAGGCGAAAATTTCAGCTTTTAGCACTGCGTCGCTTTAAATTAAAATTGCGCGGTTGTGCGACTTGCCGCCCAAATAAAATTGACATCCTTTTTTCCCACAAATAGAGCTTTCTTTTGGTGGTATTTGATCGCCTCTGCGGTTTTTATTTTTTGCGCTATTAACAAAAAAGAGTGACAATTTTGAAAAAAAAAAAAAACACACTATTTTTTACTTTTTGCAATAATAAATATCCAATTTAAAAAACAAAATTTTTTTTTTTTTTCTCAGTTTAGACCGATATGTATTCTACATATCTTTGGTAAAAAAAAAAAAAAAAAATCGCAATAAGCGTATAGTGATTGGTTTGCGCAAAAGTTATAGTGGCTACAAAATAGGGGATAGAATTCTGACTTTTTTTTTTATTCTTTTTTTTTTTACTAGTAATGCGGCGATCTGAGAATTTTGTCAGGACTGCGATATTGCGGCGGACACATCGGATACTTTTGACACATTTTTGGGATCATTCACATTAATACAGCGAACAGTGCTATAAAAATGCATTGATTACTGTATAAATGTGAACACTAGGGGGCGAGGAAGGGGTTAAATGTGTATCCTGGGTGTGTTCTAACTGTGTGTGGAGGGGGACTGACTGGGGGAGGTGACCGATGCTGTGTCCCTATGTACAAGGAACACAGCATCTGTCTCCTCTCCCCAACAGGACGTGGAGCTCTGTGTTTACACACAGAGCCCCACGTCCCTGCCCTGTCATTGCCGATCGCGGGTACCTGGCGGACATCGCGGCCGCCAGTCACATGCATCGGCATCTCGGGGACGCGCCCAGTGGCCAGAGGACGCAAGGACGTTAAAAGACGTCCTCCCGGATTTATAGAGCCACCTTGAGGCCGTCTTTTGACTATGGCCCGGAGCTCAAGTAGATAATATAAGTAACATAACACAAATGACCCTACTAGGTAATGGTATCAGAGGTGACATCAATACTTTCCAGGTTTAAGCATTGATGATCATTTGTCTATACTGTAATTTCATCTCATATTATGGACAGTAAGGAGCTTCTAAAGTGCACCTTCCCATTGAGGCGTTTTTTTAACGCTAAAGCGCCTGAAAAAAGCCCCAGTATGAAAGGGGTCTTAGTGGAGCTTTACCAGCGTTTTTCGGGCGCTGGCAGTGTGAAAGGGCTCTGAATGCACTCTGGCTTTCACATTGGGATTGCAGATGCTTTACAGGCGTTTTTTTTTTAATGCCAAAGCGCCTGAAAAACGCCCCAGTGTGAAAGGGGTCTAAGTGTAATTTATACATACTATGGGCCAGATTCAGGTAGAGTTAGGCTGGAGTATCTGTGATACTCCAGCCTAACTGTCATTTTAAGCGGGCGTTTCTGTTTTCTGTAACCAGAAAACAAGAAACCCCGGGTTGGAGTTCCGATGCAATCGGCGTAATTGAATTTCGCCATCGCATCACAAATTTAATTTAAAAATGGCGCCGGGGGCGTTCCCGCTGATTTACGCCGAAAAAATATGTTAATCAGCGGGAATCGGAAATTCACGATCGCTTTCGGGCGCGACGCAGTGACTTTCCGACGTTTCCGTAAGCGATACGTGACGTAAAGATAAAGCAGCCCCCTAGTGGAGTATCCTATGTTAAGTATAGCCGTCGTCATCGCGTCGGAAAAAAAAAAATTTGCGTCGCTTGCGTAAAACGTTCATGAATGGGGATGTGACGTCATTGACGTTCACTGACAGAATTTGGAGCATGCGCACTGGGATGCATTGACACTCGACGCATGCGCAGTACGGTCGACGCGGGATCGCGCTTAGTTTAAATAATACACGCCCCGTACCCGCCCAATTTGAATTCCGCCGGCTCATTTGCGATGCGCTGCCGCAACTTTAGGAGCAAGTGCTTCATGAATAACAGCACTTGCTCCTAAAATTTCGGCAGAGTAACGTAAATGAGAAGCGTTACTCCAGAGCAAAGATGCTCCCATCTACCTGAATCTGGCCCTATGTGGTATATTGAGGTGTGTGGCGTTTAAAGAGTGCCATGCCATAATGAAGTTAGAACTTGGTAAAATCCAAATAACAACATTTACATCATGACAACATTATATCCCTAAGGGTGTGTTACCCATTTTCAAATTGGTCCGAGCCATCTCCCTGAATGGGAGAGTGATTGGGACCCATGTTGTAAAGGATCCCTTTATGAGTTCACTAAATGTCAGTGATTTGTAGAAATATGGCCCCTAAAACGAATTCCAAGTTTGGATTTGCATAATCATAGAAGGATGACTTATTAGTAATTATGGAAAATGTCACAGGAGGACTGGGAAGACTCTGGGTGGTGCACCCCATGGTGGGAGGAACGACTGACACCAAAGTGGGCAGGACCAAAGCTAGGAACTACGGCAGGGAAAATATAGCAATTTAGCCTTCAAGAGATTATAGAATCCAGAAAATCACTCAGCTCAGCAGATTCTACCAATATCCACAATACTATTTTTGTATTGATATATTTCCATAGCACAACCATTATACAGTACAACAGCTGAGTTGGTGCTATGAGGATAATTTACTAAAGGCATTCAAGAATCTTCACAAAATAAATTTAGCATATTCCTGTTTATTATTACTACAATGTATCAAGTGTAGATTCCCAACTCCTTTAGTTAATAAACACCAATATGTCTGAATTGAGGCCGGGTTCACACCTATGTGAATTGGTTGCGGCTTAAACCACATCCAATACGCAGAACATTTCTAAATACATGGGCCCAGATTCACAGAGCGATTACGCCTGTCTAACTGGTGTTAGACAGGAGTAATTTCAAATTTTGCGCGCCGTATCACTAGTTTGAATCCTCAAACCATGATACGGCGGCTTCGGGCTTCGATCCGAGAGGCTTACGTCTTCGTAAGCCTTCGGATCTACGCTGCGATATTTTTGCGGCCCCTGGGAGGAGTCCGCGTAGTTTTCAGCGTCGGGATAGGCAAATGACTTTTTACGGCGATCCACGAAGATACGAGTGGTCTTCGCAATCGCTTACGTCATTTTTTTGCTACGTACTGTTAGACCAGCTATTTGCTGGTCTAACGGTGCGTAGCCCATGTTAAGTATGGCCATCGTTCCCGCGTCAAATTTAATTTAATTTTTTTTTTTTTACGTAACTCGTTCGGGAATAGGAATGTCCGTAAACGACGCTACTCAAACAACGAATGACGTAACGGCGTGATTTCGCGCAATGCACGGCGGGAAATTTCTGAACGGAGCATGCGCAGTTCGATCGCCGCGGGAACGCGCCTATTTTAAATGCTTCACGCCCCCTACTCGCGTAGATGGCTTGCGCCGGGAGAAATACACTACGCCGCCGTAGTTTACTGGACAAAATCTACCGGGATTCCACGTAGAGCCAGGTAAAAGACGGTGGCGTAGAGTATTTCTGATACTCTACGCGAATCCAATTGTATGTGAATCTGGGCCATTGTTTTCAATGAGGCTGGTTCACATATGTGCGATGCATTCGCACTGCGCATTACCGAAAAAACGTGTGCGTATTTTAGGCATTGCATTGCGGCTCAGGTGCGAATTCAGGCCCATTATCTTCTATGGGTACGCAGCTGATTCGCAGATGTGTTCATTTCTCTTCAGGATTCCTCTCATTCAGCTCAATACATTTCCCCCCTCCCCCTCCCCTCTCCCAGCTCTCCAAATTCGCAGGTAATCTGCAGCTAAAACGCAATGGAACTGCTGAACAGTTGTCTTATCTCTCTCTCTGCAGAGATAAGAGAGCAGAAATTCGCACCGCACTAGTGTGAATCCGGCCTAAAGATCCACCAATAAAACTCAGAAGGTCCCTTACTTCTTGTACCACTTCTCAGCCTCCCTATTTTGGTTTAGAGATCGGTAAAGGCGGCCGAGGTTCAGCATGGCCACATGATGATTTGGACGCAGCTGTAGTGCTAGGAGATAATGAGACACGGCTTTCTGCGGAGCTCCTGGAACAGATAGTAAAATGGAATGATGTTAAAATTTGCTATAGTACTATCATCAACAATTTACCTTTTCTTTTAATAAAATGCTTGCTTTACCTTTTTTTTAGCATCCTTTTTTTTTGCAACTTTGTGTTGCTAATCTCCTGCAGCCTCTTTGCAGAGACATTTTGTCTGCATGCATTACACAGCAATGGCTGCATTGCATTTCTTAGGATGGGTTAGCTGATAACAGTGGACTCTGCATTGTGTATTGGCACAACCACAGTGTTAACTGGAATCGCATGGGACAGTGGGACATTAGAGAACAACTTTGAGGCAGGGACAGCATATTATCATCCTATAGCAAGAAGTGCCTGAACAAGGATCTTCATGGCAGGTTCACCAGGGGTTATTTTAATGAAAGCTGCAGATTTTGAAAAAAAATGTAATTACTTTTGGCATTGACATGTTGAATAATATAAGATTTAAATGACCAAGTTTACATTTACTTTAAGGGTCCTTCACTCTGCTCCCTTGATGTGCTTTTGGTGCATTTTCTAGTTTCTGACTCCAATCATGCACCTGTGAAACATGGACTCAAAAATCGCACGAGAAACGCAACTGCTGTGATTTTTTATTTTTATATATATATATATATATATATATAGGGCCAGATTCAGGATGGCGAGCGGTTCTTTATTCCGGCGTAACGTTTCTCATTTACGTTACACCACCGAAACCTTACGCGTAAGTACTGTATTCACAAAGCACTTGCTCCTAAAGTTGCGACGGCATAGCGTAAATGGGCCTGCGGAATTCTAATTGGGCGGGTAGGGGGTGTGTAGTATTTAAAATAGGCGCGATCCTGCGGCAAACGTACTGCGCATGCGCCGGCCGTCAATGTATCCCAGTGCGCATGCTCCAAATTATGACGGTGTTTTCGACCTGAACGTCAATGACGTCAATCCCCATTCACGAACGAGTTACGCAAACGACGTAAATATTTTCCAATTCGACGCGGTCACGACGTCCATACTTAACATAGGATGCGCCTGCTTTTTGTTGCTTTATCTTTACGCCGGGAAAACCCTTACGTAAACGTCATAAAGTGACTGTGTCGGGCCCGCGTACGTTTGTGAATTGCCGTATCTCGCTGATTTACATATTCTTGGCGTAAATCAGCGAGAACGCCCCCAGCGGCCATTTTAAAACTGCATTTAAGATCCGACGGTGTAATACAATTACGCATGTCAGATCTTTGCAGCAAACCGGCGTATCTTGTTTTCTGCATACAGAAAACAGATAAGCCGGCGCAAAGTGTGAGTTATGCCGGCGTATCACTGATACGCCGGCATAACTCTACCTGAATCTGGCCCATAATCTTTATTTTATTTTACATTTTAAGCCATACAAAACCGTGTACAGACAAAAGGGGAAAGGGAAGGCAAAATGCACCTCAAGGGCAAATACTGATATCAGTAGCGACATAAAACATTAAACCAGGAGTATAATTATTACTAGTACGAGCCCATCCCTGTCTTAGATTTTTGATCTAAGTGGACATTCCCTTCACACTTTGGGGGAAGGAGATAGGGCTCGCTCCATAAATCAAAGCAGATACCTTACAGCATCTTAGGCTAACATAAAGTAAAGTAAGAACATAGAAGACATAAAAAAATAAAAAGAACAAGAAACATATACAAAAGGAAAATAAAAAGTATATACAGGTATCACTAAGGCCTTTACAGGGAGTGCAGAATTATTAGGCAAGTTGTATTTTTGAGGATTAATTTTATTATTGAACAACAACCATGTTCTCAATGAACCCAAAAAAACTCATTAATATCAAAGCTGAATATTTTTTGAAGTAGTTTTTAGTTTGTTTTTAGTTTTAGCTATTTTAGGGGTATCTGTGTGTGCAGGTGACTATTACTGTGCATAATTATTAGGCAACTTAACAAAAAACAAATATATACCCATTTCAATTATTTATTTTTACCAGTGAAACCAATATAACATCTCAACATTCACAAATATACATTTCTGACATTCAAAAACAAAACAAAAACAAATCAGTGACCAATATAGCCACCTTTCTTTGCAAGGACACTCATGCAGCCTGCCATCCATGGATTCTGTCAGTGTTTTTATCTGTTCACCATCAACATTGCGTGCAGCAGAAAACCACAGCCTCCCAGACACTGTTCAGAGAGGTGTACTGTTTTCTCTCCTTGTAAATCTCACATTTGATGATGGACAACAGGTTCTCAATGGGGTTCAGATCAGGTGAACAAGGAGGCCATGTCATTAGTTTTTCTTCTTTTATACCCTTTCTTGCCAGCCACGCTGTGGAGTACTTGGACGCGTGTGATGGAGCATTGTCCTGCATGAAAATCATGTTTTTCTTGAAGGATGCAGACTTCTTCCTGTACCACTGCTTGAAGAAGGTGTCTTCCAGAAACTGGCAGTAGGACTGGGAGTTGAGCTTGACTCCATCCTCAACCCGAAAAGGCCCCACAAGCTCATCTTTGATGATACCAGCCCAAACCAGTACTCCACCTCCACCTTGCTGGCGTCTGAGTCGGACTGGAGCTCTCTGCCCTTTACCAATCCAGCCACGGGCCCATCCATCTGGCACATCAAGACTCACTCTCATTTCATCAGTCCATAAAACCTTAGAAAAATCAGTCTTGAGATATTTCTTGGCCCAGTCTTGACGTTTCAGCTTGTGTGTCTTTTTCAGTGGTGGTCGTCTTTCAGCCTTTCTTACCTTGGCCATGTCTCTGAGTATTTCACACCTTGTGCTTTTGGGCACTCCAGTGATGTTGCAGCTCTGAAATATGGCCAAACTGGTGGCAAGTGGCATCTTGGCAGCTGCACGCTTGACTTTTCTCAGTTCATGGGCAGTTAATTTGAGCCTTGGTTTTTCCACACGCTTCTTGTGACCCTGTTGACTATTTTGAATGAAACGCTTGATTGTTCGATGATCACGCTTCAGAAGCTTTGCAATTTTAAGAGTGCTGCATTCCTCTGCAAGATATCTCACTATTTTTGACTTTTCTGAGCCTGTCAAGTCCTTTTTTTGACCCATTTTGCCAAAGGAAAGGAAGTTGCCTAATAATTATGCACAGTAATAGTCACCTGCACACACAGATATCCCCCTAAAATAGCTAAAACTAAAAACAAACTAAAAACTACTTCCTAAAATATTCAGCTTTGATATTAATGAGTTTTTTGGGTTCATTGAGAACATGGTTGTTGTTCAATAATAAAATTAATCCTCAAAAATACAACTTGCCTAATAATTCTGCACTCCCTGTATAAATCGGCAAACACACTTGGTTCATTAGCTAATGTAGTATAGTTATACTAGGAACATCAATGCCAATTCTGTATCTGGTTCTGAACCTGATTTAGGGTCTGGTTCGCCTGGACAGGTTGCCCAAAGGCAGGATCTGCCAAAGTTAACAAAGCAATATCTAGACTAGAGGAGACCGAGGCCTGTCCAGAGGTATGGCTCCACCATGAGGCCCAGATTAAGTCAAAGCGCTCACAAGTTTCCTTGCATGTGGCCACCCATTCCTCTGCTTCCATGATCTCTGTCACCTTCCCAAGCTTGGAACTCGCAGGCTCTTCCAGTGAATTTGTATAAGTCGCTTTGTGGCATTGAGGAGGTGCGGGAGAGCACTGCTTTAATAATGAGATGGGGGGGGATGTGATGCAGAAAGTGCTTCGGGGAAAAGGGCACATCTATACCTAGGCTATCAATTATACGTCTGCGGACAGCAGGCCAGAAGGGTGGTTCCCCTCTGCCCACATCCCCTCCAACACAGCTCAGAGACTGATGGGTACATTTTAGCATGGGAAATTGGCACTTGGTAACACTGAGACAGCAACTTATAGTTATTTTCTTGTGTTTTAGAGTCTACTGAGCTAGAGTGTGTGAGATGGTACAAGTGGTGCAATTGTTCCTCAGTGAACTCACACCCGAGATCCCACTCCCATTCCCTAATGAAGAATGGTTTATGTTTGTGGGGAGCCGAATCAAGTAATTTATAAAGAGCTGGGATCATATGCTGTAGAGGTTCTTCAGCATATACGTTTGAACACTGTAAGGGTAGGTCTAATCGGGGATAGGTGGCGCTGTAAAGGAACTGCAGTGAAATTCATGCGTTTTCTATTAATTTCAATGGGAGGTGCATATTTAGTGCACTTTGTAAACATGCCAAAAAATGCAGCATGCAAGGCTTTTAAAAATGCACCGTACTCGCAGCACATTGGTGTAAAGCGTTCTGTAAGATAAAAGTGGTATTAAAAGGTCCGGTTTTAAAAATAAATAAAAGATCAATAATAATACCAAACAGGTAATCCTTACCTGCTCTGTGCAGACAGAGCAGCTCCAATTCTCTTATAGGGGTCCCCCACTAGCGCTCCTGGCTTCCCTCCTTGACCAGTCCCCCAATATCAATCTGCTTGCTATGGAAGCACTGGTGCATGCTTGCACTCAAGCCTTTCTGTATGCATCCATAAAAAAAGGATTTTTAATAAACAGCTTACCTGTAAAATCCTTTTCTTGAAGTACATCACGGGACACAGAGCGCATAGCCATTACACTTGGGTTATATGGGTACCTTCAGGTGTGGACACTGGTGTAATCAATTTCACAGGAAGTTTCCTCCCTATATAACCCCCTCCCACTGGGAGTGCTTCAGTTTTGTAGCAAGCAATTCTCCCGAGGTTACACAATGTTCCCCAAAAGAGGGGTGGGAGCTCCGTGTCCCGTGATGTACTTCAAGAAAAGGATTTTACAGGTAAGCTGTTTATTAAAAATCCTTTTTTCTTTATCGTACATCACGGGACACAGAGCGCATAGCCATTACACTTGGGATGTCCTAAAGCAATGCTCTATGAAGGGAGGGAGACCGTAAGGCCAAGAATAGCCAAATAAAAACATTGTCAGGAGAAAACATGGCTCCATCAACAGAAACACAAGGGGGCGTGAACCGGGCCAGAGGATTCTATACTGCTGCCCGTAGGACCGCCTGCCCAAAAGCTGCGTCCGTACTCTGTGCAACATCCAACTTATAAAATTTAGTAAACGTATGTACGGAAGACCAGGTTGCCGCCTTGCAAACCTGTGCCATAGAAATCTGATGGTGTGCCGCCCAGGAGGCACTCATGGCCCTCGTAGAATGGGCTTTAACTGATAAGGGAGGTGGAACGCGCTTCAGACCATAGGCCTGAAAAATCAGCTGCTTAATCCACCTAGCCAAGGAAGACTTGGCAGCCGGCTGACCCTTCTTGGGGCCATCCGGAAGAACAAAAAGCACATCTGTTTTCCGAATCTTCTCTGTAGCCTTGAGATAGACCCTCATGGCTCGAACCACGTCCAAAGTATGAAGCCATCTTTCCTCTCTGGACTGGGGAGTAGGAAAGAAGGAAGGTAGGACTAGGTCCTGATTCAAGTGAAAACTGGATATGACCTTAGGAAGGAAAGAAGGTTGAGGCCGCAGAACAACTCTGTCCTTATGCAGAATAAGGTATGGCTCCCTGCATGATAAGGCTGCCAGCTCGGAAACCCTTCTGGCTGAAGCCATAGCCACCAAGAAAACTAACTTTCGGGTTAGTAGCACAAGAGGGATTTCTGTCAGAGGTTCAAACGGCTGCCTTTGTAAAGCTGACAAGACCAGATTTAAATTCCAGGGGCAGAGGGGAGCTCTAATAGGGGGATTCACATGCAAGACCCCCTGCAAGAAGGTTTTCATAAGCGAATGGGTGGCCAAGGGTCTTTGAAACCATATTGATAAAGCCGACACCTGCCCCTTTAGAGTACTAAGAGCCAACCCTTTGTCAACGCCAACCTGGAGGAATCGCAAGATCCTGTCAATAAAAAACTTTCGAGGATGCCATTTTTGAGACTCGCACCACTCCACATAGGTTCTCCAGACTCTGTAATAAATATTTCTGGAGACCGGTTTCCTAGCCTGAATCAACGTAGCTATTACCTGATCTGAGAGGCCTCTGCCTTTAAGAATTAGGGATTCAGCCGCCAAGCCGTCAAATTTAGCTGCTGTGAAGCAGGATGGCAGATTGGGCCTTGAGACAGCAGATCTGGGCGCAGGGGGAGCGGCCACGGCGCCCCGACTGACATCTTCACGATGAGTGCGTACCAAGCCCTCCTGGGCCAGGCTGGAGCCACCAGGATCACAGGCCTGCGCTCCACCCGGATTCTCCGTAGAAGGCGGGGAATCATCTGCAGTGGAGGGAACGCATACAGAAGAGAAAACTGGTGCCAGGGGCAAACCAGGGCATCGGTCCCGTAGGCCGAGGGATCCCTGGCTCGGGATATGAATTTGTCCAACTTTTTGTTGGATCTCGTTGCCATAATGTCCACGTCTGGGACTCCAAATCTTTGGCAAATCTCTTGGAATACCTGGGGGTGAAGCGACCATTCCCCCGGGAGCAACTGTTGACGACTCAAAAAATCTGCTTGAGAATTGTCTATCCCTGGGATGAACACCGCCGAGATGCAGGGTACATGGGCTTCGGCCCATGAGAAAATCAGGTTTACTTCTCTTTGTGCTGCTGGGCTCTTCGTGCCCCCCTGGTGTTTATGTATGCCACTGCAGTGGCGTTGTCGGACTGTATCCTTACTGGCAGACCCTGAAGGGGGAGAGTCCAGGCGATCAGGGCCAGTCGAGCAGCTCTGATCTCCAAGATATTGATGGGAAGCAGTTTCTCTGCCCCCGACCACAGCCCTTGCTGGGTCTGTTCTTCTAGAACTGCCCCCCAACCTAACAGGCTGGCATCCGTGGATACTATCTTCCACGAGATGGGGCAAAAGGATTTCCCTTTTGACAAATTTTGAGAGACCAGCCACCAAGACAGGCTGCGCCGGACCTTCGGGGAGAGCACTAACGGACGATCTAACGCCTGAATGGACTTGTTCCAAGCAGAGAGAATGGCTGCCTGAAGATATCTGGTATGGATCTGGGCGTAGGGCACAGCCTCGAAGGCGGCCACCATCTTCCCCAGCAGTCGCATACATAGGCGAATAGTCGGCCTCTTCTTGCCTAAGATCATTTGAACTGCTTGGGCTATTGATCTGATCTTTGCTTGAGGTAAAATTATCCTCTGGCAGTCTGTATCTAGCCGAAGGCCTAGATATTCCAACTGCCTTGTGGGTTTCAATACCGATTTTTCTAGATTTACAATCCATCCGAATTCCTCTAGATGCTGAACTGTGCGACCTACTGCCTGATTGAGGTTGGAGGCTGAGCTGTCGATAACCAGAAGATCGTCCAAGTATGCCAAGACTAAAATGCCTTCTGTCCTTAGGACGGCTAGCACCGGGGCTAACACCTTTGTGAATACCCGCGGAGCTGTTGCCAACCCGAAAGGGAGGGCTACGAACTGGTAATGGCGGTGATCTATCATAAACCGAAGAAACCTGTGATGTGCCGGGTAGATCGGCACGTGCAGATACGCATCTTTTATGTCTATAGATGCTAGAAAGTCGCCTTGATGTAGGCTGGCTGCCACCGAACGTATGGACTCCATACGAAAGGTCTGAATGTTTAGAAAGCGATTTAGGCGTTTGAGGTCCAAGATAGGCCTGACGTCGCCATTGGGCTTTGGTATTATGAAAAGGTTGGAGTAGAATCCCAGACCCCATTCCTGGGTTGGTACTTCTACGATTACTCCTTGGAGTAAGAGACGATCCAATGCTTTTGCAAGAGAGGCCCTCTTTAATGGGTCGCTTGGAAGACTTGACCCCTGAAAATGAGGAGGGGGGACTTCCCGAAACTCTAGCTTGTAGCCCGTGGTTACCACGGATCTTACCCAAGAGTCGGGAATTCTGGTCTTCCACACTTCGGAGAAGAACCGAAGCCTTCCCCCCACCCAAGAGAGTGGGGGCGCCCCTTCATGAATCTGACTTAAGGACTGGTTTAACCGGCTTGCGAGACCATGGCCTCTTGCCTGTCGTGGCTTGTCCTTGTGGGCGGCTATTAAATGCCGAACGCCCGGGAGGCCGTCGATACTGACGGGAAGTTGAAGGGGCCGAGCCTGCGAAGGCCTGTCGCTTAAACGCGGGCCCACGTGATCTTTTCTTGATGGGCAAGAAAGAACTTTTACCACCTGATATGGTCTGGATATATTTATCTAGGTCTTCACCGAATAGTCTCCCACCATGAAAGGGAAATCCTGCTAAAAGCTTTTTGCAGGGTGCCTCTGCTGACCAGTTTTTTAGCCACAAAAGGCGACGCATATGAACCAACAGCAGAGATAAACGGGACGCCTGTTGAACGGAGTCCTTAATAGCATCTACTGCAAAGCAGAGAGCTCTTGGGAGGTCAGCCAATTCACGAGCTTGCTGAGCCGGTATGTCCCTTAATATCTGTTTAGTCTGATCCTTTAGAGCCTGACAAACGCCAATGGCTGCCACTGCTGGCTGAACCACGGCACCTACTGTGGTAAAAGAAGCCTTCAGTAGGGTCTCCAATTTTTTGTCGACTGGATCTTTAAACACCTGGACATTTTCCACCGGACAGGTCAGGGATTTATTTACGCAGGAAATGGCTGCGTCCACGGTAGGGAGTGCCCATTTCTTTGCAAATTCTTCTTCCATAGGATAGAGAATGGTAAACCTTTTAGGAGGGATAAAAATCCTATCAGGTCGAGCCCAATCCTGAAAAATCACGCTCTCCAGAAGGGGGTGAACCGGAAAAGATGCACCACCCAATGGTGCCTTCAAGGAACCTAAAGAGGATACCGCGGGGGCTACTTGTTCTGACACTGGAAGTTTAAAAGCAGTGCGAACCATATCCGTCAGAGACTGGATCCACAGGCTCTCTGCTTGAGAAGCCGAAAAAATTTCATCTATAGTGGAATCTTCAATGTCTGACCCGTCAGGACTCAGGTCCGCTTGATCCCCCTGTGGGTCCAATTCCTCCGAAGAGAGGACCTCTGCATCTGAACACACCGTTTTAGGTGACGGGGATCTAGCCCGTTTGTCACCCGGCAAAGAGCGGGCAATTAAAGCAGTTAACCTTTTCTCTAGCCCACCCAGAGTGGATTCTAGCATTTCTTCCGTAACATAAACGGGAATGGGTTGATTGGGGGCCGCCTCTGCCCCTAGCACCCTCAATGGCTCCTGCACGATGCTGTTCGGTGGTCTATCTGGTGAGGGTGGGACCACTGGAGCCTGGCCCAAATCCTCTGACCCCGTTGGAGACCCCTTTACTTTTTTGGCACCTTTTGCAGCCTTAGCTGGCCCTGATCCCTTGGGAGCCATTGCACAACCTTGAGACACCCCTACAGCCAACACCCAACTGTTGTAGCTAGAAGTGAAACATTAATAAGGACAGGCTATGTAAAATCTTTTCAAAATTTTCATACACCTGAGAAGGCGGCAATACAGAGGAAAGCCCTGTGAGTATTGCCACACCAATGCCCGTTAGCTGGAGTCCAAGGTTGCACCGACTCAGATACTGTTGGATCTAAGGCTGAGTCCCTTTAAGCAAAAAAATATATATATTTTTTTTTTTTTTTGTCAGTGTGGACTTTTAAGTCCAGACCTGAAGATCCACAAACCACCACTGGGTGTCACTGTTAGCCAGAACTGGCTCAGCTGCGCGCTCTGTTCTCACTCTCCACTGCTCTCAGGAGGGAATGACCAGCCAGGAAATGCTTTTTTGCTTTATCTGAGACTGACGCTGCTGGCCCGCCCCCCCCCCACGCCCGCTGACGTTGTAAAAGGCGGCGCGCGCGCGCCCCCCACGCTGAAACCAACATGGAGGAAGCAGAGAGCAGAGGAGAAGCCCGGACCAGCGCTAGAACACAGACACCTGGTAAGCCACTATCTTTGTAGTGCACACATAGAGGAAGCTGTCTCCCTAGGCTTCCTAGGAACAGGAGTTTTGTCAGCCCTTCCTCTCTATACACGTGGGGGTGCAGTATCATGCTAACAGGCAAATCTGGGGGGAGTAGCAAAATACATATCTTTTAAAAGCATATATATATCTACATGTTATCTGGGTAAACATTAGTACATCCCATCCTGCCTCAACAGACATAGTGGAGATAGTGGCTGATGCACAAGCATACCATTAGCCAACCCAGAACCCCCAGGGGGATACCTACTGTCGAACCAAGTCCCGCAGGTTCCCTCTTACCTGCTCCACGCCGCAGGGTATTGCAAACTGCAAGAGGCCCAGCCTTCCCCCATCTCCGTGGGTATTGTCTTGGACCTTCAGGGACCGGGGTCCTGTGTTAAGGAACCCACACCCCTGGACCTATATAGCATCCTGGCATCAGTAGCGTTTAGTTCTTGGAAGAGACTAAGGCACTGGAGCCCAGAATCCAGCCCTCCAAGGAGAGGCATTATAGGCAAAACCCCACTCCAGCAGGGCCCGGGTACCGCACACCTTGGCTTTCAAGCACTTCGGACGGATCCGGCTAGCTATCCTGGGTCCCGAGACCTCCGAGGGACAGCTAGACGTGACCAACACCTAAGACACTGGCGAAAAAACTGAAGCACTCCCAGTGGGAGGGGGTTATATAGGGAGGAAACTTCCTGTGAAATTGATTACACCAGTGTCCACACCTGAAGGTACCCATATAACCCAAGTGTAATGGCTATGCGCTCTGTGTCCCGTGATGTACGATAAAGAAACACATAGAGCCACAGTTTAGCCCTGCTCTGTGATCTCTTCTTATTGGCTCACTGGCTATGACTGACAGCAGTGGGAGCAAATGGCTCCAGCTGCTGTCTCAGCCAATGAGGCGAGAGAGAGACCCGGGCCAAGGCTCTTTTTCACATTGCTGGATCGAGAGGGAGCGCATTAGGTGGGATGTGGGGGGGGGGGGAGCACCACAGAGAAGGGTTTTTTATCTGTATGCATAGAATGCACAACGGTAAAAAAACATTCAGCTTTTACAACCACTCTAAAAAGAAAATGTTTTTGTGCATTTTTGTTCCGCTTTCTAAACAACAAAAGAGCATTAAAAACTGATGAGTGTGAAACTGCCTTACGCCTAGGTTCACACTGCTGCGGGATTGAAATTGTGCTCACACGACCTTTCAAAAATCTATCAATGTTGAGACAAACAAAAATACAGTATTAGTCCACAGCAATTAGACAATTTTTATCATTATTGATAAAGTGGCAAAATATTACGCAATTTTGGAAAAATCATGAATTTATTTTTATTTTTATAATGGAACAAAAAAGGTAGAAACAAAGGCATTGTGCAGAAGAACTTATAATAAAAGTGGGAAAGAGAATGAGTGGCAAGTGCTTATTTTTACAAAGGTCCTGCCAAATCCGAGTATAAACCAAAATCATTGTATAACCATGTTGCATGAAGAGGCCCCCCAGCTAGGGAGGGAAGCTGTTAATGAAATGCAGATGGACTGGATGTTGGTGAAATGGGATAACAATGGCCGGAGGGAATGTAATGAGTGAGTATAACAAGTTATAATGAAAAGCAGAAAAGATAAAAGGAAATTTTAGTAAAAGTACTTAAAGTGGGACTAAAGTCCTCTCGGTAAGGGTGGGAAGTATGGGATTTCATCATAATATACAAGTATGCACAGCATACCTGCACATTATGGCACACATACCTCCGACGCTGACAGGTCGTGGTTTGCAGTCTCTGCTATGTACTCAACGCTCCTTCCGGTTCCTGCCTCGCTCCTCCTTGGCCACTGTGCAGCAACTAATGACTGTCCTCTTCACCAGTGCTGGGCAGTCCTTCCTTATTCAAATGACATCAGTAGCATTCTGAGCAATGTTATACTGGGAGTGCAGGGTGCTGCAGTGACTCCTTAAGGGGTAGACCTATGGCACCCTGCACACCCAAGAAATGGGTAGAATGATGCTGGGCATCATCTAACCAAGAAAACCAAGGACATTCGTGGCAGAAAGGATTAACTAAGAGGGACAACACAGAGCAGATTAGTAGGATGCTACAGGGGACAATATGGGGGACAACACACAAAGCAGATTAGTATTACAGCAAAAGCTGCTTTTTAGAAAGGAAAAAAAAATCTTTTAAAGTTGGGCTTTAATTACATTAAAGAGAAAGGTTACTCACCAAAATCCACCAAGAACACTCCATAATTGTTCTGCAAGTCTGAGCTGTCTGGACAATTCTTGATTCCCGTCACATAGACCTCTTCTGCTTCCTCCTGACGTTTCTGAAGAGATTGAGGGAGACCCAACAGTAAGACTTTCTTAGATGTAGTCTCAGGATGATTTCAATCTCAGTGAAGTTCAACAACTGGATTCAGTTGCATTTGTCAATACATAAAGCAGCTTGGACATATATTAATAATTTACAGTGGCACTAGTAATAACATATTGTAGCGCCCTACTCCTGTTAAATTTAGTGGGGTCTGAGTTGTTATTTGGCTCAGACAAATATGATTGAGGGCAATTTAGCCTCTGTTCCAGCCATGGCTGTGTTGGGAGTAACCATCATTGTTCGCCTGAGGGTGTTATTACCACCCCAGGCCAAGGGTGGCAGCAGCAAAGTCAGTGTGTATAGGGTGTTCCCCTCAGCAGCGAATCAGTGGGAGTGGTTGCCCCGCTGTGCATGCTGGGGAGGGGTACTTAAGGTAAGACACCATTGGCGGGGGTCCGTCGTATGCGCCTTATGGCCCGCCTGGCCTGGGGTGCATGTTCCTGAATCCTGACTCCGGAAAAACGTTGATCCGGGGTCGTGGCTTCGCCTGGTAGGCCCAGTAGTCAGACTGGGCCTACATTTGCAAAGTGATCCTGTGCTGTCCGTCCTGCGGTAGGAAGCAACTTGATGAAGGAAACCAGGGGAGGACGATGCAAGAGGCTGTTATCTTGGGAGAAGGCATGGAAACTTTATCCAAGGATGCACCGTACACCGAGAGGCTTGACAGTGATCGCCTGTGAGATCTGAAATTCTACTAAAGTTAAGCTGGAGAGATCCGGGTGCTGAATCCTGTGGCAGAGGATTCTGGACCAAAAGTGTCTCCTTATAAAGGAAGGTCTGTGGCAGAGACTGAACATTATTCCGTGTGCCATTCCGGCTGCTAGGCCAGTGAGAGGGACCTATCTGGGTGAGCAATACCAACTTTACCAACTTTGCTGGAAGCAGGAGTGTTTCCCATTTGTGACTGTACACCTGAACCTACCTACCTACCTACCCTTCCACCCCTCCAACTTATTTTCTACTAAGTTCTACAAATAAATACCAGAAAAATAAGTGTATCGTGTGGACATTGTATTTCTTCGGACTCTCTTTTCCACCCTGGACAGCGAGAAGCTAGAAGTAACGTGCCACCCAAAATTACTTAGCAGCTCCTCTGGTGGTAATGCTACATGATGCAATGCCTGTTTTTTCTACAGTAAATCCCCACTAATCGGGTGCCTTAGTGGGGTAAATTTTCACCTTGGATATTGCATGAAATGTGTATGTTGTACCTGGGCATCTCTTTCCACTCATAGAATAATAGGCTTCCATGCAAAATTGTTGAAGTTGTGTATTTACATGACTGAGCATGCGAGACAAGGACGGCATATTTGTTTTATAGGAGGCTGTAGGAAGTTGTTCTTCTGAAGGCTTCTTACTCAAACAGTGAACTTCAAGTGGAGCTGAAGCCCACAGCCAAACTTAGCTCATTGTTCTCCACACTCCTCCTTCAGATCTAGCAGACTGTGTAGCCATCTCTGTTCCTGGCCTCTTTCAGAAATAGCATGCATGCCCTCAGACTGCATTAATGAATTCTATTGCATACGCACACATTTAAGTGGTTGTTAACCTCAGACATGAAATATGAACAAAGCATTCCTCTATCGTGTGCTTGTATCTCAGTTAAGAGCACCAAGTGTCACTTTTGCCTGCTGCTTCGTTTCTTTGCCATCAACATGTGTCACTTATGACAAGTTTTCCTGAAACCAAGATCTGATTGACAGCCTCAGCTCTGTTCCTGTGTGCTGTGTAGGGGGGGGGGGGGGTGTCCCCTCTCTCCAATCAGCTGTCAGAGCTCCCCTCACTGAGATCTGCAGAGTGTAACTTCAGCTCTATGCCCCCTTTTTCTTTGAACTCTCAGACAATCTTTAAAATGCAGTACTTTGAATGGATATAGGGAAGAAAGGGCTGCATATAAACAGATACAACTTATGTATGAGGATTTGTTTCATCTCGGTGTACAACCACTTTAAATAAAGCATAAACGACAATTTCCAGGTTGTATAAATCCCAGAATAAGTATCAAAAAAATGCTTGGAACAATAATAATCAGTGGTGCAACTTTGCAGAATGTCAAACCAATTTCTAAGATCCCAGAAAAAATGGCCTAAAGAGTGGTAGTCAATTGTGAGTCCAAGGAAGCGTTAATCCCTCATCAAAAAACAGCCAACATATTTCAGGGATCTGAACACTATTCCTTCATCAGGGCTTTAAAAAGTGAAATGTGGAACTCCAATCCAACTGAATCCAAATCCAAGTGAAAATACTTATAAAGGGAGAGTGTTCAGATGCCTGAAACATGTTGACTGTTTTATTTTATTATTTAATATACAATTAAAACTTCCTTGGGACTCACGTTTGGTCGTCTTTTTGCCATTGTTTTTCTTTCTCCATAGATCAGACAGAGTGACATTCCAGGTGACTTGACTGGAAGCCCAGATGTTTCCTTCTCACGGGATCCCCACATTTTTGCATTTTCCTCTTTTTGGCATCAGAAAGATGCTCAGAAGCTGAATTACAAGGTGTGTGCTCTGTTGTCAGGGTTAGATTCTAAATAGTAAATGTCAGATAAACCTGCAGATCGGGAAGGTCAGAGTGTACCTACTTGTTCAGGGTTAGTGATTCAAAGTGCTAAAGCAGTAGGATTAGCGCGACAGCCAAGCAACTAGCATTTTTCTTCAGTGGGAGAGCTCAGCAATGGCAGTTTTCTTGTCTCTCAAGTCTAAAGATCTGTGTCAATGGGCTTTTGCTGGTTTTCAACTGATTTTGCATTCCCATACAAGTCTAAAGGAATGCAAAGCTGCTTGAAGCTGGTCAAACACAGGTCAGAAAGAGGTCAGCTGCAGGTCAAATACACCTATCAATTAATTCTGAATGATCTAATAAGTGTCTCAAACTGATAAACTGAACTGATCAACATAGATCTGCCACTGACGAAAGCCCGAAAACCAATCAACACAGGCACCTACTTTAACGACGATAGTGACAAGCAACGAGTCTCACCTGATCGGCCAAAAGTGATCCCAGACTGGAATAGGCATCTGCAAAATATGGACCGTAAAGAATGGATTCCTTCAGACGAAGCTCTGCTTCTTCATTCCGCCCCTGCGTGCTACAGCAGAGACACAGTCACATGAATAACACTTTTTACTGTTAACATTTTCCTGACTACCTAATACACTGACCTAAAAAAAAAAAAAGGACTGTCATGATGTAAAAAAATATTATGGTGCTTTCTGTAAAATGATTGTTTATCTAAGCCACTGGCATAAAGCAGAGCCTAACAGGAGCTATGTACTATGACCATACACGCAAATAATCTGAATATTGGCCAGTGTGGGTCTTCAGTTATGCCAACCACAGTTATCCATTGAGTCCACTGCCCTCTTGTCTCTATTCCCCTCAAGTGAGTCATGTTGAAGTCCACATATATCACTTCAAGCGTTTGAAGTAATAAGATATCTACTTTAGATAGCCCGTGAACGTCAACACTGTAAAGCTTCCGTCAGCCTTCCTCTTTAGCTGAGCCAAGAAATACAATCAAGGCTGGAAATGCACATATTTTAATAACAGAAAGAGACAAAAATTTGAGACTAAGGAGAGGGGGAGTGTTTCCAATGAGGAAGTGATTGCTCTGGCTGGAGGCAATTTACAGCACACATTCATTTTAGTAGCATAATTATTAATGTGGAATGTATGCTCTTTTGTTAAAGAACATTAATTGTTATCAAACTGTCATACGTAAAGTTCAGCTTTAAATTGGCTCTAATACAATGAGAGGTTATATCTGATTGGCTTGTGTGGGCCATGAGTTTTGGTCATCGTTGTTGTCTCTGTGATAACCCAAAGATGGGCAGATTTTTCCTCACCGTAGCAGGTTGCCAAGATTGAAGAGTGCCCGGCTGTGTTGCGGGCTAATTGCCAGGGCCTTCCGGTAATATTCCTCGGCTGCAGTGGCATTAGTGGTCAATGTGCCAAGGTTGTTGAGGGCACTTGAGTGTTGTTTGTATAAGCTAGGGATAAGGAAACACACAATAGACTAAAGTTGACCTTACAATGCATGAATATAAAAATATAGTTTATAAGTTAACATTAAAGCTGAATTCCAGGCACACTGATGTTATTATGCCTTTGTTTGTACTTTAAAACTATCCTTTGCAACTATGACCCGAGTAAAATATTGAGGCCTGAAATATGGTGAGCTAGCTTTTTCTCTTGTGAGGACATTTGAGGTTAAAAGAATACATATAAAGTCGCACATTACATATTTTTCATGTTTTCCATATTCATATATATTTGGCAGAAGAGACACCATTTTTATGTCTTTTGTTGAACCACATTTTAAAGCCTGTGAATAAGGTCTTGTTACCAGAAGGACTTTATGTCTCACAGGGGGGATGTATAAACCTTGTATGTCCCATCTCTAAGGTCATATCTCTTTTGGGTTTGACACTTATAAGACACTTATAAGGAGCTCTGGTTTCATATGCATTCAAAGGCCTTGCACAGCATGACACAAAACAACTGGTATTGCCTTTGTATAATAAGACCAAAGGGGGCTTATTTACAATATCGGTGGGATTATATATTATATATCTTAAATAGTAGTGTTTCTTTGTAATGCCTTAACAATATATGTGTATTAGTAATTCATATATTATAACTCGTTAAGCACATATGTCTAACAAATGTCTGACAAATGTCTAAGCTAATGATATGTAAACAAACATCCCACAAATTCACTAGAAACGCCAGGATGTCTGACAATTGTTTGACATACAAAACAACCCTGGACGACCCTAAAATTAGGAATTATTCCTTATACACCACCACCCCTACAGGTTGATAGTGGCATTACCCAAAATGGCCGCATAGTAGGTTGCTATGACATCCTGCCCAACATAGCATCCATATGACATCGTCAGTGACGTAGTAAAGTGAGATACACACCCACTTCTTGGGTGTGTTAAAAAGGTGTTGCAGAGAGCACAAGGGGATCTCTCTCTGATCTGGAAGGCTCTGAATCTTGATCTGATCTCTCTTGGAGGGATCTTTGGAGGGGAAGAGCTCTGGAAGGAAGCTGACTCTGAGGAGATGTCTGGAGAACTCTCTCTCTGAGAGGATCTCTGAAGGAAGCTGGAAGGGAGAGATTGAACGCAAAGATGTAGGGGGTTGAAGAGGGTCCCTCATAGGACTCTCACTTCTCAAACAGAAAGAACTCTTAAATACTGGTAATGTATAATTTTGTTTATTTACCTTTTTTAATGAACGTTTTTAACATACACATAACTAAAACCATATTTAAAGCAGAGTTCCACCCAAAATTGGAACTTCCGCTTAACCCACTCCTCACCCCCTTACATGCCACATTTGGAATGTCATTTTTTTTTGAGGGGGAGTGGGGGCTTCAGGAGGAGTGGGACTTTCTGTCCCACTTCCTCCTTCCGTCGAGGGGCTGGTTAGGCGATTAGCTTAATCGGCCATCTCCAGCCCTTCCCTGTAGGCAATCACCTGGGACACGTCACAGGCGATCGCCTGTCCAATGGGACGGCGCAGCGCTGTTCGCGCATGCGCAGTGCTGCTCGCGCATTCGCAGTGGGTGCCCGGCCATGAAGCCGAAGGCTGTCACGGCCGGGTGCCCACAGTTAAAATGAAGACCCCGGCCGGGGAGGAGGGGAGAGGAGAGGAGCCCCAGCCGGCGCATTGCTGGAACCTTGGAGAAGGTAAGTGTCTGTTTATTAAAAGCCAGCAGCTACACTTTTTGTAGCTGCTGACTTTTAATAAACATAAAAACAGGCTGGAACACACCTTTAAATATACTTGGCAAAAATAATTTGGGAGTTGGTTATTTCTAACTGCAGTATGAGATATATTTATATTCCAAATATAAGGAGACATACACACATTACGTTTGTCTTTAATTGCAGAGCTTGTGTACAAAAATGTCCCTTTGATCTGTACACATATAAGTAGTAAGCAAGAGATCTGTTTGGTATTGAGAAGAGTAACACAGTGTCAAAGTAAACACAAGCTAAATTACTAGAGTCCGTGGAAATCGCGGAAAGGTTATATTACAAGTCACCAGGTTTTAAATATACCAGGACGATTTAAATAAGAGCTATGAATTTACCTTGTCATATAATGTAAATAGTATCTGAACATATTTATTATAGCAAAAAGTAAAAAAATTTAATTTTTTTTTTCAAAATTGTCGCTCTATTTTTGTTTATAGCGCAAAAAATAAAAACCGCAGAGGTAATCGAATACCACCAAAAGAAAGCTCTATTTGTGGGAAAAAAAAACGCGGATTTTGTTTGGGAGCCACGTCGCACGACAGCGCAATTGTCAGTTAAAGCAAAGCAGTGCTGAATCGCAAAAACTGGCCGGGTCATTTAGCTGCCTAAAGGTCCGGGTCTTAAGTGGTTAAATATTTGTGTTACTTATCCTCAAAATAGCACGGATAAAATAATTTTGGATATCTTGTATTGTAGGAAAATTGTATAGCTCCCAAAGCACAGATTTACATATTTCCTTAAATACAATAATATTTTATATTTCAGAATAATCATTCTGTCGGTATATGTAGGCTCTATGCCGAGATACGTCAATGGTTCTGACACTCTTACAAATAAACTGTAAACATGTTTGCCCTTGTTCATCTTCAATACTTAGTTGATTGATGTGGTTAGTAGTTTTACACAATAAGGCTCCACTCACATCTCACAAAGTGGCAATATGTGTTCCTGCTTGCAATTTTTTTAGCGCGATTTTAACACGTTTTCACGTTACGGCAAAGAAGGACCACATTATCTATGAGCTAGGTGCAGCAAAATCACACTGCGTTAAGGGTACCATTAAGAATAAATGACATCTAAAATACACATTGCCATGATTTCAGTGCAATTTGGAGACAATAACAAAGTGCTAGATGTGAACAGGGCATAAAAGTTGTATTTTTTTCAGCTCGTAAAAAAATGACAAGGATGCAGTTTCAAGTCGGATCAAAAGGCATTTTCTGTGGACTTTCCGAGGCAAATGGAAGGCCCTCTTTGTGACAAACCCATCTTCCAGCACATTTGTCTCCAAAAGGGCATTTGAAAATAAACTGTTCATCCAAAATAAAAAACACATTTACCTCGGGCCGGCCTCCAACACTTCTGGGAAGCACAGGTGATGATGTGCTTTCTGTCATAACTGGGAACTCAAAATCCCATAAGAATGCACTCTTGCAATAGGCTGGAGTGCATTGTTTCAGGATTTTCAGTTCCTGGCTCTGTTGGGAGGTACAGTAACTTCAACTTCTGGAAGAACCAGAGCCAGGTTTGAGGTAAGATTTTTAGTTTTTTGGGGGGCAAACAGCTTATTTCCAAATGGCTGTTTAAAGGCATTTGTGTTGAGGGGACAGGGGGTTGTCAAAAAAGTGGACCTTCCATTTGCCAAGGATAGGTATTTGACCTTTCAGGCAACAATGGAAGCAGATATATGGCAGAACAGTCTTTGGTCCCTTTCTCCCAGAAGCCTTTTGGAACATTAAACTGCCAATAATATCCTTGAAATTTTGATTTGGCTTGGGACATTCAAATTTGTGAAAACAGGTCCACATTTAACATCATTCAAATTTTGGAATCAAATCTAGTGTTTAATAATTAACACCTGATAAATACAGGAGTTACCTCAGGACAGTCTTGTAGTGGTTTATGGCCTCCTCTTTTCGGTTCTGGTCCTTCAGGAAATTAGCATAGTTATAGTGAACTTTGGCATTGTGTGGCAGGGTCTGCACACCGGACCTGTGGCAAGAAAAGCCGTGAGGAAGGTCAGAGACTGAGATTATAAAAATACAGTCAGTCGGTGCGGTACATACCTGAACAGAGCCTCCCGTGACCGCCAGCACTCACTCTGTGACATGGATTTCCAGGAAAAGAGGAGCAGCAGAAGGAAAAAGATAAAGATGATAGCAGAAGATCCACGTGGGCCACTTCGGCTGTAAAGAACCTTCATTCCGTAGACACATAGGATGCAAAAGCCCATACTGCAAATAACAAAACAATTAGGTTTGCCAAACAGGGTTTTCTAGTGTTCCTGTAGATGTATAAATTGCCTTCCCAAACCTATAATCTTCACCCTTCAGCTGAATCCTTAAAATATGTAAACCTTAAACTGTGATTGGCATTATGCCCACTGTATACAGGTTTAATAACCATTTGAGTCCTGCTAAGTGCTATTTTAAAATGGCATTGGACTCGGCAGTCCTGTTGGGTCCACAGGGAATTATGTTTACTTTTAAAGTGCAATGGTAACACAAATGATCTGTTACAAGCATGGGCGTCCGCTGAAATTTTTTCAGGGGGGAGCTTCCGCAGCGGCAATACACAGTCGCATTTAACCCTTCCTTCAAACGCTAGCAGGGGTTAAAAGCACCCTGCTAGCAGCCAAATAGCGCAGCTAAAACAATGGTAAAGCAGCGCTTTACCGATGACGCAGCCAGCTGGCAGTGTGAAATAGCTCTTGAGATAATTCAGCTTCACTCCATACCCATATAAATATAGCCTAGAGAATGTACAGACCCCCCTTCAGCACAGCTGGACCCCCCTTCAGCACGGATCCCCCCTTCAGCACAGCTCCCCAATTCAGCACAGGCCCCCCTTTCAGCACCTCAGATCAGCCATCAGCACGGCATGAGGGGGAGGTGGCTTCACTCTGCTCGCTGTGTCTTTAGAACATCATCCGGCCCGGGACTGCTCAGACAGCCCACAGCCGCGAGACTCTTCAACACCTTCTCGGTTTTCCAGGGGGGGGGGGTCAATTGCCCCCCCTTGCCCTATGGAGCGGATGCCCATGGTTACAAGTCATCTGATACTGCACAGCTGTATCTGGGGGGGGGGGGGGGGGGTCCTAGATCATACATTAATAACCCCCATAATAAGAAAAAGTTTAAAAAAAAATCTCTCTCTCTCTCATTACACACACACTATTATATTATATATATATGTATACGTTACAACACATAAATAAAAATCTCCATAGATTATCCCGATTTGCATTTTCTGTGTAATAAAACGCTCATGTAAGTGAACTCAACGCCATGGTGTCGCTGTAAAGGTGTCTCTGTTGTGCCAATTGTGTTCTTGCAAACCTTACATGATCTTACCTAAATTTTAGCAATTTACACAAGCTGATTTTTTTTTTCTGCATGGGTTGGAATGGGAATAAAGGTGTGCTAAATTAAAGTGCAATCACTTTGAGCTTTACAATTTTGTTATATTACACGTTTTCACATTTATGTGAAATTCGTTTAATCAGCAGACATTGACAGTTCTATTTTGGGTCGCATATCGTTAAGCTACGTTAATTAACAGTTGCGTTGGTAATAATTAGAGGAATTTTTTTTTTTTTTTTTTTTTATTTCATGCTAGATGAAACCAATAAAATAAAGATATAGGCCCAGATTCACAGAGCAATTACGCCTGTCTAACTGGTGTTAGACAGGAGTAATTTCAAATTTTGCGCGCCGTATCACTAGTTTGAATCCTCAAACCATGATACGGCGGCTTCGGGCTTCGATCCGAGAGGCTTACGTCCTCGTAAGCCTTCGGATCTACGCTGCGATATATTTGCGGCCGCTGGGAGGAGTTCGCGACGTTTTCATGCGTCGGGATATGCAAATGACTTTTTACGGCGATCCACGAAGGTACGAGTGTCCCTCGCAATCGCCTACGTCATTTTTTGGCTACGTAATGTTAGAGGAGCTTTTTGCTGGTCTAACAGTGCGTAACCCATGTAAAGTATGGCCGTCGTTCCCGCGTCGATTTTAAAATATTTTTTTTTTTTTAACGTAACTCGTTCGGGAATAGGAATGTACGTAAACGACGCTACTACGACGTGACGACGTGTTTACGCGCAATGCACGGCGGGAAATTTGGGAACGGAGCATGCGCAGTTCGATCGCCGCGGGAACGCGCCTATTTTAAATGCTTCACGCCCCCTACTCGCGCAGATGGATTGCCGTCGTTTACTGGACAAAATCTACCTGAATTCCACGTAGAGCCAGGTAAAAAACGGCAGCGTAGTGTATTTCTGATACTCTACGAGAATCTAATTCTCTGTGAATCTGCCCCATACAGTATATATCCAAATCTGTTATCAAATTGAACCCTTATTTGTCCCAAGGAGACATCATTGTAATGAAAAAGATGCTCTGGGACTCAAAGATGTTAGAAGGAAAAAAACAATGGTGGATAAAAACATAAAAAACTATCCAAAACTAAAGAAATTTTGCCTTTAGTCAAACTTTAAGCGTTTTTTTTTTTTGGTGAATTTGTTGCAAAGTCGCTTACCAGGTGATCATACTAATAACAGCACTTCCTGTTGCAGGCTGACAATGCAAAGCAACTCCCTTAGTAATTTGCAACAGCCTGCTGTTGGGGGCTACTATGATTTCAGTATACCTCATAGTATATTAACAAAAACTAAAAATAAAATCCCCAGCAACACACAAGCAAAAATCTGTGCTAAATTTTTTTTAGCGAAATGTCTGCCACATATACAACTGATCTGGAAAATGGCTTCTTCATTCACATAGATAACAGGAATGTTCAGTGTGCAATCGCAGAAAGGAAAGAGACCGAATTTTAGGTCCTGGTAAATATACTGATAGCTTTGTGCTATTGGAATATTAATGATGCTTTTCTCTGTGTTGTGTTTCTGTAACTGTATCTGAAGCAGGGGCCCTGGATTAAAAACATCATAACATCCTGGCTGGCGATAATCCCACAATGCACTGGCAAAGCCGTATTCCTCCCCGCCAAGATAGAACACAGCCCAGATCCTCTTCAGAAAAATTTCCAGAGACATTGAATCCGACCTCTAAAAAAACTGTTTGTCTTGGCCTCAGCGCAGACAGATAAACGTGTTTATTTGTAGCAACTGGAATATGATTAGGGGTATGTGAAGACATTCGTCTTTCAGCTTTGCTTTGTTTTTGCTATGAAATGAACCCGTCTCAAACCAAACTGAGAAAATGATGAAAAAAAAAAAATGAACAAACAGAGGTGACCTCCAATGAAAACCACATTTCAAAACATCTATAAATCTGGAGATCCTGTCATATACAAATTTAAACATTTACCTTTAAGGCCTCATGCCCACGGACATTTTAAAAAACGGGCTGTAAAGCTAGTACAGATGCCAGGAAAAAAAGCAGTATATTCAATACACGTTTCGCCCTGCTAGCTTTCAGCCGCGTTTTTCTTTCTCTATTCAAAATCAATGGTCCCCTATGGGAGCCCATTGATTTGAATAGAGGTCGTACCAGAAGTCGGATCAAGATGATCGGACTTGCGAGGTGACTCATGTGTAGAATCTTGAAGGGGAACGCCACAAAAATAAAAAATAATAAAAATGTGTGTGAGGTTTCCCCCAGGATGATACCAGACCCTTCGGTCTGGTATGGATCTTAAGGGGAATCCCCCCACACCAAAAAAAAAACGGTGTGGGGGTTCCCCCAGGATCCATACCAGACCCTTATCTGAGCACGTAGCCCGGTAGGCCAGAAAAGGGGGCGAGTGAGCGCCCCCCCCCCCCCCTAAACCATACCAGGCCACATGGGGGGGGGGGGGGGTTTGATGCTTTGGGGCAGGGAGGGCACCGGAGAGCGAAGAAGTCGGAAGAAGACCCCGAAGTCGGAAGAAGACCCCGGAGCTGCCTAATACCCCATACTCATTTACATAGGGTGGGGGGCTGGGATCTGGGTGCCCCCTTATTAAAGGGGGCTCCCAGATTCCGATAAGTCCCCCACCCGCAGAAGCCGACAACCAACGGCCAGGGTTGTCGGGAAGAGGCCCTTGTACTCATCAACATGGGGACAAGGTGCTTTGGGGTGGGGGGGCGCCAACCCCCCCCATGTTGAGGGCATGTGGCCTGGAATGGTCTAGGAGGGGGGCGCTCGCTCGCCCCCTTTCCTGATCTGCCAGGCTCCATGCTCGGATAAGGGTCTGGTATGGATCCTGGGGGAATCCGCACGCCAATTTTTTTTTGGGGGGGTGGGGGGATTCCCCTTAAGATCCATTCAAAATTTGGGACCGAGTGAATCTCCAAGACAATAAAAACTGGCAAAGCTGGCAAGTGTGCTGGAAAAATATTTTGTTTTGTTTGCTCTGTGCAAAGTCTTTCAATGTGCATCTTACTTTACTGTAAAAGCTAGTTATAACTTGAGGTGGTTTACATTTTTGTTTAAGTACATAAAAATCCCCTTAGCTTACATAAAAAAAATCATGGATTTACCTTGGCATGTAAAGGACACGCTCTGCCACCACGAAGCCCACCCTGAAGAAGAGATTGCTGGCTGGTATAAATGGGAAAACCAAGAAGAGCAGACCCACCAAGACCTCCCGATGTCCAGTCCTCTGCAGAGCAGGCAAAACGTTAGTTGAAGTAACAGAACTCTATTAAAGGCTCAGTGCAACCAAAATTGATATTTTAGTCTTTGGTAGATGCTGGTTAAACTGTCTGATTTTATGACTTTTTATCGCTTAGTGGCTCTACTGGTGAGATTTCTGTGCAGAGTTCTTAGCTTTGGTCACCTTCCATTTCCCATTATGATGGTATTATCAACAATCCTATTGAATTTGTATTTATTTTTTACTATGAAGAATGCAATAGGAGGAGCTGGGACACACTGAAGAGGACAGAAACATCTAAAACTCCCAGGTGTGCATTACTATTAGGGCTGTCCCGATACCACTTTTTTAGGACCGAGTACAAGTACCGATACTTTTTTTACTTTTTTTTATGTACTGGCCGATATCGAATACCAATACTTTTTTTTTTAAATGTGTCCCCAAATGCAGCCATGTCCCCCCACAAATGCAGCCATGTCCCCCCCACAAATGCAGCCACGTCCCCCCCATATATGCAGCCACGTCCCCCCCATATATGCAACCATGTCCCCCCACATATGCAGCCATGTCCCCCACATATGCAGCCATGTCCCCCACATATATGCAGCCATTTCCCCCACATATATGCAGCCATTTCCCCCACATATATGCAGCCATTTCCCCCACATATATGCAGCCATGTCCCCCACATATATGCAGCCATGTCCCCCACATATATGCAGCAATGTCCCCCACATATATGCAGCAATGTCCCCCACATATATGCAGCAATGTCCCCCACATATATGCAGCAATGTCCCCCACATATATGCAGCAATGTCCACCACATATATGCAGCAATGTCCACCACATATATGCAGCAATGTCCCCACACATATATGCAGCCATGTCCCCCCACATATATGCAGCCATGTCCCCCCACATATATGCAGCCATGTCCCCCCACATATATGCAGCCATGTCCCCCCACATATATGCAGCCATGTCCCCCCACATATATGCAGCCATGTCCCCCCACATATATGCAGCCATGTCCCCCCACATATATGCAGCCATGTCCCCCCACATATATGCAGCCATGTCCCCCCACATATTGCAGCCATGTCCCCCCACATATATGCAGCCATGTCCCCCCACATATATGCAGCCATGTCCCCCCACATATTGCAGCCACGTCCCACCATATATGCAGCCATGTCCCCCCACATATATCCAGCCATGTCCCCAAACATATGCAGCCATGTCCCCCATACCTAATGATAATGCCGCCGCCACCACGTTAATCACGTGCGGCGAACATTACAGGCAGCTTGAATAGCTGTTTTCCCTGCCACGCCGTGTAAAGGACACTCCCCCTTGCTCGGGATTGGACAGATCCGTCCAAGGGGGAGTGTCTATACACGGCACGGCAGTAAAAAAAACAGCTATTCAAACTAAAGGTGCCTGTAATGTTCGCCGCACGGTGATTAACGCGGCAGCGGCGGCTTTGCGATATATAAGGCGGCGACGGTGGGGGTCAAGTATTCTATTTAGGCATCGGGGGTATTTGTGGGAGTACAAGTACTCCCGCAAATACTCGGTATCGGTCCCGATACCGATACTGGTATCGGTATCGGTATAACCCTAATTACTATAGTAATGAATTATGGCAGAGAGATCTCACTGTTAGAGTATCGAGTACATATACCAAACCAGGGGGTGACTCAACCAAACACGCTCCATCCATCTATAACCAAAATATCACTTTAGGATAGACTCGTTTTTTAAACAAAACACAAAACTGAAAACTGCAAGAACTGTTCAATCGCAATGTGAAAAACTCAACAACCACTTTGATTTTGCTGTAGTGTAATCAGATTCCTAAAAATTAATGGTTTTGAAACTGGCTTGACTACTTTATTCCAGTAAAACAATGCTGCTGCCTTAACTCCCAAGAGCCTGCCCACACACTGTACTTGGGAAAGGACTCTTGAGATATGTAGTTCTGAGGGTGTGCCTGATGATGGCAATGATTAACAAAAGCTGCTTCTCACCACAGGAACAAGGTTAAAGGGAAAAAAACAAAAAACAGTGCTGGGTCATGCTCTAGAAGAGAGGAAGGTTTGGGGTTAAATTTGTTTAATCTCATCCCACAGATGGGAGCCAGCACACTAGGTGGGCCTGCAACAGCCGAGACTGGCAGGGGGTTCCTGATCATGCAGTACTGTAATAGACGACACAGTGCTGATGTCACCCAGAGTCCATCCTACTGGCTCCTGATCATAAGTAGTTTACTAAGCTGTCATTGCCAGCTTTCAAGCTGTCACTGGTCACAGCTTTGGGGGGTGCCAATGGATCAAGTCCCAGAACAAGACAGCCGTAGGGCCAACCTGCCATCCTCCTGTATTAATGCATATTGCTAATGAAGGTCTGTTGAGCCCCTATAGGGAAAGGGAGCCTTGATTTATGGGGGCATGGCCAGGTGCCGGACAAGGTAGTTGTGTGGGCACCAAGGTTCGGTGGAACTATGGGGGATGGGCTGGGCCTGAGCTCAGAAAGTATTACCCAAGGGAATTCTGGGGTCTTTCGAGAAACGTGACTGGAAGAGCCGCCCAACCCTTTTTCCTATGTTATGTCACAGCTTGCTGCGGTTTCTTGACCTTGCCAGCATAAAAGTTGCTGTAATGGGCTATGCCCTTGATGGAAATTGGAAGAAGGCTGTCTGTCCAGCACTTATGGTAAGGACAGGCCTCCTCCCAATTTGGAATAGTGTGCTCACAGTACAACTGTGACTGGCACTGGTTTAAAGTGTTCACATGTTATGTGTTATATTTTAAATAAAGCTGTGGCCTTGCCCTTTCCAACATAATGATTGTAAGTGTGTTTATTTAAATGGGGTGAGGGGACAAGGGTGAGGGTTCTATCCATTTATGTTACATTTGATTTGTACCTAGGCCCAATAGGCACAATGACTCATGCCATGACAGCATTAAAGCGGAGGTACACCCAATTTATTTATTATTTTAAAAGCCAGCAGCTACAAATACTGCAGCTGCTGACTGAAAAATGGACACTTACCTGTCCAGCGTGCCCGTGATGTCGGCAGCCGAGGAAGAGCAATCGATCGTCTCTCGGATGCCCCGCCCTCGTCTCTCGGGTGCCCCCCCCATCTTGGTGAGGGAATCAGGAAGTGAAGCCTTGCGGTTCCACTGCCCGGTTCCCTACTGCCCATGTGCGAGCGGCGCGGCTCATCCTCACTGTCCCCGCTCTCTCCTGGGAACAGTGCGTTCCGGGGGAACGGGAAGTGGCCTGATTCCCACGGGAGTCTATGCCCGTAAGTGGGTGCAAATATTTGTCTTAGACAGGTATCTGCACCCCCCCCTCCCCCTGAAAGGTGCGAAATGTGACACCGGGGGGGGGGGGGGCCAAAAGCAGAAGTTGTTGCCAGGAACAACCATGTTGCAGCAGATAGCTAATGTTGAGACACTCAAACCAAAATTTCTTTAGAAAAATAACTGTTGGTTTCTGATTGGTCATATGTATCTTGATGTTTTGTAAATCCTGTTCAGTTAATTTATAAAAATAACAGTGAGAGAAATGCATTTGTTACATCAGTTTGCAAAATCAATCAATTCCTATCGTGAAACTGAACTGCAGAACAAGTTCTGTGACACGCTAACACTCAATTTACATGTGCATTATTTACACATAACTAGATCCTTATCGCACTGCTGACCAGGGTTCATGGCAACGTTGATAACTGAACACTGACAGCACGGAAAGCTGTGAAATAATGTTCTGGCGGCAGAAGAGAAAGTTTCCAGGAGTTTGTTTGAGAGAAATGATTGAACAAACTTCCTGGTAAGGTGATAACAATCAAATATGGAGGAGGTGATGGCGGAGGGAGAAATAAGTGTAAGGAAACGTCCCGTACTTATTTTAAGAAGTTGCTATTAATCAATCCGGTGCCTGAGGGAGTGGTGCCCTTGTCCTGTCCAAATCATGACAAGTTAGGGCTTTTAAAGGGAACCTGTATTTCCAGTGAGCACAGTTTCTAAGTTAATATTGTTATGTTTTCCTGACAGAAAATGAATATAGTTTCCTGTTAAAGAGAATTTACAGTCATTAAATGAGTCAGGGGAGCCTGGTTGGCTGAATATACCCCCGGCTTTGTATATAAAACTTGGATTCTTCAACAGCAAGATTTCTCTACCATTATTCCTGACTCTGTTCCTGCCCATGAGGAAGTTTTGGTTGTTCCCTTCCTTCTTTTGTGTTTTCTGGCTTCTCCTGTTACATTCTCGATCATTTAAAATAAATGTAAAAACCAGGGATGGTGCAAGCTCTTCATAATGAGCACAGCACAGACCCAGGAACAGCATTAGGGTTAGAGTTGGCATTAGAGATACAGTGCCTTGAAAAAAGTTTTCATACCCCTTGAAATTTTGCTAAATTTTCTCATGTTACAACCAAAAACGTAAATGGATTTTATGCGATAGACCAACACAAAGTGGCACATAATTGTAAAGTGAAAGGAAAATGATAAATGTTTTTTTAAATTATTTTTTACAAATAAAATATCTAAAAAGTGTGGCATGCATTTTTATTCAGCCCCCCTTTACTCCAATACCTTTTATAACTAAAATCTAGTGGGACAACTTCTCTTCAGAAGTCAGCTAATTAATAAATAAAGTCCACCTGTGTTTAATTTGATCTCAGTAGAAATACAACTGTTCTGTGAAGCCCTCAGAGGTTTGTTAGAGAACCTTAGTGAACAAACAGCATCATAAAGGCCCAGTGCTTTTTTTCAGGGGGAACTTGGGGGAACTCAGTTCCACCACCTCTGGCTCAGACTCTTTGGTGCCTGCTCACCACAATCACTTGTAAACACAGAAGTCTGGTTTCTGTGTTTACAAGTGACAGCTTTGTAACACCCTGAACTCTCTGTATGTAATGCAATTCTGGTATTTAATGCCCCTTTAAGACCCTTCTACTGTTTGTGAAATCTGAACGGGTCGTGGTTGAGTTCCTGCACCTATTTTCTGAGAAAAAAAGCTCTGTAAAGGCCAAGGAACACACCAGACAGGTCAGGGATAAAGTTGTAGAGAATTTTAAAGCAGATGTGCAAAGCTGGTAGAGATATACCCCAAAAGACTTGCAGCTGTAATTGCAGCGAAAGGAGGTTTTACAAAGTACTGATTTGGGGGGGGGGGGGGGGGGTGTTTACAAATGCAAGCCACACTTTTCACATATTTGTAAAAAAATTGGAAAACTATTCATCATTTAAAATATAATTACGGTACACAAATATGTGCCACCTTGTGTTGGTCTATCTATCACATAAAATCCCAATAAAATACATTTACGTATTTGATTTGATTTGTGGAAAATTTCAAGGAGTATGAATACCTTTTCAAGGCACTGTATACAGTGCTTTCCTAAAGTATTCATACCCCCTTCACATTTTTTTTTAATTATGTTATGTTATGTTACAGCCTGATACTACAGTTGTTTAAATTAATGTGTTTCTCATTAATCTACACTCAACACCCCATAATGACAAAGTAAAAACAGAGTTTTAGAAATCTGTGAATTTATTAAAAAGAAAAAAATGAAATATCACAAGTACTTAAAGCGGAGCTCCACCCATATAAACAACATTTTGCCATGTTGTTTAAAAAAAATAAATAAAAAAAACTGAAAAAAAAAAAAAAAAATACTCACCCGAAATAGCTGTTGCTATGCGGAAGTCCGTAATCTGCCTCACCTGCACCGCGGTCCGATTTCTTCTTCTCCTTCTCCTTGTGAATGGGCGTGCTGCTTTCTGGGAACTGTGTGTGTTCTCAGAGAGCAGCGCGCCCATTCACAAGCCAGCGTGAGACTCACGCAGGCACAGTAGGAAACGGGCAGTGAAGCCATACGGCTTCACTGCCTGTTTCCCATAGTGTGAATAGTGTGACTCGGAGCGATCGCGGGACCGGCATCGGGGGGGCCATCAGTGCGGGCGCCTAGGACAGGTAAGTGTCCTTATTTAAAGTCAGCAGCTACACTGTTAGTAGCTGCTGACTTTAAAAAAATGTTTTTTCGCGGCTGGAGCTCCGCTTTAAGTATTCAGAACTTTTACTCTGCACTTTTGGCAGCAATTACAGCCGCAGTCTTTTTGGGTTATGACACGACAAGCTTTGCACACCTGGATTGGGGGATTTTCTACAAGTCTTCTTTGTAAATCCTCTCAAGCTCCGTCAGGTTGGGTGGGGACCATCGGTGGGGAGCCATTTTCATGTCTCTTCAGACATGTTCAATAGGGTTCAAGTCAAAGTTCTGGCTAGGCCACTCTAGGACATTCCTTCTCTGTGCACTCATCTAACCATAATGCCCCGTACACACAATCAGGCAAACTCACATTGGAATTCTGACAGAAAAGAGAACATGTTCTTTGAGTAAATGACAATGGAATTCCTCGGAATATCCGATGGAAAAACTCAGATGGCCATACACACGGTCAGAATTTCCAATGGAAAAAGTCTGTCTGACTTTTTTTATCGGAAATTCCGATCGTGCGTACGAGGCATTACATGATAATATACCAACTTCTCCTCTTTAATTTCAGCTTTAGAAGAGCTAGTTTCCTCCTGACTCTCTAAAGGGGGACAGAGAAGGACTGGACTGTACTAGACTACACTTAGCACTGTGCACTCCTGAGATTTGTTTACAGATGTCTGGTTCTCTTTGATAATATCAAAAGTAAAGAAAGTACCTTTCTTGCCACCAAGCAGTGCAAGCCAAGGGATACGAGTACCACCAACAGGACAAGTGTCTCCAAGTTCCGTCTGTCCCAGAGGGAATGAAGAAGAGGTATACTGCCCACCTGCCAGTCATAGCACATGGTGATGGGAGCCAGAAGCAGGCAGGCATTGAATGCCAGGATGTAGGAGAAGGTCAGGAACCTGCAAGACAGTGAAATTAAAGTCCATTATGTGAAGCCTTGTAGTTTAGGATCATGGGTCATGTGACACTTGGGATGAGGCCACTAATCACAATTTCTTTTGTAAACGGTGTAGAGAAACTCAGCCTATGTGGACTACAGAAAACATTCTAATTACTGAATGTAATGATGTACTCTGCTTTATCAGTAGAGGTGTATTTTATCTTCTACCTCTCTGAGATGGTATAGAAGGGCGCCGTATAGCTCTCAAACTTGTAGGAAAAATACACATCTAGCCCACACCTTATTCGTGCACCAAATGCCCTTTTACAAGTGGATACTGACCAGTCCTCATTTTTAGAGACCGGCAGTATTTGACCTATGAAGAGTTGGCAGACCTGCAAGAAATGCTAAAGACTGCAGCTTAAAGTGGTAGTAAACGCTCTGTTTGTATTTTAACCTGCAGGTAAGCTTATAATAAAGCTTACCTGTAGGTTAAATGAATATCTCCTCCTAAATATGTACCATTTAGGAGATATAGTAAGCAGCAGTTGGTGACGTCACTGGCGCATGCACTCTGATGGAAAATCATACCCGTGCCGTTCCTTTAGAGCTCTGTGATGTGACTCCCAACCAGCCGCAGCCTGCAAACCCAGAAGAAAGACCGAGCGAAAATGGAAGCCTCTGCAGCAGTGACAGCGTGCCACTGGAGGGCTTAGTTTCAAGGTAAGTCTTTCATAATGTGCTAGCATGCGATGCATACTAGCACAATATGCCGCTGCCTTGCAGGGAGAACGTTTTTTTCACCTTATTAAACGTTTATCACCGCTTTAAGACTTTCAGAATCATCATATGTCTTTGACAGCGATCACCACCAAGAAACATCTCCGGGAATTATGACACACTGCATTCAGGGGGTGCTTCTATACTGACACCAGTGTGAAAGAGCCCTTAATGTGGATGTAAACCTGATTCATGAAATTTCAGCTGGGCAGTGGGCACATATATCTATAGTGTTTTATTTTCTCTCTTCAAGTCCTGAGGCTTTCTTCTGCTCCGTTCTTCTGTTATTAGCATGATAACTTCTGAAAAGTTCTCTGTCAACTGAGATAAAACCAACCTAAAATAGATTAGCAGAGAGCTGAACTATTCTCAGAACAACTCTGCAAGTCTCTGCCTATGCAGAGTGGGGTGTGTGACTCTCCTCCAATCAGCTGTCTTGGCTGTATGCCCAGACTTCACTTCCAGTGCTAAACGGGAAGACAAAATCTCTAACATGATGTGAAATTTCTAAAGAATATATAAAGCTGAAGACAGCAGATATGCATATAAAACTTATGTAGGGAGATTTGTTTAATCTCTCTGTACCATCTGAGGCTGTTTACTTCACTGGGTATATACAGCTCACTTCTGCATAAAAACCAATGAGCTTCCAGGTTTTATTACCAGGTTTAATTGAACAAGCTGGGGTTAGAAGCTCATTTGTTTCTATGCAGAATTCAGCCTGATTTTGCGCTTTCCAACTTTAGTAAATAAACCCCATTGGGTACGTAAAAGTGGGGTATGCCTGTATGTGCATCTAAACCTTCAGTTTACACAGCTACATATATATTCCAGGTGAATAAAAACAAAATCTGTCCAAAGCCTTATAGTTCACTTTCTTTGCAAAGTCATCTGAGCAAAAAAGCCTCTGTCCCGCCAGCATGCTTCAGAGAAAGACCCTTTCTCTATATAGGGAAACAGTGGTCTCTCTGCAGAGGTCCAAGATGCCCCCAAGATGTCAAGTCAGAGCTACAACTCTCCAATTAGCAGGGCTCATCTTGACATTTCTTGGAAGGATTAGATACACATTCAGAAGCTACACTGTTTTTTTCAGTAAGTCTGTGACAGGTCTTCATTGCCTTTTCACACCGAAACATGGCTGAATTCCACTTTGCATTCTTGAGAAACTGCTAATACAACCTGCAGAGACAGGACGGAGCTCCTTTCCAGCTGCCGGAGACAAAGAAACGCTGTGTTGGCCTTGGGCCACGGCTCTTCCACATACCTGGTGAGGATGTAAGGCGAGAAGGAAGCCGGATTGTCTTGCTCTGAGAACAATGGCATAGAGCCTCCCATGATGTGGACGCGGAAACCTAACACCACCATCACCTGCAAGAGAAGAAGGTGCTGATCAAATATCCTCATTATGAGGAGTGGTGGTCAGTGACTCCTGCCGAGCTGAGACTAGGTGTAGACCGCATATTTACCACTCTTATTGTCTAGAGTCTAGACGACAGAGGGACGACAATATGAACCATTGAGTATACATACAGATATATGGTGGGCGCAGCTTGACAGTGTTAAGCCACTCAGAGAAGCCAGATATTCATAAGTATTTATTTAATAAATAAGGGCTATTGATTAAAAAAATTCAAAAGAGAGAGGTAAACTAAAAAAACAGGAAGTTTCAAGCCAGCCATAAAGGCCCTGAAAGACATACAAAACCATCTATGTTATCAGAAAACAGCTGTACCACATAAAATCACCCGTAAAAGTCTCTGAAAGTGATACTTTACCCATAACAACTTGATTAAAAAGAATGTTCTTTAGCAAAGAACATACATTCCACAGTAATAATTATGCTATCAAAATTGTGTGCTGTAAATTGCCTCCAGCATTGCCCCTGTTTCCTCTTGATGAAGGCGGCCATTTTGCTGAAGCCCAGAGCCCCTGAACACTAGTAACCCAAAAACACGGAACTAAACCCATCGACTTAACGGTTTTAAAAAAAAAACAGATACATTCACTTTGCAGCCAAACGAGTCCTGCCTAGTTCTTGGCTGTAATATGTGGCTATAATATCAAATATCTATATTCAAACTGAAAGAAGCAGTATATGACAGAAGCACTCAAGCAGAGTGTAGGAAGCGATTTCGTTGACACATTCCTGGAATGCTGTGATTAGTAACTGTCATATTTATGTGTGTCCTCAACCAAACTGTCAAACCATCAAATGTCTGGTGTCCTAACTGATCACATGTGCAGTGACATGGCAGTTTCAGATCAAACAGAAACAGCTCCTTTGGCTGTAAAGAATAGGAGGGTTTAATTCTGATTGAAGACCCCTTTCACACTGAGCCGCCCATAGCGTCAGTGGTAAAATCCAGCAATTTTTACCGCCAACTCTATGGACGGATTTGTGGCGCATTTTGGCGGCTAGCGGGGCGCATTTAACCCCCCGCTATCAGCCGAGAAAGGGTTAAAACCCCACTTGATGCCTTATTAGGAGAAACACGTCGGAAAGGGCTCTGCGTTATTTTGATCCTATTTGCTTTTACTTGTCTTCTCAAATGCGAGTGACTATTTTTATATTTTATTTAATAAATTACCACTTTTTAAACGGATTTATACTATGTGGCCCAATTTCTCTCCTTAACATATGTTACACAGGTAGGATTTGTGTATGAAGTAACGTTGCTTAATCCTTCATGGTGGTGGATTGCCTACAGACAACTATATACAGAGTCACATTTATCACAGTGGATCAATTTTGGACTTTATATTTCATTTGTTCACTAGCACTTTTTTGGTTCATTTCCATCTTTGGTGCTAAACTTTTTATTTATTTATATAATATTGGTCATTTATTCACTATATTCATTCAGTGCATTTTCAACCTACACATATTATTTTGGATCATGTCCAAATTTTGAATAACACAATTTTGTTCAGTCAATGATTGCGCTATATTATCACTTTGATTAATCATTTACATAGTTGACAATATAGTGTATATTATATTTACCGGTTTCAAATTCTTTTGTTTACAAACTTTTATTGAAGAAAAAATAGATGATGGTACAAAACCGGTTTTAAATTCTAAAGCCCTGTACACACGATCGGTTTGTCTGATGAAAACGGACCAATGGACAGTTTTCATCGGACAAACCTATCATGTGTGGGCCCCATCGGTTTGTTTTCCATCAGTGAAAAAAAAAATAGAACATGTTTTAAAAAATTTCCTATGGATAAAAAAAATTATAGAAAAAAAATGATGGTCTGTGTGGAACTCCATCTGAGAAAAATCCATGCATGCTCAGAATCAAGTCGACGCATGCTCGGAAGCATTGAACTTCAGTTTTCTCAGCACATCATAGTGTTTTACGTCACCGCGTTGGACACGGTCGAATTTTTGACTGATGGTGTGTAGGCAAGGTTGATGAAAGTCAGCTTCTTTGGATATCCGACGAATAAATACATCGGATAAGATTCCATCAGATATCCGATCGTGTGTACAGGGCATTAAAGGATCACTAAAGGAAAACATTTTGTTTAGCTAAATAGCTTCCTTTACCCTAATGCAGTCCTGGTTTTATGTCCTTATTGGTCGTTTTTGCTGTAATCCTTCTCTAATCTGCACACTTCCTGGTTGTCTGTTTCCTTATGAAAAAAGTACTGTCTGTGGTCTCTAATCAGGGAGGTGTGATTACTGTGTGTCTAAAACCCCCTCAGAACCAATCAGCTTCATTTAAAAAAACAAACACTGCCCTGTATTGGCTCTGTGTCTCTGTACTTCACACAAGCATGAAACTAGATGAAAAACAAAACTGAAACTGCAGGCACATTATACGATTGATTTTTATCTATTTTTAATCATTTTTAAAAGGAAATCAGTTAACTCCTTTAAGGTTTGACCTCATATTATATGGTTTTGGTAAATCTGAAGGAAAAAAATCTACAGAAAATTCTATAGTGTGTATCTAGCTTGAGACTTGGGGTGCCACTAAAGTTCATGTGCGTGTAAAGGCAGGCGTCACAATACTTTAGACTTTATAGTCTACCTTCCAACCTGTTTACTAATGCTAACAGCATGGGCATATTAAATAGTTAATGTTGATTGAGATGGTGAAATTCTGCTTTAACTTCCATAGAAGAGGAAAGGAAATTCCACATTCTACACGGAGAAGAGCCAACAGTGGAAATGGCTGCACAATGTGTTACCGCATGTCACAAACTGCAAAGGACAGTTTTTGACCAAATAATTTACCTGGACTCACTCCCTATCCTCCGTTATATTACCCCTAAATATCATAGCGTTCTTGGTATCATTCCAATTTAACATTTATTATTAGGGAAGTATGAAAAAGAGATAAATGAGATAGGGAGAAGGGAGAAGAATTAAGTGTGGGGAGACTGAGAAATAACTAGGACTTTTGATTTGAACACACGCTGTAGTTGCTGGATAGCATTAGCAGTGCACACACTGGGTTTATTTACGAAAGGCAAATCCATTTTGCACTACAAGTGCAAACTACAAGTGCAAAGTAGGGTTGTCCCGATACCGATACCAGTATCGGTATCGGGTCCGATACCGAGTATTTGCGGGAGTACTTGTACTCCCGCAAATACCCCCGATACCTAAATAGAATACTTGTCCCCTCGCACACGCCGCAATGAAAGCCGCCGCACACGCCGCATGGTTAAAGCGTGCGGGAACATCACAGCTTTCATTTGAATAGCTGTAGTATTCCCGCACGTATAGACACTCCCCCTTGCTCGGGATTGGATGGGTGATCGTGATCTGTCCAATCCCGAGCAAGGGGGAGTGTCTATACGCGGGAACACTACAGCTATTCAAATGAAAGCTGTGATGTTCCCCGGGCGGCTGCTAGGTATGGGGGAAATGGCTGCGGGGACATGGCTGGAGGGACATGGCTGGAGGGACATGGCTGGAGGGACATGGCTGGAGGGACATGGCTGCATATGTGGGGGACATGGCTGGAGGGACATGGCTGAAGGGACATGGCTGGGGGGACATGGCTGCATATGTGGGGGACATGGCTGCATATGTGGGGGACATGGCTGGGGGGACATGGCTGCATATGTGGGGACATGGCTGCATTTGGGGACACATTTAAAAAAAAGTATCGGTATTCGGTATCGGCGACTACTTGAAAAAAGTATCGGTACTTGTACTCGGTCCTATAAAAGTGGTATGGGACAACCCTAGTGCAAAGTACACTAAAAATGCACTTGGAAGTGCAGTCACTGTGGATCCGAGGTGGACATGCAAGGAGAATAAAAAACAGCATTTTAGCTTGCACATGATTGGATGATAAAATCAGCAGAGCTTCACCAATTTCAGATCTTCCCCTCAGATTTACAGCGACTGCACTTCCAAGTGTACTTTCAGTGCAATTTCAAGTGCACTTTGCACTTGTAGTTTGCACTTGTAGTGCAAAGTGCATTTGCCTTTCGTAAATAACCCCCATTGACTTAGATTTTTGTCTAAAGCTGCTTTTTTTTTTTTTACTTTTTTTAAACTATACATTTTTATTATATCGAATAAGGTTGTACAATCATATAACAAGAGCATAAAGGACAAAGTTGCAGTTCAAACGAAATAGCAATGGTATATAAAGAACTGTAAAGGCCTTGCTTGTAGACTAGGTACGGGCCTTGACCTAGGCCAGCCTACCCCAACTGGGTTCTAACTGTAGGACTGATAGGGCATCATGATAAACAATGGTACAGCCTGTACTAACTTTAATTAGGATGATAAAGTCAGACTGAAATGTAACAAAAAAAAAAAGTGCAATAATATAAAATAAATAAAGATAAAGTAAAACTTTGGCTCCATGCACACTGAAGCTGATAAACTGCAGTTTATTGGCGTTTTGGCTTTTTTTCTTAAAGCCCATAAACTGAACTCTATGTTAGCCTATGTGCCCATGCACACCTGGGCATTTTTCAGTGTTAATGAGCTTTGGAGTTTATTGGCTTATTTCTGAACGCCCGAAATTTGCGTTTAAAATGCGTTTTTCGGCAGGAAAAAACGCTAAAAAACGCAAAACACCGAAAAACGATCAAAAACACAGTAATAAAAAAGTCCAAAAAAAAAAGCTGATAAAAGCTACACTGAAAAACGCTGATTAAAGCTATTGCAAAAACGCTAAAAAACGTTGCAAGGCTCCCTGCAAAGCTACTGGCGTTTTTTTTTTAGCTTTTATCAGCTTCAGTGTGCATGGAGCCTAAAGCTGCTTTTTAAAACTGTAACTGTATATATACACACACATAGACTGGGCTATTACTGAATATTATGAGTACTCCTGGCATTATAGAAGTGCCCCCCCCCCAGGACACATCATATAATTTTGCTCCAGCTGTCGGGGGGGCCCCACTCACTCACTGCATGCTGAGGCGGAGAATTGGCTGAACACATTCCACTCACATGGCAGGAAACCAGCGCTGCTCTCCTCAGGAAGGGAATGGCCGCAGCCCACAGATCCTTTACAGGGCGCTCCAGAGACGGCAACCTAAAAGGTCAGGGAGAGGGAGAGGTGATACAGGAATCCTGCGTACATTGACAGGCGAGGCACAGGGAGGACCTGTCACCTCTGAATGGAAATATTATTGTTAGTCAGCTGACCTCCCACTCTGCACAGCATGTATCCTACAACTATTTATCCATATTTGTTTCTGCTAAAAATTACTACCACAGCTTAGTCTCGGTTTACACTAATGCAATGTGGCAAACGCACAATCTTCGCTGCGTTTCCCCGCATTGCATCCTAAGCAATCACATGGCTCCCTTTTCTGTAAAAAATACAATTGAAGCGTTTTGTTATATCAGTTCAGTAAGCGCAAAAAAATTCCTGTTGATTCTACCAGAAATCTTGTGAACTGATAACTTCCTGTGCTCTCCACCTGTACCGCACTGTCAGCTGGCCATACCCATATAGAATTTCGGTCCAAACGGGTGGTTTTCAAAAAGTTTGTTCGACATTTGTGCAGTTAGCGGACTCAACTTTACCGTCGATTGTGACAGTAGGCCCGGCTAATGGTGACGCAAAAACGTTTACCTTTTCAACCAAAGTGTATGTTATATTCTAAACGAAAAAAATAATAAAACCTTTGTCTTATATTGCACATGTCCTTGCAATATAGGTAAACCAGAATTATATAATGTTGCTATTGTTATTGACTGATCACTTTCGATCATTGAAACTATTTTATTCTATCAGTTAGTGGACAAGTTGCTGTTGAGCGATGAATAGTCGTTCGCACTGCAAATCACTGAAATTCTTTACGTGTATGGACAGCTTTACATTATTTTCATTTTTTTTTCTATGGACTATAGAAGGGGGTCTCCAAACGTTCTAAGGAAAGGGCCAGTTTACTTTAGGGGGGCCAGACTGTGCCCAGTAGGAGTAAATAATACCCGATCATTGGTACTAGAAAGGTCAATAGGTGGAATAGTGCCTCATTTTTGTTGTCAGTAATTGGAATTAAAGGATCACTAAAGGAAATCTTTTCTGTAGCTAAATAGCTTCCTTTACCTTAATGCAGTGCTGTTTTCATGTTCTCATTGTTCATTTTTGCTTTGAAGTTACTGTAATTCTGCTCTGATCTCCACACTTCCTGCTTGTCTGGCTCCTTATGAAAAATCTCATGGCAGCTTTTCACTGTGGTCCAAGCTGTGTGTCTAAAACTCCTCAGAACCAATCAGATTCATTTTAAAAACAAAACACTGCCCTGGGATTCAATTTAAAAACAAAACATTGCCCTGGATTTGTTTGTTTTTGTTCCGTCTCTCTCTCTACTTCACATAAACACAAAACCAGTTTAAAAACAAAAGTGAAACTAGAGGCATAATATATGATTGATTTTTATCTATTTTTAATCATTTTTAAAAGGAATCAGTTAACTTTTATGTCTCTATACCCTGTAAAAAGTCATTTTAGCAAAAAATGTTTTTCCTTTAGTGATCCTTTAAGTCCCACTGTTGGTGTCAGTGGATGGAATTAAAGGGGTTGTAAAGTTTAAAAAAAAAAAACCTAAATAGCTTCATTTACCTTAGTGCAGTCCTCTTTCACTTACCTCATCCTTCGATTTTTCTTTTAAATGTGCTTATTTCTTCTGAGAAATCCTCACTTCCTGTTATTCTGTCTGTAACTCCACACAGTAATGCAAGGTTTTCTCCCTGGTGTGGAGTGTCTTGCTCGCCCCCTCCCTTGAGGGGGGAGGGGGCAAGCAGGAGAGTCAGGACGCCCGCTAACACACAGCTCCTTTCTCTATCTGCAACGTAGAGAGCGTCCTGGCTCTCCTGCTTGCCCCTCCCCCCTCAATAAGGACATTTAAAAGCAAAATCGAAGAATGAAGTAAGTGAAGGAGGACTGCACTAAGGTAAAGGAAGCTATTTAGGGGAAAACAAATTGTACCTTTACAGCCCCTTTAAGTCCCACTGTTGGTGTCAGTGGATGGCATTATGTCCCACTATTGGTGTCAGTGGAAGGAATTATGCCCCATCATTGGGATCAGTGGCAGGAATAATTCCTCCAGGGCTGGACAAAGGCAATCTGGTCCAGGGGTGCAGTTTGAAGACCACTGGACTATAGAATACCTTCTACTGCTGGTTATATGGGTGTCAATCCAGTCATGTGAGGAAACAGTTGCAATGATATGGTCTTAAATTTATTGACTGTTTTTCACTATCATTTGAACCATTGTTACCAATTTGTTGGGATGGAATCAAACAAGCATTTTGTTAACTTGAAATCTCAAAAGGACCGATTCAGATATACCCCTTGTTAATACACATTATGTCATGCATTAAGGCAGCCCATACCTGTACCACACTGCAGTAAAAATCGGACAATTTATTGCAACGCAGCGCACCACAAAGTATGTCACTAGGCACTGTGGTGCCCTGCAATACAAGTGAGCCCGCTTAGTACTTTGTGGTGCCTGCATCTTTGAATGTTAAGTGCCTGTCAATCATTTCCATCCTTTGGCTATGATGCTTTTTCAGTCACTGACCCAGAGCAAGCAGGCAACAACAGGATTCAGAACTCCTGATCCGCATATGTGTTGAAGCCTGAGGATAAGCATAACTTCCAGGCAAGTACAGTTTCAGAAGGAGGTAGCGCTGGCAGCCCTACATATTTCAGGAACGGCTCAGTTGAAGAACGACAATATTATTGAACTGGGTTGAAACTGGTAGAGCTGGAGGTCAGAAAACTAAGGTGCAGAAATAAATTAACAAACCTTTTCATCCTTCGCAGGCACAGGACCTGGAGGTCATACACCAAACACACGCCAAACACTGTAATTCCTGTCTCCTTCACCAGCATGGCACAGGTGCCCAGTAGTAGACTGAGCAGTAGGAGGAGAGGTGATCTTGTACCGGGAAAATGATCTGCGACCACTTCCGTCTCCACACTCCTGGAACAACAAGATGTACATGGCAGATGCATAAAAATTCAATTCCGAATACAATGACCCAATCTGAGGGCTGCATCCCAGGGTAACCACTCATCTATTAACATTCTCAATGTGAATTCTGATTGTATTAGAAACAGGTAACCTTGGATAACACTACTGCCCTTTCTCCTCATGCGTTATTGGCTGACCCAAACATCATTCACTTTTAGAGGTTCAATCCGAGAATAGATCCGTGTTCTCCTTTTTCCCCCCTTCTGCTTCTGTTGCAATGGGGTTGATTAATAAAACCAGAGAGTGTAAAATCTGGTGCAGCTGTGCATGGTAGCCGATCAGCTTCTAACTTCGAGTGATTGTAAACATTGATCTTGTAAAACAACCCATTTAGTTTAAACTAGAAATGAAAGGCAAAACATTTTTTGTATTCATATGAAAATACATTATAAATACCTATTTTTCCCTTATTTATAAGTGTAGAGCCTGGTAAATTTTCAGAACCAGTGCTAGTGTAAATTTAGAGGGGTCAGAGAGTTAAAGTTAAGTTTAACCACTTCAATACTTCTTCACGTCCAAAGACGTGAACAGCGCAGACCTGAGGCGCCGGGTTGACGTCTTTGGACGTGATTTGCTTGTAATTCCCCGCGCGCGCCACAGGGTGGCGCGCGGCGGGGAAAAACAGTCCCGACGCATCACCGAGGATCCGATGCGTGTACCCGGCGGCCGCGATGTCCGTCAGGTACACGCGATCGTCGGTGAGACAGCAGGGACGTGGAGCTCTGAGTGTAAACACAGAGCTTCACGTCCTGTCAGTGAGGTGACAGATGCTGTTTCTCTTGTACATAGGGAGACAGCATCGGTCACCTCCCCCAGTCACCCCCCTCCCCCCATACAGTTAGAACACACCCAGGCAATACATTTAACCCCTTCCTCACCCCCTAGTGTTAACCCCTTCAATGCCAGTCACATTTATACAGTAATTAGTGCATTTTTATAGCACTGGTCGCTGTATAAATGTGAATGGCGCCAAAAATGTGTCAAAAGTGTCCGATGTGTCCGTCGCAATATCGCAGTCCCAATAAAAATCGCAGATCGCCGCCATTACTAGTTAAAAAAAAATATAAAAAAAAAAATCATAATTATGTCCCCTATTTGTAGGTGCTATAACTTTTGCGCAAAGCAGTCACTTATTGTGATTTTTTTTTTTTTTTACAAAAATACGTAGAAGAATACGTATCGGCCTTAACTGAGAAAAAAAATATAAAAAAAAAAAAAAAAAATGAGATATTTATTATAGCAACAAGTAAAAAATATATATATATTTTTAAATTGTCGCTCTTTTTTTCATTATAACGCAAAAAATAAAAACCGCACGGGCGATCAAATACCACCAAAAGAAAGCTCTATTTGTGGGGAAAAAAGGGACGCCAATTTTGTTTGGGTGCCACGTCGCACTACCGCGCAATTGTCAGTTAAAGCGACGCAGTGCCGGAAGCTGAAATTTCGCCTGGGCACGAAGGGGGTTTATGTGCCCAGTAAGCAAGTGGTTAAATTCGGAGCTTCTGTCTTAGCTTTGTCTGTGCTGTGGGTTCATGCTGTTTCTGTTGTGCAGGTCCCACCCCAGGCTGACAGGTGGCAGCAGTGGAGTCAAAGGTTTGGATACTTTTTTCCGGCAGCCTATCAGGAGGAGTGTTCCTCGCCGTTCATGCTGGGGAGGGGTATTTATGGGGCAGGCGTCATTTTCTTGGGTCTTCTTCCCGTGTGGTGCCCGCTTTCAGGGTAGCCATACCACGGCACCCTGGCAAATGGCCTTCTGGACCTGGGTGTGTGTGCTATGCAGTGTTCCTGGTTCCGGGACCATGTTGGCCCGGAGCATTTGATCTGCGGCTGGGGCCCAGTGATCGACTGGGTCCCCAATCTGATGACGTCTTGAGCTGTCTGACCTGTTGGGGGAAGCTGTTTGGTGGAGAGTCTGCCTGAGTGCCAAGAGAGGCTGGTGTTCCAAGAGGGGGTCTGACCATCCATTGGGGACCAGGGAAACCGGGTACTGAGAGGCTGGACATGGTCGCCTATCAGTTGGTAACCTAACCAAAACTACCTGAAGGAGATTCAAGTGCTGAGTCTGTTAGGCCCAGTACACATGAGCAAATGAATCTGCTCAAATCGGTCGGACAGACCGATTTGATCAGATTTGTCTGCTAGCTGTTTTGGTTTGATCGCTGTACACACGATCAAACCAAAATCCCCGCCGGCAGACAGTGCTGTGACGTTGACGCCGCCACGTCACCGCACCAGGAAGTAAAACACTTCCACGCATGCGTCGAATCCATTCAACGCATGTGCGGGCAGATATGTCTGCTGTTTAGCGTACTAACCAGCAGACATATCGGTCCAACGGGTTCCCAGCAGACAGATTTTAAAGCAGGCTTTAAAATCTGTCTGCTGGCCAAATCCGTCGGCTCGCCCGTAAACACGATCAAATCTGTCTGCTGAGACGGTCTGTCAGACCGTTTTCAGCAGATAGATTTGAACATGTGTACGTGGCCTTAAGGAGGATTCCGGACCATTATTATCTCCATTATTTTCAACCATTGGGAGGGTCTGTGGCAGAGACTTAACCCCAAGTTCCGAGTGACATTCCGGTTGCCAGGCTGGTAAGAGAGGCCTGTCCGGATGCACTATACCCACTCCAGCTAGAGTGGTGAAACAGAAGTTGTCGTTGGAAGCAGGACTGTTTCCCATCTGCATACCCCTGAATCTGTTATTCCCCATTTCTGTTATCTCTTTATTCTTCACCAAGCTCTACTGTTTTTACCCGGCTGGGTAATAAAAGCACAGAAAAGACACCTGTTGTGTGGACATTCCATTTACTACAACTCTCATCAAGTACCCAGACGGCAGAGAAACAGAGGTAACATGCCACCCAAAAACAAACCAGCAGCTCTTTCGGGGGTAGTGCTACATAAGTGAATGAATAAATGACTTGTATAGCGCTACACATGTGAACTGAATCGCCTCTGGGCGCTTTTTAAAGGCAGTGTCTTCCTAGCTGGTGCGGTCATTTTACCCCGTAGGATCTTAACACGCTTAAGTGATCACATTTTCTCTGTTCTCAGCTGTATAAGAGCTGGGGAAGGAAAAGCAGAAGCACACCAAGCGTCCCAGTGAATGGCTGTGCAGCGGGGGCATGTCAGGACAAGTCTGATCATTGGAGGTGAGCACACTAAGTTCACAGCATAGCTAGAGAACTGACCAAGCTGTGGTTCTCCTGCTTAGTGTGGCCAGTTTTTAATAGGGAAGCAGAGGCACTGGTAGGAACACCAGTGATTTCACATAAAGGAAGCAATACAAAGAGAACATGATACTTTCTCATACAAGTACATAGTACAGCAGGCACATATTAGGAATTTGAAGATTTGGGGTAACAAACACTTTCATCTTGTTCAGTTAAGCTTTGACAAAAAAAAAAAAAAATAGAAAATGGAAGCTGATTGCAGCTGCAACAGATTTTGTACTCTTCAGTTTTAATAAATCAACCCCAATGTATCATTGGCAACATGTAACCTGAGACTAGAGCAATACCCTTTTCCTCACAAATTATTGGCTGACCTCTATGTCATTCACTTAAAAGCAATTGAGTCCATGAATAGGGCTTTGTTCTTCCCCTTTGCTTCTGTTACAATGTATTATTGGCAACATGTAAGCTGTCTTATGAAATATACCCAGGTTCACAAAGAAGACATACCTTACATAGGAGAGAAACGCCAAGAGGAACAGCAGACAAGCTAAGACATCCGCTCTGCCCACAATGCCCGCCACCTGCGTGGGAACCAGAAAACATGCTGATTAGAGGCGTATGTGAATTCAATCTTACTCTATATTATACTCCGTGTCAGAACGGTAACATGAGAGGAAGTTATTGTTCTCTGTACACTGTACTTGCTGCATTCAGAGTCACTCAGCTGTCAGAACAGGGATTTGGTGTTGAGTTTTCTCCTACGACCCTGTTACAGTGTAACCAGGGCCGCCATCAGGAATTTTGGGGCCCCTTACACAGCTTCAGGCATGGGCCCCCTGGAGCAGAGAACCGGGGGGGGGGGGTGTGCTGCCGCATGAAATTGAGAAGCGGGGGGGGTGCTGCCGCGAATTGAGAAGCGGGGGGGGCCCTTTACAAAAAGAAGAAATAAAGAAAAATATATATAAAAAAGGGGGGTAGCCATCCGGGGCCCTGGGGACCTCTGTGCCCTTTATAAAATAAAAATAAAAAAGAGAGAAAATATATATATATTTTTTTAAAATATAACATTTATATTAAAAAACAAAAAAACAAGGGGGTTGCCTTCCAGGGCCCTGGGGACCTCTGGGCCCTTTAATGAAAGATAAAAATATAAAAAAAATGTATAAAAAAAAAAAAACAATTAGAAAAAAAGGGGGTTTGACACATGGGGCCCTTAGTGGCCTCCGGGCCCCTGGGGACCTTCGGACCCCTAAGGTGTAATGCCTGTACCCCCCTGATGGCAGCCCTGAGTGTAACACTGGTAATATGTACCCTGAGACAAGAGCGTTCCCCCTGCCCTCACACACTATTGTCTGTGCCATTCCCTTATCGGTTTTCCTGAGTCCTCCTGCCTCCTGCTTTGTGCTTATGTTACAATGTATCCTGAGAGAAGAGCATGAACCAGCGGGTTAAAGGAAAAAATATAAATGGGGAATTTTCCCATCCACATCAAGAATCCTTCCTGCTGAGTTATTGTATTATGACAATAGGGAGCTCTCCCCACCATTAGAATACACTGAGTGATCAGTGCAGCCGACTATAGCTGGTGGCACCGATCATTCGGGAACAACCCAACAGGCTTGCTGTACAGAAGTTGATTGGTAGATCAACGTCTGTACAACCAGCCTACTCATAAATGGATTGAAATTCAGACTTGTTAGTGCTTGAGTCTTAGAATTGATCTATGTTCTTCATCTTCTCTTTTGCCATTATGCAGGGGTCTCCAAATTTTCAAACAAAGGACCAGTTTACTGTCTTTTAAATTTTAGGGGGGCCAGACTGTGGCCAGTTGAAGTAGAAAATTCCCCGGCGTCAGTAAGTAGTGCCCTATCATTAATTTTAGTGGTAGGAATAGTGCCCCGTCATTGGTGTCAGTGGCAGGAATAGTGCCCCGTCATTGGTGTCAGTGGCAGGAATAGTGCCCCGTCATTGGTGTCAGTGGCAGGAATAGTGCCCCGTCATTGGTGTCAGTGGCAGGAATAGTGCCCCGTCATTGGTGTCAGTGGCAGGAATAGTGCCCCGTCATTGGTGTCAGTGGCAGGAATTGTGCCCCGTCATTGGTGTCAGTGGCAGGAATTGTGCCCCGTCATTGGTGTCAGTGGCAGGAATAGTGCCCCGTCATTGGTGTCAGTGGCAGGAATAGTGCCCCGTCATTGGTGTCAGTGGGAGGAATAGTCCCCCGTCATTGGTGTCAGTGGGAGGAATAGTGCCCCGTCATTGGTGTCAGTGGGAGGAATAGTGCCCCTTCATTGGTGTCAGTGGGAGGAATAGTGCCCCGTCATTGGTGTCAGTGGGAGGAATAGTGCCCCTTCATTGGTGTCAGTGGGAGGAATAGTCCCCCGTCATTGGTGTCAGTGGGAGGAATAGTGCCCCGTCATTGGTGTCAGTGGGAGGAATAGTCCCCCGTCATTGGTGTCAGTGGGAGGAATAGTCCCCCGTCATTGGTGTCAGTGGGAGGAATAGTCCCCCGTCATTGGTGTCAGTGGGAGGAATAGTCCCCCGTCCTTGGTGTCAGTGGGAGGAATAGTCCCCCGTCATTGGTGTCAGTGGGAGGAATTGGCTTCAGTGGAAGGAATAGTGCCCCATCAATGGTATCAGTGGGAGGAACAGTGCTCCTTCATTGGTGTCAGTTAAGGGAATAGTGGACAATCAATGGTGTCAGTTGGAGGAATAGTGCCAGATCAATTGTATCAGTGGGAGGAATAGTACCCCATCATTGGTATCAGTGGGAGGAATAGTACCCCATCATTGGTATCAGTGGGAGGAATAGTACCCCATCATTGGTATCAGTGGGAGGAAGGGTAATCCATAATTTGTTTGCTATACCATTGGCAACATGCACTTAAGACAAGAGCACTACTATTCTCCTCACACATGACTGGTTGGTCTCTCTGTCATTTGCTTGTTAGTAATGAAGTTCTACAACTAAATATTGCCCTTTTCCCTTCTTCCTTTGCGCTTTTGTTATACTGTATTTTTGACAACATATACTCAAAGAGAAGAGTACCACCCCGCTCCTCTCACATTACTGATTGGCCACAGTGTTATTAACCTGTGAGTGATTTTTCTCTTTTATAAGCCCATGGTGGGTGCGCAAGAACTAAACACCAGTAAGTGAACAAAAAAGTGGTCCATCTCCAGAAGAAGTAGGATCCCTCCCTGACTCCTTGGGGCACAAGGCTCCTGACGGGGTAAGGCACACTTAGATCCACCTTGCCAAAAGGCTTGGGGACCCCTCTCCTCATGATCAGCCAAAGCCAACCACAGAGTACTAGGTGAGGAGCTGTCCCCGAAGAGAGATTCCCCCCCATTCCCAAGGCAGGTGAAGGAGGAACTTCACGGTAGGCCCAGGTCCCACACCCTTTATCCCGAGTGGAAACGAAACACAAAAATAAGTGTATTAACACACACATGGAGAGCAATAAATATGCAAAATAAAAAAGGTGACGGTGCAGATTCATTGGCTAGGCCTTGCAGCCTGGTAACAAAATCTGTCCCAATCTAGTGCAGGAAAAACCAAGGGTGTCATGGGCTAGTGCTTATTCTCACAGTGGTTTTCCAAAACCATGGACACCACAGGCTTTCCGTCTTCCTAGCCCCTTGCCAGATCAGGTAGCATTGCTCAAATCAGGAGGCACTGGGCCCCTCAGAACCCTCCATGCCAGGGAAATACTCCTGATGTACTCCAGTCCTGACCCACATCTTACGTTGTGCATGTTCAATCTGGTTTCCTTGCCCATCAGGAACGCTCCTCAGGACTCCCATCATACCAGTAGGAGTGCTTATTTACAGCCATCCTGTCCATAAGGACCGTGGGGCGCCCCTACTGGACACTGATAAGAACAGATGAAAAAAACTTGATCTTAACTAAAAGGCCCTGAAATTTAGATATTCCCCCCATTTCTTCCCTCATGCTTCTGTTACTCTTTATCATTGGCAACATGACTATAAAAGGTTAGAGCCTACCACAGCAGGGACATGCAGTCATGGGAGGCAGGTGAGGCAGAGCTATAAAGATAAAAAGAATCAAAAAAATATTGAGCTTCGAGGGTCGTAGGTCAGCGACCTGGGTTCACAGAGACCTCAAATTTTGGAGCTCCTAGCACCTATGGTTCCAGAGATACTGCTCTCCTTGCACAGCCTGTCAGAAGCTACATACAAGTTTAAATACAAGCTGGCACACGCTGTTTGCAATGCGCTCACAATGCCTCTAATTTCTTGTCAGAGTCACTGAGCTCAATGGACAGCTTGGAGCCTTCGACCACTGGTAAAGTACCATTGGTCCAAGCTTTCCAATATAAAATCTGTAATAGCGGCTCTCCTCTCACTGCAGTGTCATAGAAGGGGGCATGTGTCTAAAAAAACAAATGTTCCCTTCCAGTCCAGCCCTCTTAACTACAAGGAAAAAACATGCGCTTATGGGTACAAGATTTACCCATAATCCCATGCTTTTCTCACACAGTTAAGCTGTGTGATATAATAATATATTATTATATCTATTGTCTGTGAAAATAACTGGTTTGAAGTTATAACTTCAAACTTCAGTAATTTGTCCCCTAAGCCATGCGCTTGTGGTTCCCTTTAAGGCAATTGTTTGCTACAGAATAACAAACTAAACATCTATATAAAAGACTCTTACAGCTTCTGTGTGAACCGGGTGCACAGCGAATAGGAGTGCAGTGCCCAATGCCGGTCTGCGGTCTTCAAATACGGTCCGACTGCACACATAAAAAAGCAAGGCGCTGACCAGGCTGTGTAATACGACATTCACCATATGGAAATAGAAGGGATCCAGACCCCACAAATATACATTCATCCTGCAACAGGAGAAAAGAAAGAAAATGTTAAAATGTATCTAAACCCTCAAATAAACTATAATATATTGAAGCTTACCAGTCCTTACATGTAGTGGCTGCATTCATTTTCTTTTTTTTCAGGCTAAATACATTTACTGCAAGTACAGCAAATACCTGTTGATCCTGCCTGAATTCCAGTATGTTTGTAATTTCCTGTGGTGTGGACTGAACTGAAAACTTGTAATAATGTGATTAACCTTCCCAGCGACCATCTTTTAAATTACAAAGAATCTCCCACCTACTTACTGTATGTTATGGAGAGGAGGGGGAAGAGGGGAGAGTATGAAGTCCAAATCACGAGCGAGAAGGGCGATTACATTACTGCTTCATAGATATCGTACATTTAGTGAGCCTTGTCACAGGAAATGTGTTGAACCGCGTACACGCGATCGGTCAAACCGATGAGCATGGTCTGATGGACCGTTTTTATCAGACCAAACCGATCGTGTGTGGGCGCCATCGCTTTTTTATCCATCGGTTAAAAAAAAAGCCAACTTGTTTTAAATTTAACCGATGGATACCTAACCGATAGCAAAAAAAATTATCGTTTGTAGGCACGACCATCGGTTAAAAAGCAGCACATGCTCAGAATCAAGTCAGCGCATGCTTGGAAGCATTGAACTTCATTTTTTTCAGCACGTCGTTGTGTTTTACATCACCACGTTATGACACGATCGTTTTTTTAACTGATGGTGTGTAGGCACGCGACTGACCATCAGTCAGCTTCATCGGTTAACCGATGGAAAAATCCATCAGACCGTTCTCATTGGTTTGACAGATCGTGTGTACAGGGCATTACTCAGAGGATCGCCAAGTGAGAAAGTAAGTGAAGGCCTTAAAAAATAAAAATGAATGCAGCCATCACACTGGTAAGCTGTAAAAAAAAAAAATCATGTTTAAATGGCCTGAGAACCGGAAACGAGGTTGCGCCGAGCCTCCAAGGGCATGAAGATGAGTGGTGGCCATCTAGCCATCACTTACTTATCTCTATAGAAAAACGCTGCTACTGATCGGTAACATTAGCTCGGGAACCACCCTGGAAGCGGCGAGAGGGGGGCACCTCTCCCGCTACTTCTAAAAGTGATGTTGCAGTAAATCCACTGCTGGGATCACTTTTACAGGAAAGCCGGCCATCCGAGGACAAAAGAAAACACTGGGGTTTATAACATCTAGCTGCAGCCATAACCCCCGGTATTTATCTTTAAAGTAATGATGTACATTTACAGTCAGGCGGTCATCAAGTGGTTTAAAGGAACATATTTTGCTTGTGGTAACCCTGCTGTTAAAGGGCCCTAATATTTTGGATTTCCCATCACTTTTTTGTCTTAGGCCTCGTACACACGGGCAAGAATCTCTTGGCAAGAATTTCTTGCCACCCGAGTGTACACACAGACCTTTCTCTTGAAAGGCAAGAACGCGGTGACGTCATCGCGTACCACGAGCATACGCTTGTTACATTCAATGCCGTTGCCGCCATCTTGGTTCACCACACCTATGCCGTGGAAGTTACTGCGCATGCTTTAAAGTCATTTCGAGCATGCGTGGGTTTCCACGGCGACAGGTAAGTATACACACTCTCGGGTTTCTTGTCGGGAAACAGGCCGAGAAGAATCTCAACGAGAAAATAGAGAGCAGGATCTCTATTTTTCTAGAGATTCTGGCCAGATTTCCAGACGAAAAACCTGAAAGCCTCGTACACACACTCGGTTTACTTGGCAAAGAAAACCGAGCGTCTGTACGAGGTTTCAGACCTCTTTTACACTGGGGCAGTTTTCAGGCACTTTAGCGCTGGAAATAGCCTCTCCTAAGCGCCTGAAAACCGCCTCCCATTCATTCAAGTATGACTTTTCACACTCAGGCGGTGCGTTTGTGGGATGCTCCAAAAAGTCCTGCAAGCAGCATCTTTAGGGTGGATTGGGAGGGCTATATTTATGGTCCCAAAATGCCCTGCCCATTGAAATGAATGGGCAGCGATTCCGAAGCGCCTGAAAAGCACTTTGGAAGCGCTGCAACATGGGAGTTTTTAACCCCTCCTTTGGTGTTAAAAAGCGCCCCACTATCGGCCAAAAAGCACTGCTTAAAACAGCGATAAAGCGCCACTAAGACGAGCAGCGCTTTACAGTGAACCCGCCTGTGGATAAAAACTGTATTTCACGATATAAGCTCAGTTTAGTGGTAAGAATAAAGTGTGAAATGCAAGCAGGGCCGGATTTGCCACAAGGCCACCGAGGCCAGGCCTCGGGGCGGCAGTAGTGCAGGGGCGGCACGGCCGGCGCCGATACTGCGGCGACTTCACGGCTTTCGCGGCCAGGGCCAGATTTGCCACAAGGCCACCGAGGCTAGGCCTCGGGGCGGCAGTGGTGCAGGGGCGGCCTTTGGGGTGTGTGAGCTGTGCGGCCAGAGGCGGCTCTCTAATTTGGCGGCTTGCAGCTGCATAATTTGCCTACCGCGTGTGTAAGAGTTGCAGGGAATGTGCCCTGGTGTTCTACTAATATCTCCGGTCATGTCCCCGCCTTGCGTGCGTGGCCACAACTCGTTTTCCCCACCCAGGAGCGGACTGTCTGTCACTGACCACTTCCTGAGGTCAGAGGGTCAGTGGGTGGCACAATGTACTCCTTTCCCCCGGTTCCTCCCACCTGCCGTGCACCGTGGATCTCTCACTCCGGCTATGTGCAGAGCTTGAATAATGCCTGCAGTGGCTGAGCAGCTCCCCCGGCTCCCCAATCTCCTCTGCAGGGAGGATGATCTGAAATGGAGGACGGACAGCTGACGCCCGGCGATCATTTAGGAGCCAGTCTGCTAACAGCCTCAAAGGTACAGTCCTGCCCGTGCCTGACACTGACATCACGTCAATTACCGCTGCTTTCCTCTCATGTCCTCACAGCCCTGAGTGATGATATGCATGCTATCCGGCATATGATGACACCTACTGACCCCACGCCATCATCATTATCCTCCTCATTTCCCGGTTCCTGGCATCCTACCTCCTGTAATACTTGCCAGATTCCTACCAACTTACCCATGGCTGTCATCATCTCCATCCTCATCCTAATCCCCCTGTTCCTGGCATCCCACCACCCTACAATCATCTCTGCTGTACCCACTGCCAGCTGCCTATCACCTTACCCCCTGTCATCATCATCCTCTACCCCACATCTGACATCCCAACACCCTACCCCTGTTATCCTTATCTTCATCCCTACTGTCAGCTGTCTACCACCCCATGTCATTATCATCACCTCCCTGTACCCCACTGTCAGCTGCCTACCACCCCACGTCATCATTACCCCTCTGTACCCCACTGTCAGCTGCTTAAGAAAACCCATGTCATCATCATCACCTCCCTGTACCCCACTGTCAGCTGCCTACCACCTCATGTCTTCATCATCATCACACTCATCACCATCCCCATCATCCCTCTGTATCCCACCTCTGGCATCCTACCACCCCACCCCCTGTCATCCTTCTCATTTTAATCCCTCCTGGTATTCCACTGCCAGCTTCCTACCACCCCACCCCCTGCTGTCATCACCCCCCCACCATACCCCAACCCTGACATCCTACCACCCTGCCTCCTGTCATCATCATCCCCATGTACCCCACCTTTAGCATCTACCACCCTACCCTTGTTATCATCCTTATATTTATCCCCCATGTACCCCACTCTCAGCTTCCTACCAACCTACCCCTGTCATCATCATCATCATCATCTCTATCCTTATAAATTACCCTGTGCCTGGTATCCTACCACCCCACCCCCTATCATCTTCACCCCCCCTGTACCCCTCTGCCAACATCCTACCACCTTACCCCCTGTAATCACCTTCCCCTCTTACCCTACCTCTGACATCCTACCACCCTGCCTCCTGTCATCATCATCCCCACCTCTAGCATCCACCACCCTACCCCCGTTATCATCATTATCTTAATCCCCCTGTACCCCACTGTCAGCTGCCTACCACCCCACTTTATCATCATTCCCCCTGTACCCCACTGCTGACATCCTACCACCGTGCCTATTGTCATCAACATCCCCATCATCCCGCTCTACCCCACCTCTGGCATCCTACCACCCTACCCCCTGTTATCACCTCCCTGTACCCCACCTCTAGCATACTACCACCCTACCTCCTGTCATTGTCATTCTCATCCCTCCTGTACCCCACCTCTGGTATCCTAAGCCACAGGATTAGCTCGCACAGGGCGCCTGAACACCTAAGGCCGGCCCTGCCTGCATTTACATAGCCTCCGGGCTAAGGAGAGAAAAAAAGCATCTGGTGGAGGCGGAGCCTAAAACTCTGCCTACCCTCCTCTGCGCCGACTGCGCGACCCGGGCAGCTTATCGGCAGCTCTATGGTGCCTGTGTGGGCGGCGGGATCTCCCCGGAGCTCCAGTGTCAGCATATACAGTGGAGAGAAGAGGGGAGGGGCCTCTGACCCAGGCAGGTATCACTTTCACTCTGCTTGTACACTGTTGCTGATGCCCGGGTCAGAGGCCCCTCCTCTCTCTGCTCTATACATTCGGAGTAGAACTACTAATCCCAGGGAGACCCCCCTACCTGTGGACACCACAGAGCTGCCGATCGCCACCTCCCATCTCCACCTGCCAGGAACAGGGGAACCTCTGCAAGGGGGGAGTCAGCTGTTTGGGGACCCTGATGTAACAGGGGGGCTTTCTGGGGACACTAATGTAAGAGGGGGGCCTCTGGGGACACTAATGTAAGAGGGAAGGCTCTCTGAGGACCCTGGTGTAAGGGGGGGGGACTCTCTGGGGACCCTGGTGTAATGGGGGGGCTCTCTGGGGACCCTGGTGTCTGGCTCTCTGGGGACCCTGGTGTAAGGGGGGGGGCTCTCTGGGGACCCTGGTGTAAGGGGGGGGGCTCTCTGGGGACCCTGGTGTAAGGGGGGGGCTCTCTGGGGACCCTGGTGTAAGGGGGGGGCTCTCTGGGGACCCTGGTGTAAGGGGGGGGGCTCTCTGGGGACCCTGGTGTAAGGGGGGGGGCTCTCTGGGGACCCTGGTGTAGGGGGGGGGGGCTCTCTGGGGACCCTGGTGTAGGGGGGGGGGCTCTCTGGGGACCCTGGTGTAAGGGGGGGGGGGCTCTCTGGGGACCCTGGTGTAACGGGGGGGGCTCTCTGGGGACCCTGGTGTAACGGGGGGGGCTCTATGGGGACCCTGGTGTAACGGGGGGGGGGCTCTATGGGGACCCTGGTGTAACGGGGGGGGGGCTCTATGGGGACCCTGGTGTAACGGGGGGGCTCTATGGGGACCCTGGTGTAAGGGGGGGGGGCTCTATGGGGACCCTGGTGTAAGGGGGGGGGGCTCTATGGGGACCCTGGTGTAAGGGGGGGGGCTCTATGGGGACCCTGGTGTAAGGGGGGGCTCTCTGGGGACCCTGGTGTAAGGGGGGGGGCTCTCTGGGGACCCTGGTGTAAGGGGGGGGCTCTCTGGGGACCCTGGTGTAAGTAGGGAGGCTCTCTGGGGACCCTGGTGTAAGTAGGGAGGCTCTCTGGGGACCCTGGTGTAAGTAGGGAGGCTCTCTGGGGACCCTGGTGTAAGTAGGGAGGCTCTCTGGGGACCCTGGTGTAAGTAGGGAGGCTCTCTGGGGACCCTGGTGTAAGGGGGGGGGGCTCTCTGGGGACCCTGGTGTAAGGGGGGGGCTCTCTGGGGACCCTGGTGTAACGGGGGGGGCTCTATGGGGACCCTGGTGTAACGGGGGGGGCTCTCTGGGGACCCTGGTGTAACGGGGGGGGCTCTATGGGGACCCTGGTGTAACGGGGGGGGGGCTCTATGGGGACCCTGGTGTAACGGGGGGGGGGCTCTATGGGGACCCTGGTGTAACGGGGGGGCTCTATGGGGACCCTGGTGTAAGGGGGGGGGGCTCTATGGGGACCCTGGTGTAAGGGGGGGGGCTCTATGGGGACCCTGGTGTAAGGGGGGGGGCTCTATGGGGACCCTGGTGTAAGGGGGGGGCTCTCTGGGGACCCTGGTGTAAGTAGGGAGGCACTCTGGGGACCCAGGTGTAAGTAGGGAGGCTCTCTGGGGACCCTGGTGTAAGTAGGGAGGCTCTCTGGGGACCCTGGTGTAAGTAGGGAGGCTCTCTGGGGACCCTGGTGTAAGTAGGGAGGCTCTCTGGGGACCCTGGTGTAAGGGGGGGGGGCTCTCTGGGGACCCTGGTGTAAGGGGGGGGCTCTCTGGGGACCCTGGTGTAACGGGGGGGGCTCTATGGGGACCCTGGTGTAACGGGGGGGGGGGCTCTATGGGGACCCTGGTGTAACGGGGGGGCTCTATGGGGACCCTGGTGTAAGGGGGGGGGGCTCTATGGGGACCCTGGTGTAAGGGGGGGGGCTCTATGGGGACCCTGGTGTAAGGGGGGGGGCTCTCTGGGGACCCTGGTGTAAGGGGGGGGCTCTCTGGGGACCCTGGTGTAAGGGGGGGGCTCTCTGGGGACCCTGGTGTAAGTAGGGAGGCTCTCTGGGGACCCTGGTGTAAGTAGGGAGGCTCTCTGGGGACCCTGGTGTAAGTAGGGATGCTCTCTGGGGACCCTGGTGTAAGTAGGGAGGCTCTCTGGGGACCCTGGTGTAAGTAGAGAGGCTCTCTGGGGACCCTGGTGTAAGTAGGGAGGCTCTCTGGGGACCCTGGTGTAAGTAGGGAGGCTCTCTGGGGACCCTGGTGTAAGTAGGGAGGCTCTCTGGGGACCCTGGTGTAAGTAGGGAGGCTCTCTGGGGACCCTGGTGTAAGTAGGGAGGCTCTCTGGGGACCCTGGTGTAAGTAGGGAGGCTCTCTGGGGACCCTGGTGTAAGTAGGGAGGCTCTCTGGGGACCCTGGTGTAAGTAGGGAGGCTCTCTGGGGACCCTGGTGTAAGTAGGGAGGCTCTCTGGGGACCATGATGTAAGGAGGGGCTCTCTGGGGACCATGATGTAAGGAGGGGCTCTCTGGGGACCATGATGTAAGGAGGGGCTCTCTGGGGACCATGATGTAAGGAGGGGCTCTCTGGGGACCATGATGTAAGGAGGGGCTCTCTGGGGACCATGATGTAAGGAGGGGCTCTCTGGGGACCATGATGTAAGGAGGGGCTCTCTGGGGACCATGATGTAAGGAGGGGCTCTCTGGGGACCATGATGTAAGGAGGGGCTCTCTGGGGACCATGATGTAAGGAGGGGCTCTCTGGGGACCATGATGTAAGGAGGGGCTCTCTGGGGACCATGATGTAAGGAGGGGCTCTCTGGGGACCCTGATGTAAGGAGGGGCTCTCTGGGGACCCTGATGTAAGGAGGGGCTCTCTGGGGACCCTGATGTAAGGAGGGGCTCTCTGGGGACCCTGATGTAAGGAGGGGCTCTCTGGGGACCCTGATGTAAGTAGGGAGGCTCTCTGGGGACCCTGATGTAAGTAGGGAGGCTCTCTGGGGACCCTGATGTAAGGAGGGAGGCTCTCTGGGGACCCTGGTGTAAGGAGGGAGGCTCTCTGGGGACCCTGGTGTAAGGAGGGAGGCTCTCTGGGGACCCTGGTGTAAGGAGGGAGGCTCTCTGGGGACCCTGGTGTAAGGAGGGAGGCTCTCTGGGGACCCTGGTGTAAGGAGGGAGGCTCTCTGGGGACCCTGGTGTAAGGAGGGAGGCTCTCTGGGGACCCTGGTGTAAGGAGGGAGGCTCTCTGGGGACCCTGGTGTAAGGAGGGAGGCTCTCTGGGCAGCCTGATGTAAGGGGGGCTCTCCGGGGATTCCCCCATGTGATGGTGTGTGTGTGTGTGTGTGTGTGTGAGGGGGGGGTGGCATTGAAGGACCCGGCCTTGGGGCGGCAAAGGGAGTAAATCCGGGCCTGGATGCAAGACTTTGGTGGGTGTAAAAAGATGCCTGCTTTGCGACTTCAGACTGGTAGGCTTACTGCGGGGTGTACCAAGATGGCCGTGGCGGAATGTCATTTCCGTTACAAGTTTTGACGGCTCGCCTAATCTGACGGAACACCGGCTCCAAATTGTGTGACCACTGTGACAGTCACAGTGGCCACACGATCACTGACCCTTTCTGCTTCCCTGAGCAATCAGAACTGTTTAAAGGGATGCCACGGCAGAAGGGAAGGGGTTACGTTTATCCGGCCTGTGAACCGAGCGCATAATCTCGCTGTATCAAATGCGTTCATAATAAAAGTTATTTTTGTTTTTTATAAAAAAACATACAAAGGCGCCACAAATTTTTAGGATTTCCTCCAAATTTCGAATGAGAACAAACATGGCAGGTCTTAACGTTCCCACTGAAGCCTTAATGCAGGCGAAATCCCACAGAGGGGATCGGATTACATATCTCACAGCACACAACTGTGGCGGGCTGGAGGCTCAGCCTTTGATAATATGTTTACATTTTCAGTGCGGTTTGGTTCTAATTTAAGCCTGAAAGAGCGCATTGTGATCTCCCCGCAGATGTCTGTACTATTTGTAGCTTAACCAGCAATTAGCATCTTCAAAGCACCCATTTCATTTGAAGCTTGACGCGTGAAATAGCGCTGCCACGGCGCCGTGTTGAAAACTCAATCAATTATTTTTAAAGAAAAAGTGTAACATGTGTTAATTGAGCGCGTACTTTAAGTGACTGCAATGTCTTCTTAAAGGTCCCATTCACATATGCGAGTCGCGTGAACGTGCGTTTCACAGGGCAGCCCGTTCACTTGTCTCGCCCAAGAAGTTCCTGCACTTTTTTTGGGCATAGGGCTTTGCACGTTTGTTACTGAATGTTTTAATACATTCGTCGTGTGTGAAAACACGCGTCTGCTGGCCACATTTGAGGTGCCATGACAATAGGTGCACAAATGTGAATGGAGCCTCAAGCTGAACTTCAGCCTTCCCTATCAATCGCACACAGTTATACCTGCTCCTCTCCTGTATTGAGATAGCTTACTCTGATTAAACTGCACACTGTGAGCATCTCAACATTATGGGCCAGATTCAGGTAGATGCGTGCATATTTTATCCGGCGTAGCGCAGCGCATATACGTTACGCTGACGCGAACTAGTGAGTCAAGTCCAGTATTCACCAAGCGCATGTTCGTTACTTTGCGGCGGAGTAACGAAAAAGCGCTGGCGCAACCCGACGCAAGTGGAAGTGGGTGTGATCATATGTAAATGATAGGCGGAGCCCAGCGCAGTGACTTGCGTTCATCGCATCATCCACGGAGCATGCGCAGTGAGAGAGGGCTCCCCTCGCTCCCCTGTGCGCATGCTCACAACTTCCGTCGGCACCACTTCATGGGAAACGACAGCGCAATGTCTTCCATTGCGCATATAAAAGCGGCCTCAGAAGTATATCCGGTTTCCCCCACCCTAGGGAAGTAACTTTTGCTGTACGAAGGCTGCTCCCGTTCCCCCCAAAGAGAGGAGAAACCTCAATTTTAATGCCCAGGAGCTCACCCTAATGATCTCCGCTATGGAGACGTACAACGACTTTCTCCACAGCAGGAAAAGTCGAAAGACCAGCCGGGATAGGAAGCAGGGCATCCTGGAGTCCATTGCTGGCAGGGTCAATGCTTTGGGCTACTCCACCCGGACTGCTGCCGATATCGGCAAGAAAATAATGACTTGAGGCGGAAAGTCCGTGGCAAGGTGGCCACCATCAGGAGGCATGAGAGGGGCACGGGTGGTGGACCCCCATGTGCGTTCAGCCTGACCACGGAGGAGGAGGTGGTCGCCCGCTGCCTGGAGAGGGAGCAGTTGGAGGGGGTACCGGGATATGATTCCGTGGAGGAAGGCTCCAGGACAGGTAAGTGTTTTTTATCCCCTATTTGGTGTGTTGCATGTGGGGGGGGGGGAGGGTACATGTGCCAAGTGTGTGGGACCACCCAACATGTGTCTGCTTTGTGTCATCCACAGATGACGGAGCTGGGCCATCATCTGTCGGCGGCCAGTCCACCCCAACCCCACAACGGCATCCTGAGCCTGACCCCCTGGGTGGTGAACACCATGAGATGGAGGAGAGTGCCCACACCTCGCCTGATGAGGTAGTTGAGGAGGAGCCTGGCTTTACAGATCAGGACTTTGTTTTAATTTTGGAGGAGTCCTCCCCTTCTGCAGGGCCCTCTGTAATCCCCTCCCCCATTCTAGGAAGCCCCTCAAGGGCGACTCCACCCCCCCGGGGACAACCATCTCCTGGCCCCAGGAAGGCGACCCGGAAGACCAGGGGGGTGTCTGATTTGGTCCATGACCAAATGGCCCGGGACCAGGCCAGGCAGACCCAGCAGATGAGGGAGATTGCTGGGCATCTAGACCGAGTGACTGACAGCCTGGGCTCCGTGTCCCAGCTGACCAGCGCTGTGCAGGACGTCAGCTGCAACTGCGCTGCAGTGGTGACCAGCCTGGGGGAGGTGCAGGCTGATGTTCGGCACCTCACTGCAGCCGTCCATGCCAACACTGCTGCCATCCGGGAACAGGGGAGGCAGAGGCAGCGTGACCAGCGGCATAATGTCACCCGCCAGCTGAGGATGCAGGCCCAGACCAACCACTATCTGAGCCGGATTGTCGTGGCCTTGGAGGGCATGCAGCCAACACCTGCCAGGAGTGGCCTACCCGGGGATCAGCCACCTCCAGATGCCCCCCCACCCCCACCCACTCCCTCCAGGCAGCTGAGGAGCCAGAGAGGGCCCACAAGAAAGAGCCCCCGTCAGCCCAGATGAGGGCATTTTTTTTTGTTGGCTCAGGTTATGAGTATTTATTCTTTATTTGAACTTTGCTCAGGTTATGAGTTTTTATTTTTGCTCAGGTTATGAGCTTTTTATTTTAAGTTTAACTGCACACGGTCAGGAGTGCAGGGGACAGTGTGAATGGTGTGTGAATGTGAGGGGGTGGCACTCCTGCCAGTAAGGGGTGTCACCCTCGGCCGTTGGGGAGAAGTTATCCCCACCACTGTGTGAATGACGTGTGAATGGTGTATGAATGGACAGCGACATCATTGGGGCCTTGACGCCGGCGTTGCTGCTCCCAAGTCCAGCATGTTGGACTTGGGCTAATCCAATGCGATGTGGATGTGGTGTGTGTGATCTAGGGACCTCAGTGGTGTGCATGCGTGCATTGTCCGTGTGATCAATGTTTTTGTTTAGTGTCCAAAGATGCCTACGGCGAGGACCCTCCTGACTGCTCTTCCATCAGCTGACTGGGTCTCCTCTGGCAGGGGGGGGCTGTCTGGTTGGGGGGTCAGGTCATCACGTATGTCAATCTGCAGGCCTTTTCTCATGGCAAAGTTGTGCAGAATGCAACATGCACCGATGATCTGACACACAAAGGTAGGGGAATACAATAGGGCCCCCCCAGACTTATCCAGGCAGCGGAAACGGGACTTCAGGAGCCAAAATGTTTGCTCCACCACTGCACGAGTTTTGATATGTGCTTCATTGTATCTTCTGTCTCCTCTGGTTTGGGGGTTCCGGAAAGGAGTCATTAGATGGGGTCCCAGTGCATATGCAGAGTCACCTGTAAGGGAAAAGACAGGAGGATGTTAGTCATGCATGTGCCCCTTGTGATGTGTGCATCATGGGGGGGCAGTCATGCCTGCCACCCATGTCACTCACCAACCAGCCAGCTGTCCCCATACATGTTCTGTTCGAATTCCATTGGGATGGGGCTCTGATTGTAGATGTAGCTGTCATGGCTGGATCCGGGGTGTTTGGCACGGACGTGCCATATGAGGCGTTGGGCATCGGCTATCACCTGTACGTTGATGGAATGCCAAAGCTTCCGATTGCGGTATATGTGCTCTGTGGCACTGGGGGGCTGAAGTGCCACATGTGTGCAATCAATGGCCCCGATTGTGCGTGGGAATCTGGCAATGCTGTAGAAATCCTGCATTGCCTTCAGCCGCTGCTCCTCAGTGGTGGGTCTGATGAAGTGGTTGGACAATGGTCTGAGGATTGCGGGGACAACCTGGTGCACACATCTGCTCATGGTGGACTGTGACATCCCAGCCACCACTCCACTTGTACGCTGGAATGATCCACTTGCAAGGAAATGAAGTGTTGCCAGTACCTTCACCAGTGGCTGCACTGCTTGTGAGCGGTGTGTTGGGCTGGTGATGTCATCCTGCAGGGTTGTGGTTAGTTCAAGTATTGCATCAGGGCTGAATCTGAAGAGGTGATACACCTCCTCATCCCCCATGCCAAAGAGGCTTATACGCGTGCGGTATATCCTCTCACGTGCCCGCCTCCTCCGTTCCGGGGGACCCATTAGTAGTGCTAGGACCACGGCTGCCCCTGGCATGTTGGCACACAGAGGTGTTGTCCTTGCAAGTGTGGTTGGTCAGCTTGCTATTTTCGTCGGTAACGCTGCTGCTGTAGCTGGTCTCCTGCTGACCTGTGGCCGTCTGGAGTAAAGATAAAGCAGCTATTTGTAGGAATAACTTTGCGACAGATGGACGACATACGCGCGGCGCATGTAGCCAGCGTCTGGTGGTAATCCGTTCGCGAATCGGGAAATCTCCCTCATTTGCATTGCAAATCAATAGGCGCGACGGATGCGACAAGCGAAAATATGCGCTTACGATACTCTGGAAAGTTAAGCCGATCTGAAAAATCCAGTTTTCTGTCGCATCTAGTTTGGTGGGTACGGCCGCATAGATACTACAGCTCATCTTGACAGTTACGCGGCGCATATCGATATACTCCAGCGCAAGTCTTGCTGAATCTGGCCCTATATATATTTTAGCAGAGACCCTAGGGAATAAAATGGCGATTGTTACAATATTTTTTTTTTCCACAAACTATATATTTTTGGGGGTTTGGTAGATGGGTATACAGTACATAAAAAGTGAACATTACAAACATCTAGGTATGTATGGTATGTATGGTACTTCCAGGTATAAAGGAGCATGTGGCTCACACTATGTGACAGTGCTGGATTGGGGAGTCCATAGCCCTTTGTAAGCTTTTATTCCAGCAACATGACGGTTACACAGGACTCTCCTTTGCTCTTTACCATTCAAAAAAGACAGCAGAGGATGGAGAAAAAGGACTGGTAAATACAGTAAATCATGCTGAAGAAAGCCAAGTAAAGCGTTTTGTTATATTTGTTTGATAAGTGCAATAAATACATGTTGATTCTTCAGGAAGTTGTCTGCTCTCTAGGTTTCCTCAGCTCTTTGCCTGTGCTGCACTGTTTGTAGCTGGCCAGCTAGAACCTGTCCTAGGTAGCTAATATAACCTACATGTATATACAGCTAAACCTGCTAAGAACCTAATGTAGTGCACGTGTTTATATGTGAGAGACAAAGGCAGAGTTATTCACTGTGATTTTATGCTTGGATGTTATATAACAAATGTATGTTGTGTTCACAGAAGCAAAAGAAAAAATATGCCTTTAAGAGTCATTTGTTTGTATGGCAGCAGTAGGTTAGCAATTCACAGTAAAATTCATGCCAGAAAGCATAGAGTTAAGCTTTTGTGACTCATCATAAGCCTTGGCCCAATCACAGCCAATCTCACATTGAGCAGAGTTTTGACCAATCACAGCCAGCTTTGCATTCTATGCTGTCAGGAAGTTTCCAGCACATGGTCTGCAAATTCTTTTCCACATGCAGACAGCAGAGCAGAGCAGACATACAGAGCAGTTTTATGGAAGCAACAGGGCAATTTAGGTATGGTACACAGTTATATATGTGTTCTTATTGTAAATAGTGTGATTAGAACTGAATACTGATCTAGCTGTGTGTTCACTTGTAGTTCCACCACTTATCACACCTTAATGCCTTCAAACAAACCAAACCCAACTAAGCTAACCCTGCAAACCACAGGGGAGGGAGAGGGAGAGGAAAGAGGAAAGAGGGAAGAGGGGAGAGGGAGAGGGGAGAGGGGAGAATAAATACTGAAGAAAGAAATATATCCACCATCTTATGTTAAATGACAAGATTGAATATTTGAAGCACAATTTTCTGTTATACTTATTCATCACGTGTTTTGTACATGGACTGTCTGCTGCAAAGCAGCAGTATCTTATATGAAGAAAAGTGAAGTTAATAAAGAAGTTATTTTAAGCATTTGGTGTGCTCTTTAAACCTACTGCTTCAATAGAACGGCGCTAGAGGAATTTCAGAGTAATAGACAGTCTTGATGGACTGAAAAGTCAGAGATATCACATTCCTCTAATGCCACAGCGCATGAGGCACTTCATAGTGCTGCGCCTGCTACACTGTTATCAACTATATTGTTTCCAGCTTTCTCTGTAGTCTACAAAATAAAGGTGACCAGATTTTCAAAATGAAATCCGGGGACACAGATACACTGTACTGTACGTTATTTCTCATATTTCGTCCATGAGATAAAAAAGAAATAAAATTACTTCTTAAAATTTTAGGGATAGAACTACCAAATGTTAAGAAAATTAAATACAGAAAAAAACTGTGTGTGGGGGGGGGATAGGGAAAAATTCCAATCTGTCCGGGGACAAAACTCGGCACAGACTTGGTCCGGGGACAGTGTCCTCAGTACGGGGACTGTCCCCAGAAACCAGGGACGTCTTGTCACCCTATACAAAATGCACCCCTTATGTTCTAGAGAAGAGGACAGGGAAGGTGCTCTGTAGTTCTATCCTAAGATGACAATGGTGCACATATATGTATACAGTACAGTGAGTGAGCGTTATCACATTAGTACAGGAAGTGTGTTCCTGGGAGGATCACCATGTGAAAATTAAGGAGAGAAAAAAAATGCAGCAAAAACATCTAAGAACTGGTAAATTGCAATATATATCCTCCCTTCTAGATTGTAAGCTTTAACAAGCAGGGCCCTCTGATCCCTCCTGTATTAAATTGTATTGCAACTGTACTGTCTTCCCTGATGTTGTAAAGCACTGCGCAAACTGTTGACGCTATATAAATCCTGTATAATAACCCTTTCATGACTAAGCTTATTTCTGACATTTGGTGTTTACAAGTTAAATCTGTATTTTTTGCTAGAAAATTACTTAGAACCCCCAAACATTATATATATTTTTTTAACAGAGAATCTAGAGAATAAAATGGCGATTGTTGCAATATTTTATGTCACACGGTATTTGTGCAGCGGTGTTTTAAACGCAACTTTTTGGCAAAAAGACACTTTCATGAATAAAAAAAAATTGAGAAAGTAAAGTTGGCGCAATTTTTTTGTATAATGTGAAAATGTTATGCCGAGTAAATAGATACCAAACACGTCACGCTTTATAATTGCACGCACTCGTGGAATGGCGACAAACTACGGTACCTAAAAATCTCCATAGGTGAGGCTTTATTTATTTTTACGGTTACCAGGTTAGAGTTACAGAAGGTCTATGACTAGAATTATTGCTCTCGATTCGACAATCGCGGCGATACCTCACATGCGTGATTTGAACACCGTTTACATATGTGGGCACAACTTCTGTATGCGTTTTCTTTGCTGCGCGAGCTTGTGGGGATGGGGGTGCTTAAAGAAAATGTTTTTCTTATTTATTTTTAGATTATAAAATTGTGTTTTGAAAAAAGAATATTTTTTTTTTTTTAAATTTTGATCACTTTTATTTCTGTCACAAGGAATGTAAACATTCCTTGTGACAGTAATAGGTGATGACAGACAGGTACTCTTTATGGAGAGATCGGGGGTCTTTGCACTTCAAAGTATTCAGATCGCTGAAAACAGCGATTCTAAATACTGTGTATTTTTTTTATAACCGCCACCATTTGCAGCCGCGTAACCTGGAAGTGACGTCATGGCGTCGTTTCCGTCTTTACACTGAAGAGACTGGATCGAAGCCGTTTGTGGCTTCGTTTTAGTCTCTCGCTGGGCACTGGAGGTGGCGGATCACGGAGGCCCGGTAAGAGCGGCAGAGGTGGCGGGAGGGGGGGGGGTGACCCGTCCTGCTCCTCCGGGATAACAACCGAGCAAATTTTAGCCGCATCCGTTGTTATGCCTGGAAAGTCAATCGCCGGCTCTATAAAATTTAGGGCTGTGCAAATTAACTTTTAATTAATCGATTAATCTTTAATTTTTTTGATCGATCAAAATATTTTTGATCGATTAAAATAATTTTGATTGGTACTCGCCTCTCCGCCGGCTTCTGGGCCTTCAGGGAGTTCCGTTGGAGATCCAGTAACGCCACGGACACCGGCGGGGCTTGCCGTGTCCATCTGAAGGGCTCCTTTGCTGTGCCTTCATATCTACATACCAGGGGGACCTTACTATCTGCCACACGCAAGGGCTTTTACACTTCCCTCTATCACTTCCTTTAATCAACCTGGGATTCTACAACTATCCACTGGGAGTTGTGATAGTTCCTTTCATGGGACAGCTACATGCCGACGGACTGATGTTAACCCCTCCTCATCTGGATTCAGCAGTGGTATCGTTGTACACATTTTTATATCAGTATCATACTTGGCTACATGTTTTTATGACTGCTTTTGGTACCATTTGGTATAACCCACACCATTTTTACAGTTTATGTAGCTACATCGATTTTATCTCCAGTGCAGTATTTATTTTGTTACCTACTTGAAGATTATAAAAGTTTTAATACTATTCCCATCAAGCGCTGCCTTTGTGTGTTTTTTGTATCCTGCTATCCATTTTTCCAGTGGTTGGTAGCTGCACTGGGAATCAGCCTGCAAGGAGACCAGCTAAAAGTAGTTGGATCTGTATGTGCGTTGTAATTAATCAAAATTAGTCGATTAATCGATTAAAATAAAAAACGATTAATCGAACACAAAAATTTTGATCAGTAACAGCCCTAATAAAATTATACTGGGATGATGTCTGCAGCTATGTACATCATCCCGGTATAACTCTTTAAAACTGAGGTTGCATATGTGCGTATGCTCAGTGGCAAAGGGATAATAATAATAAATAATAATAATAAATTACTTGTCTGTTTTTAAGTTTAGATACATGATAAAGTGACCCTTTTACTGCGATCACGTGCGAGTGATTGACCCTGGACTCAGACTGCCCATGTCCAGCATCGATCGCTTGCATGCGATAGCTGCATGAGCAACATGCAAGTGGGTGCAATTAGCTGCGGGAGTCTGCAGCCTCCCATTGCTTTTAATGGGAATGCCCTTTGCAGCTACCGGTAATTGCGGAAACCCTTGCTGTGGTTCTGGCACCTAATCGATTTGCGGGTGCAAAAGCAAGTGTGAATGCACCCTAAAGCTAAAAACTCCAAGTACATTAATGCAAATAAATACATTTCTCTATAGCCATAAAGAAAGGATATGAATCCACTTTGAATGCCCATAATGCTCTTACAAAACCAGTTATGTTGTAAAAGTAGTCGTGACATCATCACTGTTCTACACATACCCATACAGAGAGCAGAGCTGTGGGTGGGACCCAGCAGGCCACACCCACTACAGACTGCTTGCAGAAAACTACAGGAGGGGCGGAGACAGACCAGTCATCCTGCACAAGTAGAGAGAGCAGAATTGACCGGTCTTTATTACAGGAATAAGAGGAAAGGAGGAAAAGTTTCAGGCCGCGTACACACGACCGAGGTTCTCGCTGGAAACCAGCGAGAACCTCGCTGGAAGCTGCATTCCAGCGAGGACCTCGGCCGTGTGTACGCTCTCGGCGAGCTTCCCGTCGGGAAGCCCGTCGAGCAGAAATAGAGAGCACGCTCTCTATTTGCTCGACGGCCCGTCCGGAAGAATGGCTGGTTGCCATTTCCGACGGGCGGGTCGCCGATTTCGACGGCCGGCAGGGAACCTCGACGGGCGGAACGATGTGTTCTGCCCGTCGAGGTTCTCTGCCGTGTGTACACGGCCTCACACTGGATTACTGCACAGACCTGCAAGAAATACACAAAGCACACCAACATGTAATGAATAATACACATGCTTCTTGTATTTAAGCAATATTTGCTTATCCTGGAGTTCAGCTCTAAAAAGAAATTCAAAGCTGGCATGGTTTTTCAGATAATAGGGTGGTATATAGTGGAATCCCCCTCTCCTTTCAAATTCAGTTACAGTAACAAAGCCGAGTACAAATGTAACCGGAGAAAGTTGTTCAGAAGAAAAGCCTCTGTGTTATCCATACCACGCTGTGAGAAAAGGGGGGGGGGGGGACATTGTTTATACACTGAGGCGGACATCTGAAACTATTTTACTCTCCAGGCAGAGGCATGCTATCGGGTAATAACGTGTAAACCTTGTTTATAGTCGTCCTGGGCCATTTATTGGCCAACCACACGCTTGCACTGCACACATTTCTGAAATATCTTCCCAATGAATCCCCACAGCTCCCCAGTGTCCACCGTCATGGCTGAGAGATTACTGCGGGAAAATAACTCTCACCTTTTTCTACAATTCTATTTCTTTCTCAGTTTTTTCTAATTCCAGGGTCTTTCTGTGCCCAGAAACAACTAAAATATTTGCTGGCCCCCATGGGAATCCCCAATGTGTGCAAAAACAAACATCTCCCAATGTCCCCTGAATTGTAGTTGTTGGCCATTTACAGTGCAGCTCACAGCAGCCTCAGGAGAGAAGTATACAGAAAAGAAAAAAAAAAAGTTTAGTCCCCAATTTTAGGATGTACTTAGCACCATGACCCATTACTAATCTCTTCTATTACTTGATTACTGCTCAGCAACACCATATCCCTATCACTGAATATCACTTAATAAACTGATCATTTCCTTTACATATGGGCAATCTCCTGCTCAGCATTACTATGTCCCTGATCAGCAGCATAATGTCCTTGTCACTGTTGTTGTTCATCCCTTCTTATACATAAGGCTCAAAGATTTCTCAGCAACACAAAATCCAACACTGTTGTCTGTGATCTCTTCCTATAGATAAGTAACCTCCACTACTTAGTAGCATAAAGTCCCTGTCACTGCTATCCTTGAGCCTGTGAGAGATATATATTATATATAAAAAAAAAAACACTATGTAATATCCATGGTTCAACAACACCATGTTCCTGACACGAACTATATGTGTATTTCCTATACAGTGAGGGAAAAAAAGGATTTGATCTCTGCTGATTTTGTATGTTTGCCCACTGACAAAAAATGATCAGTCTATAATTTTAACGGTAGGTTTGTTTTAACAGTAAGAGACAGAACAACAAAAATATCCAGATCTACTTGAAATAAGTATTTGATCCCCTATCAATTAGCAAGATTTCTGGCTCCCAGGTGTCTTCTATACAGGTAACGACCTGAGATTAGGAGCACTCTTTTAGCCCAGGTTCACACTGGGTACGATTAAGTTCGATTTGAGATGCGATTTCCCATGTGAAATCGCATCTCAAATCGGTGGCATTTGCCGGCAATGACACTGTCCTAATCGGTGCGACGCCGCATCTGCGGCGCTGCACCGATTTCAAAAAGTAGTTCCTGTACTACTTTTTGCAATTTGAGGACGCGATTTACAACCCTGCAGAGAAATCGGGACTCCCAGCGGGAGTGAAACTCCCGCAGCCCAGTGTGAACCAGGGCTTAGACCCCGTTCACACTGGGGCGATGAGACAGGCGGCTCAGCCACCTGACGAGTCGTGTCCCATGCACTGCAATGGAACCGTTCTAGTAGGAGCGCCGCAAGTCGCTCCGACTTAGACATTTGGTTCCTGTACGACTTCGGGGGCGGCTCGGGCGACTTGCATTGACTTCTATACAGAAGTCATTTTGCAAATCGCCTCTGAAGTCGTCCTCAGGATGACTTGCAGGGATGCCCTCAAAGTCGCGTCGCCTGTGTGTGAACCGACTTAAAAGGGAGTGTTCCTAATCTCAGCTTGTTACCTGTACAAAAGACACCTGTCAACAGAAGCAATTAATCAATCAGATTTCAATCTCTGCACCATGGCCAAGACTAAAGAGCTGTCCAATATTGTAGACCTACACAAAGCTGTAATAGGCTACAGGACCATCGCCAAGCAGCTTGGTGACATGGTGACAACAGTTGGTGCACTGATTCGCAAATGAAAAAAAAAAAAAACACAAAATAACTGTCAATCTCCCTCGGTCTGGGGCTCCATGCAAGATCTCACCTCGTGGAGTTTCAATGATCATGAGAACGGTGAGGAATCGGCCCAGAACTACACAGGAGAAACTTGTCAATGATCTCAAGGCAGCTGGGGCCGTAGTCACCAAGAAAACAATTGGTGATACACTACTAGGACTGAAATCCTGCAGAGCCCGCAAGGTCCCCCTGCTCAAGAAAGCACATGTTCAGGCCCATCTAAAGTCTGCTAACAAACATCTGAATTATTTAGAGGAGAACTGGGTGAAAGTGTTGTGGTCAGATGAGACCAAAATCGAGCTCTTTGGCATCAAGTCAAACGTGGAGGGGAAAACATTATGACAGGACAACTTTACTGCATTAAAAGGGACGATGGACAGGACCATGTACAGTCAAATCTTGGGTGAGAACCTCCTTCCCTCAGCCAGGATTGTGGATGGGTATTCCAGCATGACAATGACCCAAAACAGAGGGCCAAGGCAACAAAGGAGTGGCTCAAGAGGAGGCACATTAAGGTCCTGGAGTGGCCTAGCCAGTCTCCAGACCTTAATCCCATAGAAAATATGTGGACGGGTGGACAAGGGTTTTGCCACCAGGTACTAAGTCCATGTTTTGCTAAGGGGTCAAATACTTATTTCACTCATTAAAAAATGCAAATCAATTTATAACTTTTTTGAAATGCGTTTTTCTGGATTTTTTGTTGTTATTCTGTCTCTCACTGTTAAAATAAACCTACCTAAATTATAGACTGGCCATCTATTTGTAGGTGGGCAAACTTCCAAAATCAGCAGGGGATCAAACACTTTTTTCCCCTCCCTGTATGCGTCTGCCATCCATTTCTCTGTCCCTGACACTGCTGCTTCTGATTCTTTCATATGAATATTGTGACATCCACTGCTCGGTAGCATATTATTCCTGCTGTACAATCAGGGATGTGTATTCTACACATATTAGGCATTCACTACTTCATAGTACATTGTCCCTGTCAGTGCTGCCGCTAAACCTTTAAAGTGGAGTTCCACCCAGAAATGAGACTTCTGAGGATCGGACTCCTCCCCCTCCGGTGCCACATTTGGCACCTTTCAGAGGGGAGCAGATACCTGTCAAATGCAGGTATCTGCTCCAAATTCTGGGGAAAGATCCCCTCCTCCTTCCCCCCGCTGCTTTCTGGGAGACACACAGGTCCCAGAAGACAGCAGGGACCATTCAGAACGCACAGCGCGACTCGCGAATGCACAGAGGGAAAAGGGCTGTGAGGCCGCAGGGCTTCACTTCCTGTTTCCTATAGCAAGGATGCCGGTGCCTGCACCCACAGCTGAGGGACAGGTCAGCTTCGGAGGCCAACATCGCGGGCTCCCTGGACAGGTAAGTGTCCTTATATTATAAGTCAGCAGCTCCAGTATTTGAAGCTGCTGACTTTTAATTTTTTTTTTTCAGGCGGAACTTCGCTTTAATATAAGTATTTTGACATCTCCTGCTCAGCAAGACAATATCCCTGTCACAGATGTCTGTGATCCATTCCTGTACCTGTGTAGTGCACTTCTTTGCTCTGCAGTTCTTTATCACTTCCTGTACATAACCTTACATCCACTACACAGCAACACAAGGGGTGTTATTTACGATAGGTAAATCCACTTTGCACTACAAGTGCAAAGTGCACTTGAAATTGCACTTGGAAGTCTAGTCGCTGTAAATCTGAGAGGAAGCTCTGCATATTTTTTTATTCAATAAAGCTTAAGGTAAAATGCTTTTTTTTTTTTCCTTGCATGTCCCCCTCGGATCTACAGCGACTACACTTCCAAGTGCACCCTTTTGGTGCGGATGGGGTGCCATATGAGACATACAAAATTAATGAGCTCAAATCGCACAGCACAGAATCGCATGCGATTTGAACAGGAATGTTGAACAATTCCTGTCTGAATCACGTGCGGTTCCCCACACCGCACCAGTGTGAACATAGGCTTAGTAAGCATGACCATAATAAGGTCTTCTGTACCTGAGACCAATGAGAAATGTACATGTTCTCTATATGGAATTGTTGGCTATGTAAATATGTAATAATAATCATAGCAATTCAACATTAACATAGATTATGTCAATGCTCTATAAATGTTCACTTCACCAATAATCACATACCTACTGTAAGGGTCAGTGTCAATGGGCCTTTGTTCGCTTTAATCAGGATTTGCATTCCCATACAAGTCTAATTCCACTTGAAGCAGGGAAAATGCACCAATTAATTCTGAATAATCTCAGAGGCATCTCAAACTGACGACTCAGCATCCTACTGCTACATAAATATCAGAAACCTTAAAATAATCATTACCTCATGTACCGTAATAAGAAGATTACTGGGGACCTATAAATCCCATTGCCATCCAGCAGAAGGGACATACTGGGACCCCCCAAACAAGTACTTAGCTGAAGAATATTTAAGCCGCGTAAACACAACCATTTTTCATGTCATGGAAAAAAACAGAGTTTTTAATCGACGTGATTCTTGTCAGGCCTGCCTTGCCTACACACAATCGTGAAAAAAAAAAATGCTTGAGCAAAGCGCGGTGACGTACAACGGCACTATAAAGGGAATATTCCATTCGAATGGCGCCACCCTTTGGGCTGATTATGCAAATTTCCCTTCTCATAACTTGCTTCTGACCACGACGACATGAAAAACGCAGAGAAAAAAAATAAAGCAGGTTCTACATTTTTAATGCCCATTTTTCTTGTCGAGAAAAATGCTCTGGAGCCTGCACACGATCGTTTTTAATGACCAATTTAAAAAATTGCATTTTTCTCGTCATGAAAACCGGTCATGTGGACGCGACATTAGACTTGGATAACAAAGGCCCTCCTGGGCAATAGTGTTAATTTCATCAACAACAATATTTTCATCATAGCATTTGTCAGCTGTATGTTTTCAGTGACAAAATCTAAATAAAAATAAAATTCTAATTAAGTAAACTAATAAAAACTGATGAAAATGAATTCCAATTTTTGCCAACGAACAGAATGAAAATGTAGGGGATGCACATTTACCCACCCGAACTTCCACTTTCCTTGGAGCTCCACCTGTCTGTTAAAGCCCCAGCCCCCTAACTCTATCATCAAACTGTATTGGCTGAGAGATGCAGGCTTCCATCAATCCTTTGCCTTTCCTATGCAGTTCCACACATTACACTCAGTCATACTGTCTCTTTGGCACCCTCTGCTGACCACTCTCCTGCACCTGCGGGGGCATGCAGCGCAGCGATTGTGCCGTATCCCTAGGAGCCGATGACGCAGCTTTTTACCCATATGAACAGCTGTGTTCAAGCACAGCCGATCACATGTAGACACGGAAGTGCCATTTATAGTCTCTCCTCGCCTCAAACTGTGTAAGTGAGAGCCGATCAGCGGCATCTCCTCACAGGGGAGACTGTACAGGTAATCAGGATACTAATTATCATTGCCCCGATTATCAGTGCAGCACCAGCAGTGCTCATCAGCAACACGAATCAGTGCCCATCAGTGATGCCAGTCAGTGCTGCCTTACAGTGCCCCATCAGTGCCTGCTCATCAGTGTCCATCAGCACTGCCTATCCATGCCACCCATCATTGCCGCCTATCAGTGCCACCTTTCAGTTCCCACCAATGCTGCCTATCAGTACCGCATATCGGTGCCTCCTCATCAGTGCCACCTAATCAGTGCCCTCTCATCAGTGCCCATAAGTGCCGCCTATCAGTGCTCCCTCTTCAACGCACTTTAGCGAAGGAAAAAAATTGCTTAGTTCCAAAATTTACTGGCAGAAACTAAGAAAACCTTTTATTTTTTTTTCAAAATTTTTGGTCCGTTTTTCTTTTCTTTTTTGCAAAAAGTTAAAACCGAGTGGAAATTAAAACACCACCAAAAGGAAAGCTCTATTTGTTGGAAGAAAATTATTTGGGTACAGCGTTGCATGACCGCACAATTGTCATTCAAATTGTGTAGTGTAAACATGTGTAAACAAAAGTAGTTAAACATGTATTGCAGTACCACATAAGAATAAGTAGGGGGCATCTACTAAGCTGATACATTTGCGGAAAATAAGTATTTGAACAACCTGCTATTTTGCAAGTTCTCCCACTTGGAAATCATGGAGGGGTCTGAAATTTTCATCGTAGGTGCATGTCCACTGTGAGAGACATAATCCAAAAAAAAAAATCCAGAAATCACAATTTATGATTTTTTAACTATTTATTTGTATGATACAGCTGCAAAGAAGTATTTGAACACCTGAGAAAATCAATGTTAATATTTGGTACAGTAGCCTTTGTTTGCAATTACAGGTCAAACGTTTCTTGTAGTTTTTCACCAGGTTTGCACACACTGGAGGAGGGATTTTGGCCCACTCCTCCACACAGATCTTCTCTAGATCAGTCAGGTTTCTGGGCTGTCGCTGAGAAACACGGAGTTTGAGCTCCCTCCAAAGATTCTCTATTGGGTTTAGGTCTGGAGACTGGCTAGGCCACGCCAGAACCTTGATATGCTTCTTACAGAGCCACTCCTTGGTTATCCTGGCTGTGTGCTTCGGGTCATTGTCATGTTGGAAGACCCAGCCTCGACCCATCTTCAAAGCTCTAACTGAGGGAAGGAGGTTGTTGCCCAAAATCTCGCAATACATGGCCCCGGTCATCCTCTCCTTAATACAGTGCAGTCGCCATGTCCCATTTGCAGAAAAACACCCCCAAAGCATGATGCTACCACCCCCATGCTTCACAGTAGGGATGGTGTTCTTGGGATGGTACTCATCATTCTTCTTCCTCCAAACACGGTTAGTGGAATTATGACCAAAAAGTTCTATTTTGGTCTCATCTGACCACATGACTATCTCCCATGACTCCTCTGGATCATCCAAATGGTCATTGGCAAACTTAAGACGGGCCTTGACATGTGCTGGTTTAAGCAGGGGAACCTTCCGTGCCATGTATGATTTCAAACCATGACATCTTAGTGTATTACCAACAGTAACCTTGGAAACGGTGGTCCCAGCTCTTTTCAGGTCATTGACCAGCTCCTCCTGTGTAGTCCTGGGCTGATTTCTCACCTTTCTTAGGATCATTGAGACCCCACGAGGTGAGATTTTGCATGGAGCCCCAGTCCGAGGGAGATTGACAGTCAGGGCCGGCCTTTGGGGTGTGCGAGCTGTACGGCCGCACAGGGCGCCATGGGCAACAGGGGCGCCGTGTGGCCATCACAGCTCGCAGAATGTGAGTGGTAGCAGGGCCGGCGCTACCACTCAGGAGATTAGGAAGGCAGCCGCCTCCGACGCACTGCCACCTAGGGGTGCCGCTGACTCTTGCCTCACCTCTTATTCCTCATTGTCGTTCCCCAGGCTCCTGGCAGAGGATAGAGGGGCCCCAGACAGCCTCTTTGTGTATGTTTAGGTGACCAGGGGGTGGTACTAGCTATGACTAAACACTGAAGCTACAGTGCGAAACGTTAGCTTTTGTCCCAATTTTTGCTGTGGTGTGTTTATTTTGTGATCGATTTTAATTAAAGGAACATTTTTGGAGTCAGGCTGTCCAAGTTTCTTTCGTATTTTTGCATTGCTATTGCATTGCCAGCACCCGTGGTTTGGTTTTGGTGAGGAGGCTCTTTGATCACTACTGAGCGGTTACTTTCTTCTTCACCAGGGGGTGAGGGGTGAAATTAGGGGGGGGGGGCGCCACAAGATTAGCTCGCACAGGGCGCCTGAACACCTAAGGCCGGCCCTGTTGACAGTCATGTTTAGCTTCTTCCATTTTCTAATGATTGCTCCAACAGTGGACCTTTTTTCACCAAGCTGCTTGGCAATTTCCCCGTAGCCCTTTCCAGCCTTGTGGAGGTGTACAATTTTGTCTCTAGTGTCTTTGGACAGCTCTTTGGTCTTGGCCATGTTAGTAGTTGGATTCTTACTGATTGTATGGGGTGGACAGGTGTCTTTATGCAGCTAATGACCTCAAACAGGTGCATCTAATTTAGGATAATAAATGGAGTGGAGGTGGACATTTTAAAGGCAGACTAACAGGTCTTTGAGGGTCAGAATTCTAGCGGATAGACAGGTGTTCAAATACTTATTTGCAGCTGTATCATACAAATAAATAGTTAAAAAATCATAAATTGTGATTTCTGGAATTTTTTTTTGGATTATGTCTCTCACAGTGGACATGCACCTACGATGACAATTTCAGACCCCTCCATGATTTCCAAGTGGGAGAACTTGCAAAATAGCAGGGTGTTCAAATACTTATTTTCCGCACTGTATATATATATATATATATATATATATATATATATATATATAAAGGAAAAAGGCTTTTCTTATTTTTTTTTTCCTTAATATTTAATGTTGGTAATACTGTATATTCAGGCAATATGTGCAATGACATTACATCAGAGGCGTACTAGGGGGGGGGGCCCGCACCAGGTGCCACACACTGGGGGGGGGGTGTCAGGCCGCTTCAACCCCCCCTCCGCGAATGAAAAAAGACAGTGGCGCTGTGTAATGGAGTGCCCAAGCAGAGCAGGTAGTGGCTTTGGGGGAGGGGAGCGCGGGTGGTTGCGAGCTGCTCTCCTGCCAGTCGGCACATCTGGGACCAGCGCGGCGCAACGATCCCCTTCTCTCACGGCTCTGATTAGTCTCGGGCAGCTGCTGTCAGCCGAGCAGAGAAGCTGCCTCCCCCTCCTCCTGCATGCACAGCACTGTATAGACATAGCGGAGGGGGAGGCGGCTTCTCTGCTCGGCTGACAGCAGCTGCCCGAGACTAATCAGAGCCGTGAGAGAAGCCACTACCTCGGGCTCTCTGACTGTCTGAGTCAGCCAGGTACAGGGGTCTTCACTGCAGGTGGGCCTGCACTGTAGCGAGGGCCTGCACTGTAGAGGGGTTTGAGTAACATGTAGGGGGCCCAGAACTGTTAAGGGGGTGTCTTTGTAACATACAGGCGTCTAAAGGTGCAGGGTACTGTGTAATGTAAAGGGGTCCAGAGATGTGGGGGGCTGTGTAATGTAAAGGGATCCAGAGGCGCAGGGTGAAATGTAATGTAAAGGGTCCAGAGGTGCAAGGGCTGTATAATGTAAAGGGGTGCAGGGTGCTGTGTGATGAAAAGGGGTCCAGGGGTGCAGGGTGCAGTATTATGTAAAGGAGTGCAGGGTGCTGTGTAATGTAAAGGGGTCCAGAGGTGAAGGGTGCTGTGTAATGTAAAGGGGTCCAGAGGTGCAGGGTGCTGTGTAATGTAAAGGGGTCCAGAGGTGCAGGGTGCTGTGTAATGTAAAAGGGTCCAAAGGTGCAGGGTGCAGTGTAATGTAAAGGGGTCCAAAGGTGCAGGGTGCAGTGTAATGTAAAGGGGTCCAGAGGTGCAGGGTGCAGTGTAATGTAAAGGGGTCCAGAGGTGCAGGGTGCAGTGTAATGTAAAGGGGTCCAGAGGTGCAGGGTGCAGTGTAATGTAAAGGGGTCCAGAGGTGCAGGGTGCAGTGTAATGTAAAGGGGTCCAGAGGTGCAGTTGTGGAGAGGGGTACACAGAATTGACAAAAAGATATTGAAGGATGCAGAGGTAGGCAGGGGGCACAGTGGGGTGTTTTTACATTTTAATGTGGGGCGGTGCCAGATGTAGGATCCACCCCGGGTACCAAATGCTCTAGGTATGCCCCTGCATTACAGCCAAAAGAGTTTACAGTCAGTTTGTTTGTTGTTTGTTTTTTATATATTTTAAAGTTGCACTTTTGTTTGTCCAAATGCAATATTTTTGTTTGTTTATTAAGAAAGATGTTATATATTACAACGACTAAATCTGTGTCTGTATCGCATGTGCAAAATAAAAAAAAAACTTTTTTGACTTTAGGAAATTTTAGTTGACTAAAATGTACTGGGGATTTTAGTCAACTAAAACTAAAACAATTCAGATGACTAAAATACAAGTAAAACTAAAATGGCACTAAAAGACAATAGCTGAATACACACTATACAACCTTTGTTGTTAGATTTTCTTTGGATTTACCTTCAACTATGTAGTGTAAGGGACGGCCTGATTGCATACAAATTGAAAGAGTTAAGGTTTGACCTCATAATTATACGGTTTTGATAAATCTAAAGAAAATTATATATAGTGTGTAGCCAGCTTATGACTAAAACTAAATCAAATTTGATGTCAAAATGAAAACTGCTGGGTACCTGAAGCTCAGCACACATAGTGGCCGGTATGACTTGTGACTTGTGTTGTCATTCATGGCTTTGCCCCAAAAGTCATTCCTGAAGACACTGCTGAGGTTGGTCTCTCCTCGACTGTCTGGGTTGTTGATGATGGCCCAGATGTCATCGTGGACAAACTCCCCATACAGAGACCTGGCAAAGCATAGACCTGCCACCAAGGCCGGGAGGGCAAACGTCCATGTGCCAAGATCGACCCCTTTGGTAAAGAAGTAGTTTCTGGGTCTTCTGAGTCCAGCTTTATAGCTGTCATCCCGCATCCCACCTGCACAGTGGCTCTTTCCAACCCCATTAGTTGTGTTCCTGGGGCTCTCTCTAGGGGTGCTTGTTACCCCACCATTGGAATGACCTTTCTGGATGACAGCTGGGAAACTTCGCCCATTCTTCATGCTCAGGACTGTAGGCGAGTTCTGGAGGTTCCTGAACCCCCTATGACTTGTGGGGTCATTTTCTACCTGTTTGATGTTTCTTTGGTTCCCGCCGTTAGCCATACTCGTCCCTTGTGCCAACTGCTCCACATTATTAGGGGTATTCGGGCATACCTGATCATCAAAAGCCCGCCCAGCCCTTCTCATACTCTTCACAACCAATGGATGCCTCACATCTTGTGTGGATCAAGTCTCTCTGTCAGACGTAGGCTTACTGCTCCACCCTAAACAATATGTCTGAATATCTCCTCCTCTTTAGGGTCAGTGGTTCCTGAATCTTGTTCATCTTATCCATCCACTTAGCTGGCAAGCTGAGGGATCTCTGAAAGAAGAAGAAAAAGATATTTCATACCTTGTCAGTAGATCTTACTGGGTGGGCTCTCTAGGACAACTGTCCTAGCCTGGCCCTGCAGCTGTCTATAATAAATGTTCCTCAACAATAGGAGAGCTGTCTCTTATATAATATATCCATTTAACATTTGCAATGCATCATTTCCTGTCATCTCTTCTGTCATGACAATCTAATGTTTCTTTACATTTGCCTGTCTCTTTAGATAGCAGCTTTCAATATCTCTTTATCAGCTGTCACATTTTTACAGAATCTGCAGATCAGCTGTCCCTGTCCTGAGCTGGAAAGTCTCTATGAATGATGTTACTGTCCTCTGAACTCCCTGGCTGTCATCTCTCCCTTATAATGGGTCAGATGAGGTCTTTCTGGCAGGTATCTCAGATCTCTCTCTCTATGGAAAGTCTCCATCTGATCTCTCTCTCTCTCTCTCTCTCTCTCTCTCTCTCTATGGACAGTCTCCATCTGATCTTTCTCTCTCTCTCTCTCTCTATGGACAGTTTCCATCTGATCTCTCTCTCTATGGACAGTCTCCATCTGATCTCTCTCTCTATGGACAGTCTCCATCTGATCTCTCTCTCTATGGACAGTCTCCATCTGATCTCTCTCTCTATGGACAGTCTCCATCTGATCTCTCTCTATGGACAGTCTCCATCTGATCTCTCTCTCTCTCTATGGACAGTCTCCATCTGATCTCTCTCTCTCTATGGACAGTCTCCATCTGATCTCTCTCTATGGACAGTCTCCATCTGATCTCTCTCTATGGACAGTCTCCATCTGATCTCTTTATCTCTCTCTATAGACAGTCTCCAGCTGATCTCCCTGTCTATGGACAGTCTCTATCTGATCTCCCTCTCTCTATAGAGAGTCTCCATCTGATCTCCCTCTATCTCTCTCTCTATATATATATATATTTATATATAGACAGTCTCCATCTGATCCCCCTCTCTATGGACAGTCTCTATCTGATCTCTCTCTCTCTCTCTCTCTCTCTATAGACGGTCTCCATCTGATCTATCTCTCTATAGACAGTCTCCATCTGATCTCTCTCTCTATAGACAGTCTCCATCTGATCTCTCTCTCTCTCTCTCTCTATAGAGAGTCTCCATCTGATCTCTCTCTCTCCCTCTCTCTATAGACAGTCCATCTGATCTCTCTCTCTCTCTCTCTCTCTCTCTTTCTCTCTCTCTCTCTCTATAGACAGTCTCCATCTGATCTCTCTCTCTCTCTCTATAGACAGTCTCCATCTGATCTCTCTCTCTCTCTCTAGACAGTCTCCATCTGATCTCTCTCTCTATAGACAGTCTCCATCTGATCTCTTTCTCTCTCTCTCTCTCTCTCTCTCTCTCTCTAGACAGTCTCCATCTGATCTCTTTCTCTCTCTCTCTCTCTCTCTCTCTCTATAGACAGTCTCCATCTGATCTCTCTCTCTCTCTCTCGACAGTCTCCATCTGATCTCTCTCTCTATAGACAGTCTCCATCTGATCTCTTTCTCTCTCTCTCTCTCTCTCTAGACAGTCTCCATCTGATCTCTCTCTCTCTCTCTAGACAGTCTCCATCTGATCTCTCTCTCTATAGACAGTCTCCATCTGATCTCTTTCTCTCTCTCTCTCTCTCTAGACAGTCTCCATCTGATCTCTTTCTCTCTCTCTCTCTCTCTCTCTCTAGACAGTCTCCATCTGATCTCTCTCTCTCTATAGACAGTCTCCATCTGATCTCTCTCTCTCTCTCTCTCTCTCTCTCTCTCTCTCTCTATAGACAGTCTCCATCTGATCTCTCTCTCTCTCTCTCTCGACAGTCTCCATCTAAACTCTCTCTCTCTCTCTCTCTCTAGAGAGTCTCCACCTGATCTCTCTCTCTCTCTCTCTCTCTCTCTAGACAGTCTCCATCTGATCTCTCTCTCTCTCTCTCTATAGACAGTCTCCATCTGATCTCTCTCTCTCTCTCTCTCTCTCTATAGACAGTCTCCATCTGATCTCTCTCTCTCTCTCTCTCTCTCTCTATATAGACAGTCTCCATCTGATCTCTCTCTCTCTCTCTCTCTCACTCTCTCTATATAGACAGTCTCCATCTGATCTCTCTCTCTCTCTCTCACTCTCTCTCTATAGACAGTGTCCATCTGATCTCTCTCTCTCTCTCTCACTCTCTCTCTATAGACAGTGTCCATCTGATCTCTCTCTCTCTCTCTCTCTCACTCTCTCTCTATAGACAGTCTCCATCTGATCTCTCTCTCTCTCTCTCTCTCTCTCTAGACAGTCTCCATCTGATCTCTCTCTCTCTCTCTCTCTCTCTCTCTCTCTATAGACAGTCTCCATCTGATCTCTCTCTCTCTCTCTCTCTCTCTCTCTCTCTCTCTCTCTCTCTCTCTCTCTCTATAGACAGTCTCCATCTGATCTCTCTCTCTCTCTCTCTCTCTCTCTCTCTCTATAGACAGTCTCCATCTGATCTCTCTCTCTCTCTCTCTCTCTCTCTCTCTCTATAGACAGTCTCCATCTGATCTCTCTCTCTCTCTCTCTCTCACTCTCTCTATAGACAGTCTCCATCTGATCTCTCTCTCTCTCTCTCTCTCTCTCTCTCTCACTCTCTCTATAGACAGTCTCCATCTGATCTCTCTCTCTCTCTCTCACTCTCTCTCTATAGACAGTGTCCATCTGATCTCTCTCTCTCTCTCACTCTCTCTCTATAGACAGTGTCCATCTGATCTCTCTCTCTCTCTCTCGACAGTCTCCATCTGATCTCTCTCTCCCTCTCTCCCTCTCTCTATGGGCAGTCTCCATCTGACAGCACAGCGCTCACCCTTTAGGTTGTAAGAGGACTGTTACGTCTGTGTATTGTACCTACCTGTCTGAGCACTCTTTCCTCTATGACACTGCATGTAGCCCCTCCTCTCTGTCACCCCTCTATGTATTACTCTCTACCTTACATAATATTCCCATTGATGACACCTTCCCCCCCTCTAACAGGTGGCGCTCCATCAGCACGTCTGCCACCCCCTTCCCTCCTGTATAGTCCATGCAGTCTCTGGTGTCAGTACAGGTGGAGGTGTGAGAGCCGGCAGTGCGCAGCTGTCATGGAGTATCGGCCGCTATCACATTCGCAGTGCGGTCTCCGGCTGTCAGATGTGCGGTGCGCAGTATGTGGGAGAGAACGTGCGGTCTCCGGTTGTCGGTGTGCGGCGTGCGGTCAACGGAGTGTGCGGTGCGATCTCCCTGCCGAGGTCTCCCTGCGGTCAGCAGAGGGTGGGAGAGTCTGGGCAGTGCTGTCTCCGGTCACTACGAGGAAGTCTCATACCTTAGAGGACTCTGGTGTCTCCGCTGTCTGTCTCTCGGGGAGATCTGACAGTTGTAGGTTGTCTCCGATGCTGACAGTCTGAGTCTCTGCAGTCTCTCCTCCTCTCTGGACTCCGCACAGCTGCGAATAAACAGCAGCAGCCGCCTCCTCCCCGCGCATCCTCAGTGCTTCCCCTCCATCCCTCCTATTTGTCCTTCTCTAATCCTCCATCAATCCTTCGATAATCCCCTATCTATCTCTTCTCCTGCATCCCTCGATCTATCCATCCTTCTCTAATCCTCCATCCATCCTTCCCTAACCCTCCATCCATACTTCACTAATCCTTAATCCTTCTCTTCTCCTTCATCCCTCGATCTATCCACCCTTCTCTAATCCTCCATCCATCCTTCCCTAACCCTCCTCCATCCATACTTCACTAATCCTCAATCCTTCTCTTCTCCTCCATCCCTCGATCTATCCACCCTTCTCTAATCCTCCATCCATACTTCCCTAACCCTCCATCCATACTTCACTAATCCACAATCCTTCTCTTCTCCTCCATCCTTCGATCTATCCATCCTTCTCTAATCTCCATCCATCCTTCCCTAACCCTCCATCCATACTTCACTAATCCTCATCCACCTTCTCCTCCATCCCTCGATCTATCCATCCTTCTCTAATCCTCCATCCATCCCTCCCTAACCCTCCATCCATACTTCACTAATCCTCAATCCTTCTCTTCTCCTTCATCCCTCGATCTATCCACCCTTCTCTAATCCTCCATCCATACTTCCCTAACCCTCCATCCATACTTCACTAATCCACAATCCTTCTCTTCTCCTCCATCCTTCGATCTATCCATCCTTCTCTAATCCTCCATCCATCCTTCCCTAACCCTCCATCCATACTTCACTAATCCTCAATCCTTCTCTTCTCCTCCATCCCTCGATCTATCCATCCTTCTCTAATCCTCCATCCATCCTTCCCTAACCCTCCTCCATCCATACTTCACTAATCCTCAATCCTTCTCTTCTCCTCCATCCCTTCTCTATCCACCCTTCTCTATCCATCCATCCCTTCCCTAATCCTCCATCCATACTTCCCTAACCCTCCATCCATACTTCACTAATCCTCAATCCTTCTCTTCTCCTCCATCCCTCGATCTATCCATCCTTCTCTAATCCTCCATCCATCCTTCCCTAACCCTCCATCCATACTTCACTAATCCTCAATCCTTCTCTTCTCCTCCATCCCTCGATCTATCCATCCTTCTCTAATCCTCCATCCATCCTTCCCTAACCCTCCTCCATCCATACTTCACTAATCCTCAATCCTTCTCTTCTCCTTCATCCCTCGATCTATCCACCCTTCTCTAATCCTCCATCCATACTTCCCTAACCCTCCATCCATACTTCACTAATCCTCAATCCTTCTCTTCTCCTCCATCCCTCGATCTATCCATCCTTCTCTAATCCTCCATCCATCCTTCCCTAACCCTCCATCCATACTTCACTAATCCTCAATCCTTCTCTTCTCCTTCATCCCTCGATCTATCCACCCTTCTCTAATCCTCCATCCATCCTTCTCTAATCCTCCATCCATACTTCACTAACCCTCCATCAACTTCTCCTTCCTTCTCTTCTCCTCCATCCTCGAATCCATCCCTTCTCCATCCATCCTTCTAATCCTCCATCCATACTTCCCTAACCCTCCATCCATACTTCACTAATCCTCAATCCTTCTCTTCTCCTCCATCCCTCGATCTATCCATCCTTCTCTAATCCTCCATCCCTCCATCAATCCTTCGATAATCCTCTATCTTTCTCTTCTCCTCCATCCCTCCGATCTATTCATACTTCTCTAATCATCCCTCCATACTTCTCTTCTCCTCCATTCCTCTACCTATCCATCCTTCTCTAATCCTCCATTCCTTCTCTTCTCCTCCATTCTTCCCTAACCCTCCATCCATACTTCACTAATCCTCCATCCTTCTCTTCTCCATTCCTCCACCTATCCATCCTTCTTTAATCCTCCATTCCTTCTCTTCTCCTCCATCCCTCCATCCTTCCCTAACCACCCATCCATACTTCACTAATCCTCCATTCTTCTCTTCTCCTCCATTCCTCCATCTATCCATCCTTCTCTAATCCTCCATCCCCCCATAAATCCTTCCCTAATCCTCCATCCTTCTCTAATCCTCCACCCTTCTCTTCTCCTCCATTCCTCCATCTATCAATCCTTCTCTAATTCTCCATCTCTCCATCCATCCTTCTCTAACCCTCCATCCATCCTTTTCTAATCCTCCATCCCTCCATCTATCCATTTTCTCTAATCCTCCATCCCTCTATCAATCATTCCCTGATCCTCCATCCTTCTCTTCTCCTCCATCTATCCATCCTTCTCTAATCCTCCATCACTCCATCCATCCTTCTCTAATCCTCCATCACTCCATCCATCCTTCACCTCCTTTCCTCCATCTATTCATCATTCTCTAATCCCTATCCCTCCATCTATCCATCCTTCTCTAATCTTCCACCCCTCCTTCAATCCTTTCCTAATCCTTCTCTTCTCCTCCATCCCTCCATCTATCTATCCTTCTCTAATCCTCCGTCCCTCCATCTATCCATCCTTCTTTAATCCTCCATCTATCTGTCCTTCTCTAATCCTCCATCTATCTATCCTTCTCTAATCTTCCATCCCCCATCCACCCATCCTTCTCTACGACTCCTCTATCTATCCTTAACTGCTCCTCCATCCCTCCATTTATCCATCCTTATCTATTCCTACTCCACTCCCTCATCTATCCATCCTCCTTTAATCCTACATCCATCCATTATTCTCTACTACTCCATCTCTCCATCTATCCATCCTTCTCTAATCCTCCTTCCCTCCATCAATCCATCCTTCTCTAATCCTCCATCCTTCTCTGCTATTCCATCCTTTCTTCTATTTCTCTATCCCCATCTATCCATCGTTCACTACTACTCCACCACTCAATCTATCTGTCCTTCTCTAGTCCCCCTTCCCTCCATCTATCCATTCTTCTCTAATCCTTCAACCCTCCATCTATCCATCTATAATCCTCGATCCCTCTATCAATCCGTCTTTCTCTAATCCTCCATCCCTCTATCTATTCGTCCTTCTCTAATCCTCCATCCCTCCATCTATCCATCCTTCTCTAATCCTCCATCCCTCCATCTATCTGTCCTTCTCTAATCCTCTATCCCTACATCTATATGTCCTTCTCTAATCCTCTGTTCCTACATTTATATGTCCTTCTCTAATCCTCTATCCCTATATCTATATGTCCTTCTCTAATCCTCCATCCCTCCATCTATTCATCCTTCTCTAATCCTTCATCCCTCCATCTATCCATCCTTCTCTAATCTTCCACTCCCCATCCATCCATCCCTCTCTACTAATTAATCTATCCATCCTTCTCTAATCCTCCATTTATCCATCCTTTATACTTCTCCAACCCTTGATCTATCTGTCCTCTAATTCCCCATCACCCCATCTATCCGTCCTTCTCTAGTTCTCCATCTATCTTTCTTTCTCTACTTCTCCATCCCTCCATCTATCTGTCCTTCTCTTCTCCTCCAACCCTCCATCTTTTCATCCTTATCTAATCCTCCATCCCTCCATCTATCTATCCTTCCCTATTCCTCAATACTTCTATCCATATTTCTCTTCTCCTCCATCCCTCCATCTATCCGTCCTTCTCTAATCCTCCATTCCTCCATCTATCCATCCTTCTCTAATCCTCCAACCCTCCATCTATCTATCCTTCTCTAATCCTTCATCCCTCCAATTATCCATCCTTCTCTAATCCTCCATCCCTCCATCTATTCATCCTTCTCTAATCTTCCATCCCCCATCCATTCATCCTTCTCTACTACTTAATATATCCATCCTTCTCTAATCCTCCATCCCTCCATCTATCTATACTTCTCTAATTCCCCATCCCTCCATCTATCCATCCTTCACCAAGTTCCCCATCCCTCCTAGTGTTGCTCACGAATATTCGCATTGCGAATATTCGTTACGAATATTGCATATTCGAGTATTTGCGAATAAATCGAATATCGCGGTGAATATTCGCTATTGCGAATATTCGTATTTTTTCAAATTTATTTTTAAAACAGATCACATCCTAGTGATCTCCATCGACGTCTAAAAGCATTGCTGGTATGATTAGAGACCCTGGGCCGAGTAGCTGAGGCGATCCTTTTATGTTGCCGAATATTCGCAATGCGAATATTCGTATTACGAATATTCGCGAATACTTTCTCTGCCCTTCTGTGTTTTGTGTATAAAAAAAAAAAAAAAAAAAATTAGCTTTAGTTTAGTCATATAAGTTTGTGTAAGTAGAGTTAGTGTTTACTGCATATTAGTTTAGTAATCCAGGAAATGATCTCCGTTTTCACGTGTTGACGAGAATTTCGCAATCAATTTCGCATTCGCATTAGCGAAATTTCGCAACATTTTTTTTTTTTTTATAAAATATCACGAATATTGGATATTAACAAATATTTCACGAATATTCTTCTATATATTCGTGAAATATCGCAAAATCGAATATGGCGTATTCCGCTCATCACTAATCCCTCCATCTATCTTTATTTCTCTACTCCTCCATCCCTTCATCTATCAATTCCTACCTACTACTCCTCCATCCCTCCAGTTATCTATCCTTCTCTATTCCCCCAATCCTTCATCTATCCATCCTTATCTATTTCAGATCCATCCCCCATCTATCCATCCTCCATCCATTCTTCTCTACTACTCCACCCCTCCATCCATCTATCAATCCTTCTCTAATCCTCTTTTTATCCTTCTCTAATCCTCCATCCCTCCATCTCTCCCTCCTTCTCTACTATTCCATCCTTTTTTACTTCTCTATTCCTCCATCTAGTTATGCTTCTGTATTTCACCATCCCCCATATCCCTTCATCTATTCATCCTTCTATATTTCTCTACCAGTCTATCCCTTTGTCTATCCACCCTTCTCTATTTATCTATCCTTTTATCTTTCCATGTATCCATCCTTCTCTATTTCTTGATCCTGTTTTCCCCCATCTCTCTATCCATCCATTCCGGCATGTACCTATCCTTCTCTATATCTTCATCCCTATATCTATCAATACCTCCATTCTTTCTATAGTCATTCATACCTCCTTTCATTTATGTAGCCACCCGGCCCCCCAACTATTCATCCATCACTCTTATCTGTTTCTCCATTCATCCCTCCATCCAGCCCTCTCTTTTATAATTTCCTTTATTTATACAGTTCTTTTTCCTTCTCCTTTAGTTATCCCTCCATCCATCCCTCCCCCTTTATCCATGTATCCCTCTTATACCTCTACCCATCCTTCTATTTATTATTTTCTATCCTCTTCCCCATCCATGCATACATCCCTTTATCCAGTCCTCTCTATTCATCCCTCCCCTATTTATCTGTTCCTATCCCATTCTTTATCCATCCATCCCACTTTATCCATATATTCCTTTTTTTCCCATCTATTCCCTTCTTTATCCATCCATCTGCCTATTTATCCTTCTCTGTTCCATCCATCCATCCATCCCTCTATTTATCCATTTTAAGCCCCCCCCCCCCCCCCCAATCCATGTGCCTGTCCATCCATTCGTTCCTACATTTTTCCCTCTCTATCCCTTTCCCCATCCTACTTTATCCATCTAGTCCTCTATTTTTTCCCTCTCTATTCCCTTCTTTATCAATCCATCTCCCTATTTAACAATAACTGCTCAGGTTTGTCTATATATAGGGAGACAGCTCCCTATTTATCCTTCTCTGTTTCATTGTTTCATCCATTCCTCTATTTATCCCTATCAAGCCCCCCCCCCCCCCCCAATCCATGTGCCTGTCCATCCATCCATCCATCCCACTTTATCCATTCATTCCTAAATGTTTCCCTCTCTAACCCCCTTTCTCCACTTATCCACCCATCCAATACTGTCTATCCATCCTTTCCTTTTTATCCCTTTCCATCCCCTCCTCCACCCATCCCCATATCCGTCCATCTATCCATCCCTATATCCTTTCTTCCATCCATCCATATATCCATCTCTATAGTCATCCATACATCTCTCTAGTCATCCCGCTATCCATCCAATTATCCCTTTTATCCATATATCTCTCTATTTATCCCTTTTCTATCCCCATTCCATCCATCCACTCATGCTTCTATTCCCTTTGCCATCTATCCATTCATCCTTCCCTCTCTATTCATCGATCCTTCTATTTATTCTTCTTCACCCCCCCTTCTCCATCCATTTTCCTGTTTATCCATATCACTTTATCCATTCATTCCTTTATATTTCCTCTCTATTCCCTTCTTCGTCTATCCATCCATCCATCCATCTATCCTTCTAGTCTCCCCTCTTCATCTATCCATCCATCTATCTATCCTTCTAGTCTCTCCTCTTCATCTGTCCATACCTTTGTTTGCCCCCCTCTATCCCCCTCTTCCTCCATCCATTCATCTTTTCATTAATCAATCCATTCATCCATGTGAATGGGCCCTAAACAGCACTCCTCAATGGACATAAAATTATGTTGCATAGAATGTGATACCTCCATGCATTATGGTGTGAATTGGCTTTACTATAAATAGCAGTAAAGAGCATGGCCTATCCTAGGGTCTGGGGTCACAAGCAGCGACCCAATCTACTACTATTTAAAGTTGTCGAGATCCTCCCGTCTTTTGCCTGACTTATCTCAACATCATTGATGATGGTCACTAGCTGGCACAGTCACATATATTACTTTTATGTGGTAAATTTCACTATTGCGACCTGAAAGTCTCACGATTTTGATGCGACTTAAAGCAATTCCTGTGTATTCTTGAGGTCTGTGGACCTTAAATCGAATCAAAGTCGGACTAAAGAAGTACAGGGACTACTTTGAAGTCACTGTGACTTGAAGTGGCACAGATATGAACAGTACTCATTGTAAATCATGGGGTATGACTCGTCATGCGACTTTGCAGTTCCAAGGTGCAGGACAAGTTGCACAAGTGGAAACGCAGCCTTAGGCCCTGTTCACACTAGTCGTACCTCATGATTCCCAATGTTAACTCATATCTCTGTGGCTTCAAGTCGCACCGACTTCAAAGTAGTCCCTGTACTACTTTGGTCAGACTTTGATGTGAGTTGAGGTCCATAGACCTCAAGTTTACACAGGTATTCCCTAAAATCATGGCAAACTTTTAAGTCGTGGCAGTGTGAAAGGGGCCTGAGCAGTTTGATGTTACAGCTGTGGAAGCCAATGTCCTTTCATCCTTCCATAGCATTTTCATCTGAACCACCCATTGTTTTTTTCTTGTTACCTTGTTGCAGATAGTGTTTACTTTATTGGTCTACAACTTACATAATTAAATATTTATTTTGGGCCATGCTAACATTTTCCAGCCTAAGCAAAAGCAAAATGTCATGTTCACTACCCATAATGCCTCTGGGCAAGTCTGGCTACTATCATCGGCTTTGTTCATAAAATCCCTGATCTGGAAAATCCATTGGACAAGAATATCTGCTGAATGGCAGGCGTCAGAGTGGAATGTGCATATTTAGAGCTGGTGGTCACTGGGGCTATATTGTTTAAAGATACAACTAAATATTTTGACAGTGTTGTCACGTCAATATATGCAGAACATTTAAAACATTTCAACATTTGAGAGTTTATTATCCACATTACTGCAGATCTTGAATGCACACTGTATTGCTTTTACCTCTTCTGGAAGTCTATTCTTTGCATCAACTACTCTTTCTTTAACCACTTCAATACCGGGCACTTTCACCTTCTTCTTGACCAGGATAATTTTCAGCTTTCAGCACTGTAACACTTTGAATGACAATTGCGCAGTCATGCAGCATTGTACCCATATGAAATCGTTATAATTTTTTAGATGGAGGCTTTTTTTTAATCACTAGTGGGTTTTCTATGTTTTTGCTAAACAAGCAAAAAAAAAGGTCAAACATTTTAAAATGATTATTTTTTTTAAAGTTTTGGTTACAAAAATTTGCAAATAATTATATTTTCTCCTTCACTGATGTGCACTCATGAGCCTGTACTGATGGGCACTGATATGCTGTACACATGAGGACTTATGGGGTGGCACTAGGGAAGCAGGAATGATGGGCACTGATAAGGCTGCATTAAAAGGCGGCATTGAAAGGCAGTGATAGGCGGTAATGATGGGCACTGATAGGTGGTACTGATGTATACGGATGAGCTCCGCGTTCGATACGAACTTATGTTCGACTCGAACATTGTCTGTTCGTACGTTCGACGAAATTCGAACAAAACGGGTCGTTCACGCCAAATTCGAGTGACGCGCAACGGCCCATAGTTCACTGCAGCATTGCGCGCTGATGATTGGCCAAACATGCACTATGACCCTGCATGCTTTGCCAATCACAGCGCGCAAAAAACGGAGAGCCATAAGTGGCCAAACCAGGGTGGCTTTGGCCACTTATGGCTCAGGGCTTTAGCACACGCCCCACACTATATAAGGCCACCTGCTGGGTGGCCTTGTGTAGTGTATTGCGGTTGTTAATGAGAGCAGTCACAGAGACAGAGAGATTGTCTTTTTATATAGCTAGATAGAGCAGGCAGGCTAGTCAGTTTAGCTTAATTTACAGTGGGTAAAAGATATATATACATCCCTAGGAGTTGTACATATATTTATACACTGTATAGCTTAGCTAGATCAGCTATTTCTAATTTACTGGCAGGCAGGTGATTGTGCTATTTAAAGACGTTATCACAGGTATAGACAGCCAGCAGGTACAATATTTAAAGGAATTTTTATTTTATTTTATTTAAGCACCATTAAAATCACTGCTCCTGGAGCATTTAATAATAATAATGTTTAAATAAAAATAAAAAAATAAAAAAATGAAAAAATTCCTTTAAATATTGTACCTGCTGGGTGTCTATAGTTTGCCTGTGAAAACGTCTTTGAGAACCCGGGTCTTGCCCGACGGAACATGTATCAATGGAAAAAAAGTTTTAAAAACGGTCTTTTTTTCAGGAGTCCTGCTCCTGAAAAAACGACCGTTTTTTTAACTTTTTTCCATTGATACATGTTCCCTGGGGCAAGACCCGGGTTCTCAAAGACGTTTTCCAACAATAACTTAAATATTGGTCTTTAAAATGATCGTTTTTGAATTCGAAGGTTCGAGTCCCATAGACTTCAATGGGGTTCTAAATGTTTGCGCGAACGGTCGGTCTGTTCAACGGTTCTGGTGCGAACCGAACGCGGGGGTGTTCGGCTCATCCCTACTGATGGTCACTAATAGGGCTGCACTGATAATGAGGGCACTGACGATCAGTTCCCTGATTATCTGTGTATATGTTCCCTGTCACACTTGCCGATTACCGGCTATCCTTCCCTCACGCTGTGACAGCGCGCGAGGAAAGGAATGCCGATAACTCTCCCTTTTATCTCCTGTTAATGTAGAGAGTGGCATTGACTTGATGGTGTTAGCACTGCTCTCTGCATCATTGCACTGTAAATAAAAGGCACCATGGTGACCCCTTTAGAGGCGATCCTATTTTATTGGCTGTCATTTAACCTGGAAGACTAAGGGCATCATGTGGCTAAAAGGAAATACTGCAGGAGACAGCTCTGCATCTGGGAGGCTCTAGTGTTGACTTGGCCAGACAACCATTCGAACATATTCCCTTTAAAAGTATGTCCCGCCTCTTCAGAAAAAAGGAAAAGATGTGATTTTAGGCAAAGTAGAAACATAAGTTGCAATAGTTCGAAACTCTATTTAAAATTATACAGAACTTTGTGAATGTACTTTGGTAACATAAAGAATTCTGATTATGATGGAAAATATCAGGTTGTTATTCATGAAGAGTTTTGAGTCAGCATTTTGTTCTTTAATGCTTCTTACTCAGTCAACAACTGAATTATCTCTCCAGTAATGGATGACATTAGACAAAATATCAAGGGAGGGATGAGGATTTAACATTAATGTTTTCATTATTTACAAGAAATGACATGACATTTGTAACAGTCAGTCCACTGGTGGGTGACCCCACTATTCCATCTCCGCTGCTGTGAAAACTTTAATACTGTCCCAAAGTCCTCAGCATCATCCTTTCAACGCCAACCATCTCGTGTCCATTCTTGTTAGCTAAAAAAGATGAGCAGGGTTAGTGTCTCTGGAGAGATGCATATTCTGTGTTTCTTGGTGTAACTGTAGGTACATGGGACTGTACTTAAAGAAGAACTTCACTCAAAACGGGAAGTTACACTTTATGTCTTCCTCCCCTCTTTTTATCCCAGTGGGAAGCTGGCTGGGAATCCGCAAGGATTTTGGTTCCCAGCCAGCGCTGGAGACCCAAAAACTGGCGAAGAACCGACCCAGGTGAGGATGGCACTGGATCCTCCTTGGAAAAGTAAGTGTCCTTTCATTAAAAGTCAGCAACTAAAGTATTTGTAGCTGTTGGCTTTAATTTTTTTAAATCTGACTTAAAAGAGAAGTAAAAGGATTTTTTTTCCCCCCTATTTATATTTACCTAGGTGGATGCAGCATAAGTCCCCCAGCCTCTACACTGAGAACCAAGCGATCAAACACCACCAATCACTTAGTGACTGTCAGTCTCCCTCCTTGCGAATCCAGACTTCATGGTCAGGATGACGTGGTGACTGGACTGAAATCGATGACGTCGGCAGAGAGCGGACTTCAGCCCGCTTTCTGCTGAAATCGGGTCACAGGAATGCAAAATTAATTGCAATCCTGTGATCCATAGGAGAAGTACAGCCAAACAAGCCTTGCATGGATTTCTCCTTTAAGAACTGCTATAAAGGAGGACTATGGGGGGAAAAAATGCTGTATATGATGGAGTCATGACAGTTTTTTTTTCTTCTGACTACCCCTTATAACATAGTCTTATTACCTGTTGACCTTGTCAGTTTTTTCCACTTGTTAAACAAGTCAAGCTGTGCTGCAAACATGGCAGTTACAGGGGTTAGAACATACCATATTACACTAACTGGGGTGCCTATAATGGTCATATTTTATTCATGTGCCACTTGAATACCAGGGCTTTCCTGGCAATTTTGTTTACAGGCAACAATCGGTCTTTTTTGCTAGAAAATTTCTTAGAACCCCCAAGCATTATACATTATTTTAAATATCATTTTTTTTTTAAACAGAGGCCCTAGAGAATAAATTGGTAGGTGTTTAAATTTTTTATGTCACGCGGTATTTGTGCAGTGGTTTTTCAAATGCATTTTTTTTGTGTTAAAAATATACTTTTTGAATTTTCATATAAAAAAAGACAATACATAACCCCATTTTTTGTAAAATATAAAAGATGATGTTACACTGCCAAACATGTCACTCTTTAAAATTGCAGATGTGCTTGTAACGGTAGAAAACAACATACATTTTATAATCCATAGGTGATGCTTTAAAAGCCTTTACAGATTACCCCTTTAAATTTACACAGTAGGTCTGGTGCTAGAATTACGGCCCTTCAATTGATGTTTGTGGTGATACCTCGCATGTGTGAACATTTTAAATACTTATTTTTTTCTTTATTTTTACACGTTCGCTTTAATTGCTTTTTTTTTTTAAAACCCTTTTATTGCTGTCATAAGGAATGTAAGCAATACTCATGACAGCAATTGGCTTTTCATTTGAAAATATCACCATTTACTTCAGAGGAAACCAGAAGTGATGTAAGCTTATCACTTGCGGGTTCCTATATCATAGAGGCAATCAAAGCAGCTTCAGTCTTTGACCGCCTCTATGATCAGCCAGCGGGAATGCCAGCTGGTCAATTAGGACTCACGGTGGGATGGGGATACTGGTAAAGCCGCAGAAGGCAACAGGAGGGGTTGGTCAGCCCCCTGCTGCTGGTGAAAGCAATCTAGAAGCTAGTTAGCTGCTAGTATTACTTTTACAAGAGAGCCGACCATCCGCACTAAAAGAATGGTACCAGGATGATGCCTGCAGCCTGCATCTTCCCAGTATAACCACTTGAAGTTTAGCAACGTACAAGTACATCGCTGGTCGGCAAGTTTAAATCTTTTTTTCCAAAGAAAAAGAAAACTTGCTTTAACTGCTTAAAAAGTGCTAAAGTGGGGCTTTAAAGCGGAGCTTCACACATTTTTTCAACATTCCTTAAATCTTCTGCCCTTGTTGTTTTAACTTTGTATAGCAAAACATTTTTTTATCGTGGCAAATTTGCACCGCGATTGGGGTGCCATTGGAAGTATGACATCGCAAACACGTTCTGCGTTTTGCCACCATTCTGGAATGTCCAGGTGTGAATGGAGCCTTAAAGTTCATCTAAAACTCAACTAGTCTTACATCTAAGGCCTCGTACACACGATCAAATCTGTCTGCTGGAAACGGTCTGCTAGACCGTCCCAGCAGACAGATTTGATCGTGTGTACGGGCAAACAGACGGATTTGGCCACCCGACAGATTTCAAAGCATGCTTTTAAATCTGTCGGCTGGGAACCCGTCCGCCCGACATGTCCGCTGGTTAGTATGCTAACCAGCAGACATGTCTTCTTGCACACGCGCCGAATGATTTAGACGCATAAGCGGAAGTGTTTTACTTCCTGGTGCGGTGACGTGGCGGCGTCAACGTCACCGCCACGTCACCGACACGTCAGCGCGCTGTCTGCTGGCGGGGATTTTGGTTTGCTCGTGTGTACTCGCGAGCAAACCAAAATCCCAGCAGACAGATTTGTTCAAATCGGTCGGTCCGACCAATTTGAACAAATGGATTTACTCGTGTGTACGAGGCCTAAGACTACCCTGCCCAGGAGGTGACAACACTGCTTGCTTTGCAGTGAAATCACACAGCATTATTGCAGGAAGGGGATAATAATGAATCTACAGGTAGAACCAACACGTAATAAAAAACAAATAACAGGAGAGACTGTAAATGCTAGTGAAAGACTGCTTTATGTGTAATTTTTTATTGTGCATATAACAGCATGGTTCAGTGATACATATGTCAAAGGATGAAGACTAAGCTAATGCCGCGTACACACGTTCAAAATTTCCAATGGAAAAAGTCAGACGGAATTTTTTTCATCGGATATTCCGAACGTGCGTATGCCCCATCTGACTTTTTCCTTCGGAAATTCCGACGGACTTAGAAAGAGAACATGCTCTCTTTTTTTCCCCGACGAAAAACATTTCCGTTCGTCTGTATGGAATTCTGAGAAAAAAACATGCATGCTCGGAAACAATTCAAAGCATGCTCGGAAGCATTGAACTTAATTTTTCTAGGCTTGTCATAGTGTTATACGTTACCGCATTTTTGACGGTCGAAATTTGGTGTGTTCGTGTGTATGCAAGACAGCTTGAGGGAAATTCCGTCGTAAAAACACGTCTGAGCTTATTCCGACATAAAAACCGGTCGTGTGTACGAGGCATAAGAATACTTCTAATTGGACATGATGGATACATCAGGAGTATCGGCATAAATGATTGGGTATAAAATAGGTTTGTTTTTAGAGAATAGCAATAAAGAATATCAGTAAATGAGTTATGCTAAGTTAAAAGGGGTGGGGTCTGCAGTCCTGATAGTTGTCATGCTAATCCACTGGTTTGGAACCAGTTACTGACCAGGATCATATACCGTATGTTAGTTCCAGATCAGTGACTCACATTATAGCTTTAGACAGCCAGGTAATTAGCATTTTCAGCAAGGGGACAGCTAGTTCTCCAAGAAAGGTGAATCCTTTACGTGCAACCATAAAAAACATAAAAATCTTACCGTATTCTTTACTGCTGAATCCCCACCTGTCCGAGAGACAGAAAAATACTCATTAGATCTCAGATCCTGCAGCTGTGTAAATGTTTCATAATAAAAAGATGTCTTTGTTTCTTTTGTATTATATAATATGTTGTTTTCTTGTCAGTTTGTTAAATTTCTATACAATGGAGGATAAAATTACCAGTCCCAGCATCCATTGAAGTTAGACATGTTAGATTTGGCCTGAGGATAGAGGATGATGAAGTTGTTCAGATCAGCGACTTGGTTGTATCCGGTGTTTCTGGCGTATTTATCGCCAAGCTTCTCCCTGCATATATATATATAAAAAAAACACTGCTCTATCAGCAATATGGACACGTTTAGACAAGCCTAAGACCCCTTTCACACATAGGCCCCATACACACGATCGGACATATCCGATGAAAACGGTCCGCGGACCATTTCCATCGGATATGTCCGATCGGGAGTTTGATCCGATGGCGTGTACACACCATCGGATCAAATTTCCCTGCCGCCGATCGGCGCTGTGACGTGGCGGTGACGCGGCGGTGACGTTGACGCCGCCGCGTCACCGCCACGTCACCGCACCAGGAAGTAAAACACTTTCGCGCATGCGCCGAATCCATTCGGCAGCGGCGCGGCGGCGGTGGGGGCCGACATGTCTGCTGGTAAGTGTACTAACCAGCAGACATGTCGGGCGGACAGATTCCCACCGGATAGATTTCAAAGCTTGCTTTGAAATCTGTCGGGTGGAGAAATCTGTCCGCTAGCCCATACACACGAGCGGAGATGTCTGCTGAAACGGTCCATCGGACCGTTTTCAGCGGACATATCCCCTCGTGTGTACGTGGCCTGAAGCGTTTTTACAGCGGATTAGCGTTAAAAATATTGCTATTAAAACTAGGGTTGTCCAGATACCGATACTAGTATCGGTATCGGGACCGATACCAAGTATTTGCGGGAGTACTTGTACTCGCGCAAATGCTCCCGATACCTAAATAGAATACTTTTTTTGTATTTATCAACATGTTCTGTGAAAATTCTTTGAGTTTTTTACTACTGCGTGACAAGAAAAGAAAATAAAACATTTTTATTCATTTTTACTCATTTTTATTCTTTTATAATGTCTTGAGTTATGCCGCGTACACACTATCATTTTTTGTGATGAAAAAAAACGACGTTTTCTGTGAAGTAAAAAACGACGTTTTTGAAACGTCACTTTTCAAAGACGATTGTTGCATACACACCATCGTTTTTTTCACAAAAAGCGAGGTTACGTTCACCACTCTTTTCCATTGAAGCTCGCTTCATAACTAGCTTCTGGGCATGCGCGGGTTGAAAAACGTCGTTTTGTGAAACAAAAAACGACACAAAAAATTCAAGCATGTTGGAATTTTTTTTTGGTCGTTTTTTTAAGACAAAAAACGACGTTTTGCCCACACACGATCAATTTAAATGACGTTTTAAAAAACAACGTTTTTTTTTTTCATCGCAAAAAACGACTGTGTGTACGCGGCATTAGAGTTCTTCATAATTCTAAAGAAAATATCCTTATGCCGCGTACACACGATCATTTTTTGTGATGAAAAAAAACTACGTTTTCTGTGAAGTAAAAAACAACGTTTTTGAAACTTCACTTTTCAAAGACGATTTTGCATACACACCATAGTTTTTTTCACAAAAAGCGAGGTTACGTTCACCACTCTTTTCCATTGAAGCTCGCTTCATAACTAGCTTCTGGGCATGCGCGGGTTGAAAAACATCGTTTTAAACGACGTTTTTGCTACACACGGTGACTTTTTGTGAAACAAAAAACGACGTTTTGAAAAACGACACAAAAAATTCAAGCATGTTGGAATTTTTTTTTGGTCGTTTTTTTTAACACAAAAAACGACGTTTTGCCCACACACGATCAATTTATCGCAAAAAAACGACCGTGTGTACGCGGCATTAGTCTGTATTGTGGTTTGAAAACTGTCACATGACATTTAAAAAAAGTATCGGTATTCGGTATCGGCAAGTACATGAAAAAAAGTATCGGTACTTGTACTCGGTCCTAAAAAAGTGGTATCGGGACAACCCTAATTAAAACGCTCAGAAAACGCTTTCCATGCATCTCAATGGACCCTTTCACAGTGAGTCCTGCAAGCAGCATCTTTGGAGCAGCTTTTGGGAGCTGTAAAAAAAAAAACCTCCAAAAACGCCCCTCTTCATTGAAATGAATTGAAAGCGCTGTAAAAACGCCTTACCCTTTCACACTGAGGCACTGCAAAAACGGCCTAAAACGTTAGGGTCTTAGCGGTGCTTTACCGGCGTTTTTCAGGGCGCTGGCAGTGTGAAAGGGCTTTGACATTGGGATTGCAGATGAGCCTTCTTTCAGGCGCTTTACATGCTTTTTTTTAACGCCAAAGAGCCTGAAAAATGCTCGAATAACGCCCGAAAAACGCCCCAGTGTGAAAGGGGCCTAAAGAACCGCCATTTGTTTTGCTATTTTGAAGCTTTTCAAGAAATTTGCAAACTCATCACCTATCCTTTTGACTTTTCAAGGGAATTTGTTCTGTAGAACCATAGGATGCAGAGGGACCTTCATACAGCACAGAGATTCCACATTTGTATGTGGCATTGTATGCAACCACCACTTTGTTTTCCTTATACATTAGAGGCAGCTTTTCCAGGTCCCCTTTGCTGCCTTATGGGGTTGAACGCAGGGGAATGCTGTACTTTGTGTTTCCCATATGTTTTGAATTAGCCCTCCCATTGTGCACCTCATTCACGGGCGTAAACTGTTTCAGTTTTTTTTTTTCTTCTTTTTTTAGCTAAAGCAAACACTAAGCAAATAGTGGGACCATCAGAAAAGGGGAGGAGACATAATGGGGTTGTAACGTAATATTATTGCTTAAGGTGGCTCTTTAAAGTGGCTGTAAACCCTTTAAGCCGTGTACAGACGATCGTTTAGTGTGTGGGCCCCATCGGTCTTTTTTCCATCAGCCGAGATTAAAGGGGTGTTCCAGCCAAAAAATGTGTTTATTAAAAGTCAGCAGCTACAAAAAGTGTAGCTGCTGGCTTTTAATAAACACTCACTTACCTGCTCCTGCGTTCCAGCAACGCGCCGACCGGGGCTCCGCCCCTCTCCCCCCTCCCCGGCCGGCGTCTCCATCCCGACTGTGGGCACCCAGCCGTGACAGCCTTCGGCTTCACGGCCGGGCACCCACTGCGCATGCGCGCGCGGTGCGGCTCGCCGCTGATTGGAGAGGCGATCGCATGGGACCTGTCAGTGTCCCATGTGATCGCCTACAGGGAGGGGCTGGTGTAGGCGATTAAGGCTTAATCGCCTAACCAGCCCCTCGGCGGAAGCAGGAAGTGGGACAGGAAGTCCCACTCCTACAGAAGCCCCCACTCCCCCCCCAAAAAAATTACATGCCAAATGTGGCATGTAAGGGGGTGAGGAGTGGAACAAGAGGAAGTTCCAAATTTGGGTGGAACTCCTCTTTAAGGCTTACCTGTAGGTTTAAGAAATATCTCCTAACCTACACGGGTAAGGAGATATTTTCCAAAAAAGGGGCACCGATGTCTACGGCGCATGCGTTCCGTAGATAACGCCGCAGGCGCACTGAGTGTGCCGTTAGTAAAGGCAATCATGCCATCACTAGCGGCTCCCGCACGCATGTGCGTCATCGAGTGACGACATCGCTGCTCTGTAAGCCGTGTACTGAGGTGGGCTCTCCAGGATACAGCGAAGTCACGAACGAGGAAAACAACTTTGACACCAGCTTTTGTGTAACAGGTCTATTCTTTTACTGTAGAAAATGTTAAACCAACGACCCCACAATGAACACAAAATATAAGGTACATACACCCAGCCGTAGCTGGGAACCCCTGTGCTGTACAGCAAGATGCTCCCGGGTTGGATACCAAGGAATTTGCCTATTGGCGGACACAAAGGACTGTCCACCCGTACCTGTTATTACCCTATAAGAAACGATTGAGAAATGCTTAGTTTAGGGGTCCTCTGCGGTACAGCACAGCAGCTCACAACCTTATCACCTCTATACAATATGTACCCCCTTTCTCAGTATTAGTAAATGATAGTAGTACTGCAAGGCCTTACAACAAGAATAGTCTATCTTTGATCTTCTTTCTTCTGCCAGCAATTGATTAAGTAAAGATTATAATCCAGGGGTTCTTCTGGTTAAACAAATAGAGTGAGGCACCATAAACTGTTGTTTCCTTTTATGACTGGTGTCTGTGCACTCTTTCCTATCAGCACACCTTCCACTGGCAGTCACTACGCAACCGCTTCAGGCTTGAGGCCTAAGCACATGTAGCTCTATCAGCTGAACTGTTTCGTGGGACTATAGGTCCCAGTAACTCTCTAGAGGCAGTCTAGTAAGTAACAATCACTACAAAGTTCCGGGCAAAAAGCCCTCTCACCAAACCAGGCCTGGGAACTTGTGGATCTCTGCTCCGGCGATCTCGGTCCTGCTTCCAAGTAGTACAGCCGCACTGCTACGTTCCGCAAAACAAACCGAACCGTCACTCAGCTCCGTCACACTCCTTCTTCCAGCACACTGTGGTAAGTCGAACACCGATGGTTGTTCTGCTCTGCACGAGGTAGGCCTTGCTCTGTGCACACCTCCACGGATCTCTACAGTCAGATCATGCACCCAGCATCAGAGAGCTAGAAAATGGCTGCTCAGCCTTTTATACCCTCACCCAGCATGCAGTTTGGCCCTGAGAGTTCAAGGGTAACTTGTTAAGATAACACCTCCCATTAATCTTAAATTGACAGCAATAATCAAGTCCATTCCACATTTCAACCACTAGATGGTGTCAAACACCTATTTACAACAGCAGTGATAGAACAACATTAATCTGGCTTCACAATCTCACATGCCACCCCACTAGAGGTTGTCGTCCTCGGCAACTTTCCCCATATAAACTCATCCTGGGCATAGCGCTGTGGGGGCACACCAGCATTGGGCCTGGTTGACCTTTTTAAAGAAAGGGACTCAGAAGTACTGGGGACATTAGGCATATCCGTCAGGGGAGGAGCTACTACTGGTTCAGTGCTCTCTCTGGGTGGCAAACCTGCCTCAGTCGAGGCCTCGTTGGGTACCTGGGCAGGAAAAACCCACCATTTCTCGTCCTCCTCCTCCTCCTCTGTACTCTGAGCGTGAGAAGGAATCTCCTCCACACACACTGGTCCGTCAAAATTACAACATCTTAGCATATTACGGTGCAAGTTTCGGGAGGGCCCTCCAGTCCCCACTGGCTCTACCTCATAGACTGGAATGGCAGGGTCTACCCTCCCTTTTACAATGTATGGAAATGCCTCCCACCGCCCATCCAACTTCCCAGATGGCCGTTTGGCTTTGACCATCACTCGATCACCCGGGGCATACCCATCCCTCTGTACTGGTCTCGGGTTGGGGTGTACCACTTGCCCCAAGCGCTCCCCTACAACCTTGTGGATAGTTCTCAGCCGGCGGCGGTGTTCTTGCACCCAAGCGGTGGTACCTCTTGGTGGGGGCTCCACCGGATTGGGCATGTGGAGGTCTTCAATCTCCCGTCCAGCTCTCCCAAACATAAGCATATGGGGAGAGTATCCAGTGGTACTTTGTACCCTGTTGTTATAGGCCCACATTAGTTCGGGTAGATATTTGGGCCACTGGGCCTTTTGGCTATCTTCCAGAGTCCGCAGCATCTGGAGCAATGTGCGGTTAAAGCGTTCGCACGCCCCGTTTCCTTGAGGATGATACGGGGTGGTGCGGGAGCGTTCGATCCCATACAGCTGATACAGTTCATGCATTAGAGTACCCTGGAAACACGCTCCCTGGTCTGAATGTATTCTCTGTGGGCAACCGAACACCTGAATAAAGTGTTTGCAGACCGCTTCAGCGGCTGACTCTGCTGTCTGGTCTCTGGTGGGTACAGCCACCGCATACTTGGTAAAGTGATCTGTCATGACTAGACAGTATGAGTGTCCTGAGGTAGAATATCCAATCTGCACATAATCAATCATCAGAAGCTCCAGGGGCGCTGAGGTCCGGATGGTCTGGATAGGGGCCCGCTGTTCCGTACTCTTACTCAACCCGCAGGGTCGACACTTAAGACATGCCTTGACCACCATGTCAGCCAGATCTGGACAATAAACCAGCCGTTGGAGCCATTTGAACGTTTTGTCGCTCCCGAAATGGGCTCCTCTTTCGTGGGCTTCCCTGGCGGCTTCCGGTCCCAATGACATGGGGATGACAATCTGTTGTCGGTGTTGCAGCTCTGTCTGTAAGTATATGGTTCGGCACAGGAGTCCCTGGGTAATGGTCAACTTATCCCACTGTCTCAACAACTTTTGGCCCTCTGGGGTCAGTCTGGCCCGCTCTTCCGGCCGTGGCCAGATCTTAGCCTGAACCCATCCCTTCACTTTCCACAAGTCCGGGCAGCCATTCTGGATTCTCTCCCAATCGGCCAATGTCTTTCCCAACACCAGGGACATTCCGGACGCCGCCCCACTTGAATGTGCCACGTCCTGGAACAGAGGTAATCGACCAAGGTCAGGCGTTTCAGTGTCTTCAAGCTCCTCGTCGGTACTCCGATCCGACAACCCTACAGGGACTCGGGAGAGTGCATCAGCGTTGCTGTTCTCCCGACCGGACCGAAACTTGATGCGGTATTGGTACTTAGAAAGGCGAGCCATCCACCTCTGTTCAAGCGCACCGAGTTTGGCATTCTCCAGATGTGCTAACGGGTTGTTCTCCGTCATCACGGTCACCTCTGCACCTGTCAGGTATTCTGCGAATCTTTCGGTCATGGCCCACACCAGCGCCAGTAATTCCAATTTAAAGGAGCTGTAGTTGTCGGGGTTGCGCTCTGATTCCCTCAGAGACCGGCTGCCATAGGCAATGACCCTCTCACGTCCATCCTGGACTTGGGATAACACGGCCCCCAGACCATGTAGACTTCCGTCAGTGTACAACAGGAATGGGGTGTCGAACTGTGCATAAGCTAGAATTGGGGCTCTGATTAGCGCCTCCTTCACTGCTTCAAAGGCCTCTTGTTGTCTGGATCCCCACTCAATGGGACGATTCTTCGGGCCCCCCTTTGTGCCCCTTAATAATTCGTTTAACGGGCCCACCAGATGTGCAAATTTGGGTATGAACCTTCGGTAATAACCGGCCAATCCCACGAATGCCCGCACCTCTCTCAGTGTCCGCGGTTGGGGCCACTTCTGGACGGCCTCGACCTTACTGGGGGCCAGCTTTACCCCCTCCTGGGTGACTACATGTCCCAAATAGTCGATCTGCTGCCGAAACAGTTGGCACTTCTTGGGCTTGATCTTGAGCCCATGGTCTCGTGGCTGTCCTAGGACCTGTCGCAGCTTCTGGAGGTGGTCTTCAAAAGAGGCCCCAAACACTACTATGTCGTCCAGGTATATCAATACCGATTCGAAGTTGAGATCCCCCAGGCAGTGCTCCATCAGCCGCTGGAATGTTCCTGGGGCATTGGACAGGCCAAATGGCATCCGGTTAAATTCGTAGAGTCCCATAGGTAGAATGAAAGCAGTCTTCGCTTTGTCCTTCTCAGCCATCGGTACTTGCCAATATCCACTGGCCAGGTCAAGAGTAGAGAAGAATTTTGCATGGCTCAGGGCTGACAACGACTCCTCAATACGTGGAAGTGGGTAAGCATCTCGGACGGTCTGAGCATTCAGCTTCCGATAATCGACGCAGAACCGGAGACTCCCATCTTTCTTCCGCACCAAGACTACTGGAGCTGCCCAGGGACTTTGACTCTCTTGGATCACCCTGTTTTCCAACATGCTGGCTACCATATCCTTCACCTCCTGGTACATTTTAGGTGGGATTTGTCGGTAACGTTCCCTGATTGGTGCCGCATCGCCAGTGGGGATTTCGTGTTCAATGGCGGAAGCGCACCCGAAGTCCTCATCGTGTCCTCTTGAAATTCCCAGAGGGTGTCTTCCAACAACTTTTGTCGTCCGGGAGTCAGAGTCTTACAATCCACCCCCATTCGGTCCATGATCACTCGACCATTCCACTCCTTCGTCGGGGCCTCCCTTTGTTGAGCCTCTATAGCATAGGTCCAGGCTGATCTCCCATCAGGCTGTAGCATGAAACTCCATCGTCGAGAGACATCTCCTTCGGACACAAAGACTTTGGCCAGCAGAGCGTTTCCGGGAATGGTCAGCTCACCGTCTTCAACATTGAGGCAGCGTACAGGCACACACCCATCTTTCACAATGGCGAGGGCCCGGGCTACCAGTGGGCGAGTCTGTGTTTCCTCTTGATAAGAGGGCTCAATCAGGACCTCCAGTCCGTTCAATCGTCGTCCAGCCCCCACCGGCAGCATCAAGATTCGCTCTTGTCGAGGTGGAATCTTCACCGGGGTCCTCCGCGGCACCTTCACATCTCCAATGGGACGACCGGACATGTTACTCTTCTGCAGACTACAGCTCCTCACCATCTGTTGTAAAACTTTCTGGGTCGGCCGGTGTGTGGTGGCCCGTTGCCAATACTTCGGCCCTTCTTTGGCATAGAGTTGATGGTCTAGATCCCTCAATACATTCATACCTAGGGTCACGTCCATTCCTTTTCGAGACGGATGGTCCACCAGCACGACCCCCTTCTTACCAATGTCTTGCCCAAACAATCGGACCCGCATCCATACTATCCCTCGGACGTCCATCTCTCGGTTATCAGCAGCAGTCAGCCTGATGACGCTCCCGTCTTCGGGCTCCATCATATGCCGGAAGTACCTTTCAAAGAATTCCAGGGGCATAAGGGTACACTCTGACCCTGTATCAACTAAGCAGCGTACCTTCTGGCCTTCCAATTCGGCTTCCATAACGGGGCTGCTGGCATACAAGTCATGTCCCTCACGCATAGGGCCTAGCTTCTGATGTACTGCCGCAGTACGCCCAGCTACTGCGGCAGTCGGAAGTTTAACGCCGGCTCGGACTTCATTTGTTCTGGGCACTCTCTGGCTATATGGCCGTACTGTCGACAAACCCAACAGAGGGGTCCTCTTTTGATGTGCCCTCGCACCTGAGTTATCCTGGATGGAGTGGTGTGGTGTACTGGGTTCACTTCCGGGGGCCGGGGCGATCCTGACTTTATCTGGGACACTTCCAGCCGGAGTTCTTTCAATTCTGCCCGCAGGGCCTGGACCGTATCCTTTAAGGAGTCAGAGTCTTTAGATGCAGACTGACATTCCATAGCATGGGTGCTACTCACTACTCTTGCCATCACAGGCATGTGCTCTTCTTCTCTCTCCACGGCGGCTAGGTAGACGCTGTAAAATGTCACGTCGGCCGCCGTCCGGGTCATCTCTTGCAGCTTGTCCTGTAAGGACTTGTTAGAGAGCCCTACTATGAACTGATCTCTTAATAGCTGATCTACCTCCCGGAAGGCTCCCATGGCCTCAGGGTCCCGCCGCTGTATTTCATTGAGTGTCTCCTGTAGGGCATTAGAGTACTGCATCAGGGTCTCACCCTCTTTTTGTGGTCGGTTGAAGAAGTGGCTTCGCAGCTGCACTACTTTAGCACGGCCTCCTAGTGCTCTCTCCAGCAGGGAGAGTATTTTCTCTAGGGTGTCCCTCTCGGTTTCGGGTCTTACCATCACTGCCCGTCTGATGTCACCCTCGAGAGCTCCCAACGCAACCTCTGCCTGCAGTTCAGGGGTCAGGTTACACATTCTAACTGCACTCCGCACCCTTTCAGTCCAGTCCTGCAACGTCATGTTTTGGCCGTCATACTTTGGCAGATGACGCAGCAGCGCCCCTACGGGGATGTATCCTACTGGGGCGGGCATGGCATTAGGGGCAAGCTGGCCTTGTGCTGCGTTCCCCTCCATAACGGTCGCTGTATCCTGCCGACTACGCCAAGTTGTAAGCCGTGTACTGAGGTGGGCTCTCCAGGATACAGCGAAGTCACGAACGAGGAAAACAACTTTGACACCAGCTTTTGTGTAACAGGTCTATTCTTTTACTGTAGAAAATGTTAAACCAACGACCCCACAATGAACACAAAATATAAGGTACATACACCCAGCCGTAGCTGGGAACCCATGTGCTGTACAGCAAGATGCTCCCGGGTTGGATACCAAGGAATTTGCCTATTGGCGGACACAAAGGACTGTCCACCCGTACCTGTTATTACCCTATAAGAAACGATTGAGAAATGCTTAGTTTAGGGGTCCTCTGCGGTACAGCACAGCAGCTCACAACCTTATCACCTCTATACAATATGTACCCCCTTTCTCAGTATTAGTAAATGATAGTAGTACTGCAAGGCCTTGCAACAAGAATAGTCTATCTTTGATCTTCTTTCTTCTGCCAGCAATTGATTAAGTAAAGATTATAGTCCAGGGGTTCTTCTGGTTAAACAAATAGAGTGAGGCACCATAAACTGTTGTTTCCTTTTATGACTGGTGTCTGTGCACTCTTTCCTATCAGCACACCTTCCACTGGCAGTCACTACGCAACCGCTTCAGGCTTGAGGCCTAAGCACATGTAGCTCTATCAGCTGAACTGTTTCGTGGGACTACAGGTCCCAGTAACTCTCTAGAGGCAGTCTAGTAAGTAACAATCACTACAAAGTTCCGGGCAAAAAGCCCTCTCACCAAACCAGGCCTGGGAACTTGTGGATCTCTGCTCCGGCGATCTCGGTCCTGCTTCCAAGTAGTACAGCCGCACTGCTACGTTCCGCAAAACAAACCGAACCGTCACTCAGCTCCGTCACACTCCTTCTTCCAGCACACTGTGGTAAGTCGAACACCGATGGTTGTTCTGCTCTGCACGAGGTAGGCCTTGCTCTGTGCACACCTCCACGGATCTCTACAGTCAGATCATGCACCCAGCATCAGAGAGCTAGAAAATGGCTGCTCAGCCTTTTATACCCTCACCCAGCATGCAGTTCGGCCCTGAGAGTTCAAGGGTAACTTGTTAAGATAACACCTCCCATTAATCTTAAATTGACAGCAATAATCAAGTCCATTCCACATTTCAACCACTAGATGACGTCAAACACCTATTTACAACAGCAGTGATAGAACAACATTAATCTGGCTATCACAATCTCACAGCTCCGGCCAGTCACAGCGCTGGAGCAGCGATACCCGGAACTCACTCCGGGCGAGATGGCTGCAGTGGAGGAGGTGATTGAGGACTGCTTTGGGGGCTTTGATCTGTTTACTTCCTCTTTAAGGGCTAGTTTACACTTACTTCAAAACGTGGCTTCGGACATGCTTTGTTAAAGCATCGGCTTTGCTTCACAAATTATACCCCGCTTCATCCTCGAAACACCACCAAAGCACCTATCGCTTCAACATGCTTTTTGATGTGTTTTTGATGCTTCTGTGATGCTTTGGTGGTACTTCAGTGGTACTACAGTGAGGCTTCAAGCAAGCTTTGTCATAGACTTCAGCTTTGAATATGCTTTGAAGCTTGTAAGCTAACCATTTTATTTAGTGACAGGGGCTTTGACTGGCGTTCAGAGAGCTTTAACAAAGTGTGTCTGAAGCCTTGTTTTGAAGCAAGTGTAAATGAGCCCTAGGGGGGCTGTCGTATTGCATTCGGCAGTCAATTGAATTAATAGGCTGTCAAAAACACATCATACAGGAACATGCGATAATGCACGAATTATGGTGTGAACTGGACTGGACAGCAAATGTCCGATGGAGCCTACACACGGTCAGAATTTCTGACAAAAAGCTCACATCGAACATTTGTTGTCAGAATTTTCGATCATGTGTACGCGGCATAAAGCCTCGTACACACAATTGGACTTCCATCTGACATTTCCGGGATTTTTGTCCGAAGGGCGTTGTCCATGAACTTGTTCTGCATACACACGGCTAGGGGTGCAACGGATCACTGCCGATCCGTGATCCGAACGGGTCACCCCCTTCATCGGAACGCTATGAGATCCGCGGATCGCCACCGCGGGCATAGAATTAGGAAAGGCCGCGGCTTCGGCCTAGCTCCGGAGCTGCAGCCATCTTGGTACACCCGGCGGCGTGTGTGCGCCTCGAGCGCGGGCTCCTCCTCTGTTGGTGTAAACAGAGGAGGAGCCTGCGCTCGAGGCACACACACACCGCTAACAGGGTAACTGCAAGTACTACGGGGATGACTGTGCTGTACTACGGGGGTGACTGTGCTGTACTGGGGGGGGGGGGTAACTGTGCTGTACTATGGGGGTCACTGTGCTGTACTGGGGGGGGTCACTGTGCTGTACTAGGGGGGGTCACTGTGCTGTACTAGGGGGGGGGGTCACTTTGCTGTACTATGGGGGTCACTGTGCTGTACTATGGGGGTCACTGTGCTGTACTATGGGGGTCGCTGTGCTGTACTATGGGGGTCGCTGTGCTGTACTTGGGGGGGTCACTGTGCCTGTACTAGGGGGGGTCACTGTGCTGTACTAGGGGGGGGGTCACTGTGCTGTACTAGGGGGGGGGTCACTGTGCTGTACTAGGGGGGGGGTCACTGTGCCTGTACTATGGGGGGTCACTGTGCCTGTACTACAGGGGGGTCACTGTCTGCCTGTACTACGGGGGGAGAGAGATGTGGATATTACAGTGGGGGAGATTTTTTATTTTTTTTGCTGAACCGAAAATGATCCGATCCGTGACTCCCGATCCGAGGATCGATCCGATCTGTGAGTTTTTTGATCCGTTGCACCCCTACACACGGCCCAACATTTTCAGCCAACATTCACCAAACCACATGGTTTTTCAGCTCTTTACCGCCACCCTTTGTGCAACTTCTGCTATTGTTGTCTGATGTTTAGCATTGGTTCGGAGCATGCGTGTTTGTACTTTGGATTTTAGTCTGATGGATTTGTTTACACACGAGCAGATAATCCGATCCAGAAAATCCGATCATGTGTATGGGCCTGTAGAAGACTTATAATCTTTATTTTTTGTATGTAAAATAAACATTTTATACAAAAATAAAAAAGGATATAAAGCATTATCCCTGATCTAAACACTTGTGGAAAAATGGCAAATTGCTAATTTGGTTTCCAATGTCTTACCTTGCCTGAAGACATCCATGGAATACAATGTGCAGTCTGCATTCTGAAATAAATATTATAAAGGGGTCAACAGATTATAAAGATACAGTGGAACCTTGAATTACAAGCATAATCCGTTCCAGGAGAATGCTTGTAATCCAAAGCCTTCTGTGTGCAGCAGCCCCCTCAGCCTCCCCCAATACTTACCTGAGGTCCATCTAGATCCAGCGATGTTGTACAAGAGACTTAGCTTTCCGGGACTCCCCTCCTCATTGGCTAAGACAGCAGTGTGGGCCTGACTGACTTTGCCAGGGATTAGGTATGGAGATCGTCGAAGTGAGGTGAGGCAATGGCACTGTGAGGTGAGGCAATGGCACAGTGAGGGTGGAATGGGGTCGTCTTATGCGGCGAGTATATCCCAAAACCAACATTTTAGCTGGAAAATTAGGGGGTCGTCTTATACGCCCAGTCGCCTTATACGCCAGCAAATACGGTAAATAGTAAAAAACAAGTAATTCCCGAAAAGTGAGTCTACACCAATTCAGCAATGGACATTCTGATTATTACAGGTGCCCAATGGTGACTGGCTCTGCTGGGAGTCAACAAATTGAAGCCTTCACTTACGTGCTCCGCTCTGGCAGGAAGCAGGAACGTATATATATCCAGCAGTGTCCATTCCATAGGTGGAGGGGGAAGCCGGTTTAAAAAATTCTGACTGATCGAATAGAATCAACTGGAAGAGAGATATGGGGAGACAAATGAATTCAATGGGGAGAACAGTAATGCCAACTCCAGGGAAAATACGTTTTTCTGAACCTCCATGATAAGGGTTAACACGCTCAGGAATTATGTGCTGCACCACTACTCCTATGTGCATGCACGCTTACCTTACTATGGTACCACTTTTTATTTGTGGGTTTGCTTCCATCACCACTTCTGCTTTTGCAGTCAGTCTTGCAGTAACCAAGGTTTTATTTTACTAGTTTTATTTACTGTTCTCTATTTGGTTGTTCTTGTTGCTGGTTCGTGTTGACAGTAGCATGTTGGCGGTTCTTCTTGACAGTAGCATGTCGGCTCCCAAGTGGAAGAAAGGAGTCCCTCTGTTTTGAGCCTCTCCTCTATCTCGATCCACTTACAGTATTGTAGTGCTCCCCTTTGGGGTCCTGATATTTACAGCCTTGACTATTGTCCCCTACTGGAGACTACCTCCAACTCCACCCTGCTCTATTGGGCACCGCCCCCTACTCTGCATTATCCAAGGAGGGGTTTTCTGCAACATTGCAGGATTTTATGCAAAAGTTGTCACCTCTGAATGTAAAGGGCATAAACGTGCTTCTACACCTTCCCTACCAAAATCCCTCTGTGACACTTTTGCCACCTCTGAACCTTTTTGTCAGGAAAGGTTCCATCCGCTGGTGCTATTTATTATCTGGCTCACAGTAATGCATTTCACCAGCAGGTGTCTTCTGGCAGTTTGGAGCTGTCAGGAAAACTTCCACCCTGCTGGTGTTATATCACCTTTGGGGCGCAGTACTGCATACCTCCCAACCGTCCCGGATTTTGCGGGACAAATCCTGTGATCCCGCCAGAAGCCCCGCGATTCGCAGTAAATCCCCCGTTAAATCTGCTGCACAACCCCCCCTCCCCCCGCTCAACAACTTTGCCCACTCAACAACTCCGATCCGCGGAACCGCCTAGGGTTGTCCCGATACCGCTTTTTTAGGACCGAGTACAAGTACCGATACTTTTTTTCAAGTAGTCACCGATACCGAATACCGATACTTTTTTTAAATGTGTCCCCAAATGCAGACATGTCCCATACTTATGCAGCCATGTCCCCCACATATGCAGCCATGTCCCCCCACATATGCAGCCATGTCCCCCACAAATGCAGCCATGTCCCCCACAAATGCAGCCATGTCTCCCACATATGCAGCCATGTCCCTCCAGCCATGTCTCTCCAGCCATGTCCCCCACATATGCAGCCATGTCCCTCCAGCCATGTCCCCCACATATGCAGCCATGTCTCTCCAGCCATGTCCCCCACATATGCAGCCATGTCCCTCCAGCCATGTCCCCCACATATGCAGCCATGTCCCTCCAGCCATGTCCCCCACATATGCAGCCATGTCCCTCCAGCCATGTCCCCCACATATGCAGCCATGTCCCTCCAGCCATGTCCCCCACATATGCAGCCATGTCCCTCCAGCCATGTCCCCCACATATGCAGCCATGTCCCTCCAGCCATGTCCCCCACATATGCAGCCATGTCCCTTCAGCCATGTCCCTTCAGCCATGTCCCTCTAGCCATGTCCCTCTAGCCATGTCCCTCCAGCCATGTCCCTTCAACCATGTCCCTCTAGCCATGTCCCTTCAGCCATGTCACTCTAGCCATGTCCCTCCAGCCGCCGCCGCTGCACGGAGATCTTTACAGCATTCATTTGAATAGCTGTTTTGTCCGCGCGTATAGGCACTCCCCCTTGCTCGGGATTGGACAGATCACGATCACCCATCCAATCCCGAGCAAGGGGGAGTGTCTATACGCGCGGGAACACTACAGCTATTCAAATGAAAGCTGTTATGTTCCCGCACATTCCCGTTTAACCCATGTGGCGCGGCTTTCGATGTGGCGGCTTTGGCGGCGGCGGCGGGGGGAAGTATTCTATTTAGGCATCGGGGGTATTTGCGGGAGTACTCGGTATCGGGACAACCCTAGTTCGGAGGTATGCTCATTTGTCCCTCATTCTGAAGTTGAAAAGTTGGGAGGTATGGTACTGGTCTCCACCAGCGGATGGACCCTGGCAGTGTGGAGCGTACAGCACTTGCTGCGCTCAGGTGTGACCTGAACGTAATCAGCACACCTCTAAATATACCCAGTGAGTGCAAGCATACCTCGCCCTGGTATCTTTCTACTATCCTGATCCTGAGCTTGCTATCCGGACCCTGAGCCTCCTATCCTGACTCTGCTTCTGATCTGACCTGATCCCTATCCTGGACTTGCCCTTCCTGCGTTCCTCTTTGCCCTGGATTCCTGCTCATTCCCCATCCTCATCCATTTTATGATCTCCCTGTGTGTGACCTCGGCCTGGCCTGTTTATGATTCTGGTATTCCCCTTTAGGCTGCATTCACACCTAGGCGACACGATACGCCGCGTACGCGGCTTATCTTGCCGCCTGTAGAAAAAAAAAGAAAGTTTTATCTTTCTTTAACATTGCGGTCTATGAGGAAACGCCAATGTCGCCTGAAAAAAAGGGTCCGGGACTTTTTTTCAGGCGACAGGCGTGGAGATGTGAACCATCTCTATAGACCGCAATGTTATTTCACATCTCGAGCGACAAGAGCGACGGGCGACCGGCGTTTTGTCGCTCAGATGTAAATGGAGCCTTATTGTACATACCGTCTTTAGCATCATTTTTGTCACTGCTTGTTTATTTATTTATTGCACTGAGTTTGTAAATTATTATTCTTACTACCTACATACGTTTTGGGTTTCCTCTTTTGCAGTCACATAGTCTGGTCTTCTCTGACACCTTTTCTGTGGATGCTTGCCCCCCCCCCCCCCCCAAAAAAAAACCCTAACACAAATCTTCTGCCCTTCAAATTTCCCTTTCGAATACATATCCTCCCACCTCCCACTCCAAATCTCCCACACAAATTCCCCCTCCTAGCACAAATACACTCCATTCCAAAAAAAAATCCGACCTAGCACAAATACCCCTAAATCATTCTTACTAGCAAAAATCCCCTCCACCTAGGGGCGAACTGACCATTCGGGCAATCGGGCACTGCTCGAAGCCCCCATGCCCCAGCAGGGTTGCCAGACTCAGTAAAACCAGGGACAGTACATAAAAATCTGTGTTTTAAAAAAAAATCACAAGATTATAGCTGCACTGCCTCTCCAGTACCTTTTCAGTGTGTGTATGTGTATTCTGTTGTGTGTATGTATACTGTGTGTGTATATTGTGTGTCTGTGTGTATGTATACTGTATGTGTGTGTGTATACTGTGTGGCCCCATAATCTATTGCTTGTGGACCTCATAATCTCCTATTGCCCGGGGACCCAATGAGTTGTCAGTCCGCCCCTGTCTCCACCATATCACATCTTCTAGCACAAACCTCCCAAATCTCCCCTCCTAGCACAAATTATGCTAAATCACAACTCCTAGCACATCCACTCAAATTTTCCCTCCTAGAACAATTCTTACCCTCTGCCATCCCCCAAAGCCCCCCCAACACACCTCTCCCTCCCCAATCTCCTCACAGCGCCCCCTCCCCTCCACCCAAACCTCACACGATGCCACAGTGCCCAGGGCAGACATTCCTTCTGCCCACCCCTTGTCCCAACCATTAGTGAGGGTCTGGTAAATATGCCCCTTCCTTCTCTGAATGAATAAACACAATAGTAGTTTTTTTATATAGAGAATATCATTTGATATTTTTGGTGGGGGTGGAGGTCCCTGTCAGGTAGGCTGTACAGGGCCCTGTGATTTCTAACAGCAGCCCCGAATTCCCTACTCAAACATGTTCTGTGTGGTGATTGGATACATTTGGACAACCATTGTTCTCCTCCCAAAACATTTTTAGAACAGTATTCATCTAACAAGACTTTTTTTTAACAAGAAGTAGGTTGTTCTCGCTACAGACCCTGCTATTTCTCAGCTATTTCTCTAAACTAAACACTGGCTGCAACTTATGTCTTGTACACACGGTCAGACTTTTGACCATGCAAAAGTCCACCGTGAGTCTGTCGGAAGTCCGATGGAAAGATAGAGAACAGGTTCTCTATCTAAGGTCCGTCGGACTTCCGACAAAAAAAGTTTGTATGACTTTTTTTCTCTGAAAGTCCGGCCGTGTGTACGAGGCATTAGAAGCACTTGCCAAATATCTGTTTTCTGTAGCTGGCCCTGCTCTGCAGCCTACTATTGCTGTAATGTCAAACCCTAGAGGAATCGATTAAACTCATGTCAGAGGATGCTGCTGCTATTCTCGCTAATCCTGTAGCATTCGAACATTGAGAGCTTATTTCTTCCTTGCTTTATTGTGTGGATGGCTCATCTAATTTTGCAACACGGGATGTCACCACGGTAAAAGCATCCATATACCAATGTACTCTAATGATACAATGTAAAATAAGATTTCATTAGGTCTTTAATAGCACCTGATGACAAACAACAATACAAAGTATATATATATATATATATATATATATATATATATATACTGCTGTTCACAGACGTTCTCTATCCAATCAGACAGAGCTTTAGCTATTTTGCAAAGAAGAATGGGCAAACATTTCACTCGCTATATGTGCAAAGCTGGTAGAGACATCCCTAAAAAGGCTTTTGCTGTAATTGCAGTGAAAGGTGGTTCTACAAAGTATTGACTCGGGGGGCTGAATACAAATGCACACCACACTTTTCACATATTTGTTATTAAAATAAATTGAAAACCATTTATCATTTTTCGACTTCACAATTATGGGCCAGATTCAGGTAGAGTTGCTCTGGAGTATCAGTGATACTCCAGCCTAATGCCGCGTACACACGGTCGTTTTTTGCGATGAAAAAAAACGTTGTTTTTTAAAACGTCATTTAAATTGATCGTGTGTGGGCAAAACGTTGTTTTTTGTCTTCAAAGAAACGACCCAAAAAAAATTCCAACATGCTTTAATTTTTTGTGTCGTTTTTCAAAACGTAGTTTTTTGTTTCACAAAAAGTCACCGTGTGTAGCAAAAACGTCGTTTAAAACGACGTTTTTCAACCCGCGCGTGCCCAGAAGCTAGTTATGAAGCAAGCTTCAATGGAAAAGAGTGGTGAACGTAACCTCGCTTTTTGTGAAAAAACGATGGTGTGTATGCAACATCGTCTTTGAAAAGTGACGTTTCAAAAACGTTGTTTTTTACTTCACAGAAAACGTTGTTTTTTTTCATCACAAAAAATTATCGTGTGTACGCGGCATAACTCTCACTTTAAGCCGGCGTTTCTGTTTTCAGTAAGCAGAAAACAAGAAACGCCGGGTTGGAGTTCCTATATGAGCGGCGTAATTGTATTTCGCCGTCGTATCGGAACTGCAATTTTAAAAATGGCGCCGGGGGCGTTCCCGCTGATTAACGCCGAGAATATGTTAATCAGCGAGAATCGGCAATTCACGATCGTATTCGGGCCCGACGCAGTGACTTTACGACGTTTCCGTAAGCGATACGCGGCGTAAATAAAAACATGCCCCCTAGGTGGAGTATTGGCCGTCGTCATCGCGTCGAAAAAAAAAAATTTGAGTCGTTTTCGTAAAACGTCCGTGAATGGGGATTGACGTCATTGACGTTCACTGACAGAATTTGGAGCATGCGCACTGACAGTCGACGCATGCGCAGTACGTTCGCCGCGGGATCGCGCCTAGTTATAATAATAATAATACACGCCCCCTACCCGACCAATTTGAATTCCGCCGGCTCATTTTCGCTACGCCGCCGCAACTTTAGGAGCAAGTGCTTTGTGAATAACAGTAGCTCCTAAAGTTTCCGCGGAGTAACGTAAATGAGAAACGTTACTCCAAATTAAAGATTTGCCCATCTACCTGAATCTGGCCCTATGTGCCACTTTGTGTTGGTCTTTCACATAAAATCTCAATAAAATACATTTACATTTTTGGTTGTAATATGATAATATGTGGAAAATTTCAAGGGTATGAATACTTTTTCAAGGCACTGTACAGCCAAAGCTTCTTATTTCTTTATTCTAGGATAGAGTAAGAAAACTTTACGCCAGTGGCTTTATAAGAAGTGAGTTGCTTTCCCACCAATGGGACTCAGACAGTAAGAACAATCTGACATAGGTCTAGCCCTTTCCTGAACTTTTGTTTTTGGTTGACATTCCACTTAAAGAGGAGTTCCACCCAAAAATGGAACTTCCTCTTAATCCACTCCTCACCCCCATACATGCCACATTTGGCATGTCATTTTTTTGGGGGGGGAGTGGGGGCTTCAGGAGGAGTGGGACTTCCTGTCCCACTTCCTGCTTCCGCCGAGGGGCTGATAAGGCGAGAGGCGTAATCGCCTTATTTCAGCCCCTCCCTGTAGGCGATGGCCTAGGACACTGACAGGTCCTAGGCAATCGCCTGTCCAATCAGCGGCGAGCCGCGCCGCGCGCATGCGCAGTGCGGCTCGCGCATGCGCAGTGGGTGCCCGGCCGTGAAGCCGAAGGCTGTCACGGCTGGGTGCCCACAGTCGGGATGGAGATGCCGACTGGGGAGGGGGGGAGAGGAGCGGAGCCCCGGTCGGCGCATCGCTGGAACGCAGGAGCAGGTAAGTGAGTGTTTATTAAAAGCCAGCAGCTAAACTTTTTGTAGCTGCTGACTTTTAATAAACACATTTTTTGGCTGGAACACCCCTTTAATTTGTTTGCAAATCATTTCTCTCACCTCTCCAGTAAGAGCTGCTCCAGGGCTTGGTTTCTGTATGAAAAAAAACAATTATGAGTCAATTATATTATTCTCTCTAGCCTTACCTATGTTGTGCAAAGTTTTTACGATATGCATTTCTGCACTGAAATTGTTTATTCCGATTTCACTGCAAACTGTAAATTTTGTCACAGCGTGCAATAAAAATCACAGCCTGACTGTCCTTGGCCCTCCCCTTTTTATTTATTGGATTTAAAATACACATGTTAGGCAGGCCAGCACCAGCATAAGGCAACAAATGTGGGTGATTGAGGGCGCCAGGGTCGGCGGGAGCACCAAAGCCAGGGGTTGCCAAAGAGTTGCTTATGCAACCTTGTGCCATGTATGCAATCTCTGACCTGCCATGTGCCATGATGTATGCAATCTCTGACCTGCCATGTGCCATGATGTATGCAATCTCTGACCTGCCATGTGCCATGATGTATGCAATCTCTGACCATCCCATGTTCCATGTATACAATATCTGATGTCCTGTGTACCATGTATGCAATCTCTGTCCTTGAAGTGTGCCATGATGTCTGCAATCTCTGACCATCCCATGTGCCATGCACGTAATCTCCGACTGTCCCTTGTGCCATGTATGCAATATCTAACCATCCCATGTGCCATGCTTGCAATCTATGACCGTACCATGTGCCATGTATGCAATCTCTGATCGTCCCGTGTGCCATTCATGCAATCTCTGATAGTACTGTGTTCCCTGTATGCATTCTCTGACCATCCCGTGTGCCATGCATGTAATATCTGACCATCCCGTGTGCCATGTATGCAATCTCTGACCTACTCGTGTGCCATGTATGCAATCTCTGACCGTACTGTCAGGCCGCGTACACACGATCGAATTTGTTCGCTGAAACTGGTCCGACGGACCAGTTCAGCGGACAAATCCAATCGTGTGTATGGGCTAGCGGACATGTCTGACCGGGGGACAAATTTTAAAGCATGCTTTAAAATTTGTCCGCTGGGGACATGTCCGTCGGATATGTCCGCTGGTTAGTTTACTAACCAGTCGACATATCTGCCCGCACAAGCGTCGAATGGATGCGACGCATGCGTGGAAGTTTTTTACTCCTGGTGCGGTGACGTGGCGGCGTCAACGTCACCGCCACGTTACCGCGCTGTCTGCCGGCGAGGATTTTGATCCGATGGTGTGTACACGCCGTCGGATTAAAAACCTGGAGGAGACATGTCCGCTGGAAACGGTCCATCAGACCGTTTCAGCGGACATATCCCTCCGTGTGTACGCGGTACTGTGTGCCATGTATGCAATCTCTGACTGTCTCCTGTGCCATGCACGCAATCTCTGACCTTCCCGTGTGCCATGTATGCAATCTGTGACTATGTCATGTATGCAATCTATGACAGTCTCGTGTGCCATGTATGCAATCTCTGACCATACCGTGTGCCATTTTCTGTAAGTTAAACACACAGGGCCAGATTCTCATAGAATTCCGGCGGCGTAGCGTTAGCCATTTACACTACGCCGCTGCATCGTACTAGAGCAAGTGCTTTATTCCCAAAGCACTTGCTCCGTAGTTAGCGGCGGCGTAGCATAAATGGCCCAGCGTACAGCCGCGTAATTCAAAGGGGGCGGCTTGTATTTAAATTAAGCGCGCCCCCGTGCCGATTGAACTGCGCATGCGCCGGCCGCGAGAAAATTCCAGTGCGCATGCTTCAAAGGACGTCACATTTTCTCAATGTATACAACGTAATCGTAGCGTATGCCAGCCCCATTGAGAATCGGCGTACGCAAACAACGTAAACGACGCACAACAAAACGCGGTCCCGAGGCCATACTTAACATGGCATCCTGAGTAAGGGCAGTATTTACTACTGGGGATTGGCCCAGGTCTCATAAATATTTAGGGCAGCTCCTCCTAACCTTCACCCACTAGCTCTAGAACATTCTTCAATGTCCCAGAAACAGGGGGAGGCACCAGGGGAGTTGTCAGGATGAGTCATCCAGCCCTGACTCACTGGAACCTCACTCAGATTCCATAGCTGAGGCTTAGCCCTGAGCTAAATTTAATTTAACTACTCTAAACTCTAACACTACTTCTAGCACACACTAGAGGGTGCCAAATATATCTATAACATTTTTTAGCTTCCCGTAGCCGCCAGAGTCCCATCTCACCTGGAGCCCACCATAGATGTGGTTCAAACCCTCGTAGGCACCGTTGTAATTGCAGTTGTTGATGTATTGGAGATTGGTGGTTCCGCAGGCCCCTCCATAAAAATCAGTAGGCTGTAAATAGAAGATTTATTACTTCTTTGTACGGTAATAAATAAATCACCATAAAATCCCATCGGTAATAATTAGGGACCCTCACCATGCCATGCTGTGCTACTATATCGTAGACAGTTTTAATGTTTTCAGCATTAGTGTATCTTCGGTAAAACTCCTCCTGTCTCTTCACCACACCTGTAACGCACAGAAAAATTGCATATGGATATGAAATATAGTTGCATTAGACCACCGAATGCCTCATTTCAGTTTTTAACTGCTGTGCAAAAACTCTATTCCCCCGTACACACGGTCGGAATTTACGACAACAAAAATTTAAGAGCTGGTTCTCAAATTTTCAGACGGAAAAAATTCCGGTTGTCTGTAGCAATTCCGACGTGCAAAATTAAGACGCATGCTCGAAAACAATTCAACGCATGCTCAGAAGCAATGAACTTAATTTTTTCGGCTCGTTGTAGTGTTGTACGTCACCGCGTTCTTGACGGTCGAAAGTTCAGAGAAAGTTTGTGTGACCGAGTGCATGCAAGCCAAGCTTGAGCGGAATTCTGTCAGAAAAAACATCCAAGGTTTTGCCGACGGAAAATCCGATTGTGTGTACACGACATATGTACTGGCTAAACTATAAAAATATAAAGGGCCAGATTCTCTAAGAAATTCGCCGGCGTAGCGTAAGCCATTTACACTACGCCGCCGCATCATACTAGAGCAAGTGCCGTATTCCCTAAGCATTTGCTCCGTCGTTTGCGTTGGCATAGCGAAAATGGCCCAGCGTAAGCCCGCGTAATTCAAATGAGGCGGCTTGTATTTAAATGAAGCGCGCCCCCGCATCAAACGAACTGCGCATGCGCTGGCCGGGGAAAAAGCCCAGTGCGCATGCTCCAGGAAAGCGTCGTTGAAACCGACGTCAAAACGGCGTGAGCGTCATTTACGCAACTCCCTATTCGCGAACGAGTTAGTAAAACGACGTAAGCAACGGAAAAAGCCGACGCTGACCCGACGCCATACTTAACATGGCATCCGACGGGACCCGACGGCATCCGACGGTACTTCGTAAGGTTACTCTACATAGAAGCTGGGGTAACCTTACGCGAACGAAAACGACGTACGCGACGACGGGGCGGCGTAAAAGCGATCGAGAATCGGCGTACTAGCCTCATTTGCATATGCAAATGCGAAAACAACGTAAAGGCCACCTAGTGGCCGGAGTTGTCATTACAACTACGATCTGCAAGTGTAATGGTTTTACACTTGTCGGATGTAGAAGCGTATCTATGCAAAAGTGATGCTAAGCATCACGCGCATAGATACGAGACAAAAAAAACGGCGATACGATGGGGTATCTGAGATACTCCGTCGTATCGCCGCTGAGAATCTGGTCCATACTGTATATAGTTTCCTAATTTTTGAACGAATAGACTGAAATAAAGGCTTTTTATTTATTTAAATTGACTGCTAAGTGTATGGAAGTTGCCATGAAAGTCCTCAAGGCTGAATACATCAGTAAATGTTATGGAAATGTCAATAAGCGCAGTTAGCAGTGTTGACTTATTGCTTTGTCCAGGTTCTTTTGACACTTAAACAAGTATCTACGTTGGAAGATTTCCCCTCCTGCTTTAAGGACAGCTCAAAATTTTGGATTTTCTCATCACATTTAGTTGTAGTGAAAATAGGAGAAGGAAAATCTTCTCAATGGAGACAAAGAAAGTAATAAAACCTGACAACAGTCTAACCTTTCCATGATCTATCCAACAAAAAGTGTTTAGACACACTTTAAGGCAGTGTCCTATGTGCAGGGTCATAACTACAAATGACAGGGCCCTATAGCAAAATTCTGAGGGGGCCCCAAAAATGCTAGCCAGTAGCCACCCCTTTCTTTTATGCATACCTGAAGATAGCGTCCTTTACTGTAGATTTAATAAAGCTCTCTGTTACATTACTGCCCCTGGTATGAGCCCTTTCCAACATAGAGTAGGTCATAATCTCACTAAAACAGATGTGGGTGACGACATGATACACTTGAATTTAAAGTGAGACGAAAACCTCCAATCCTTTACAGCCAAGGAAGCTGCCATCTTAGTCTCTGTCTGAACTGTAATTACCATAGCTACACATGTGATCAGTAATGATACCAGCCAAAGTGTATTATTAGTCAAATTATTTTATTCGTTTAACATATGAGTATGGAAGAGTTTTCACTGGTGTCTGTTTGCCCTCTGAGAAAATGTGCCCTGTCAATTTGACCTGGCAACCATTGTCATTAGGAGAGAAAGTGATGAGTAATCCAAACCTGAACCCTAAGATAAGCAAATATTGTATAAACACAAAAGGCACGAGTATTCTTACTTGAATCTTGTTGTGCTTTGTGTATTTCTTCCAGATCTGTGCAGTAATCCCGTGTGAAACTTTACCTCTGTGTAGGAGCTTCCTGTAATAAAGACCAGTCACTGCTGCTCTCTCTCTTTGTGCAGGATGACTGGTCTTGTCTCCCCCCTTAATTTTTCTGCAACCAGGCTGGGCTCCTCCCACAGCTCTGCTCTCTGCACAGTCTATGTACAGCACAGTGATTATGTCACTGCTACTTTTTCAAGATAATATCTGGGTTTAAAAAAAGCACTCGTGCAGGTGCACAAGAAGTGAACTTATATTCTTTTGCGGCTATTAAATTTATATAATTAACCAAAGGTTTTGGTGCCTGGAGTTTAGCTTTATGGTTGTCACTAGGGGTGTTGCGATTCAGACCTTTGCGATTCTGCATCGATGCTGAGTGTCGGCCGAATCGATTGCCGATTACGTCATCCAGAGCTCCGGGTGGTGCTCTGCCTCTCCTGGAGAAAAACAGAAGCAGGGTCTGCCTGGTGGATAAAGCCCCCTCCCCTTCTCTGCCCAGTGCAGTATGCAGTGAGATAGACACCGAAGCAGAAAGTCAGCTGATGAGCTGACATCCAGTAGAGTGGAGGGGAGGAGCTCGAGGAGACCCCACATAAGGAGAAGCTTCATTGGAGGCACGGGAAGGGAACACTGAGCATGGAGGAGGGGGAATCAACTGACACTGAGAGCAGGTGAGTGCCAGTGTCACTGACCCCATCCCTCCACTACCATCCCTCTGCCTGATCTCAGCACCATCCCTCTGCCACTGATCCCATCCCTCCCACCACCATCCCTCTGCCTCTGATCCTTTCCATCCCACTGCCCCTGATCCCATCCATCCCACCATGCCTCTGCCCCTGATCCCATCCATCCCACCATACCTCTGCCACTGATTCCATCCCTTCTACCACCATCCCTCTGCCCCTGATCCCATCCATCCCACTGCCCCTGATCCCATCCATACCACCATCCCACTGTCCTTGATCCCATCCATCCGATCATCCCTCTGCCACTGATCCCATCCATCCCTCCATCCCTCTGTCACTGATCCCATCAATTCCACTATCCCTCAGCCCCTAATCCCATCTTTCACACTATCCCTTGGCCACTGATCCCATCCATCCCCCCAGTCATCTTCTCCTGATTCCATCCATTCCACCATCCCTCTGCCACTAATCCTATCCCACTCCCACCATCCCTCCCTCTGCCTGATCTCCCTCCCCCACCACCATCCTTCTAACTGACCCCCCCCCCCCCACCACCACCACCAACATCCCTCTGTCACTATCACTTACATTGTGTGCATTTAGGACAGGAATGCATTTCAGGTCTTTGTTAAAAAATTTACTGAGCAGACCGGAACAATTTTGTGAAAGAGTCAGTCTATTCCACAGTTTCACAGCTCTTAAAGGGGTTGTAAAGGTAACCCCCCCCCCTAAAATGCTTCCTTTACCTTAGTGTAGTCCTCCTTCATTTACCTCATCCTTCCATTTTGCTTTTAAATGTCCTTATTTCCTCTGAGAAATCCTCACTTCCTGTTCTTCTGTCTGTAACTACACACAGTAATGCAAGGCTTTCTCCCTGGTGTGGAGAAAGCCTCTTGAGGGGGGAGGGGGCTAGTAGGAGTGTCAGGACACCCACTAACACACAGCTCCTTTCTCTTTCTGCAAAGTAGAGAGCGTCCTGACCCTTCTGCTCGCCCCCTTAAAGGGGTTGTAAAGGAAAACAAAATTCTCTATCTATATCTCAGTAGAGCAATGGTTTATTTTTTACTTATTTTTATCATTACTTTTTTTCAAAAAATGTCTATGTTTTACAATTTTATTTAAGAATATATTTTTATTTTATTTTTTTCTATACAATTTTTTAGGAGCTCCATTGAGATATCAGAGGTCTAAACAGACCCCTGATGTGTCACTTTTAAGACAAAGATTCCCCAGTCCCTTCTTCTGTAGCCAAGCAGCAGGGGGAATATGTGCAGCACAGCATGATTAGGGTGTGCCCAGGCACACCTGGCACACTCTGTGCACACACCTATGGTAATCATAATCGAATCGTGAGACCAGTGCAGATGTGCACCCCTGGTTGTCACTGGAACAAGAATAGAGGGGAAACAACAGGCAGATTGATTTAGTGACAGCTATCTAGGAGGAGGAAATTCTCTTCACTTTGGAGGGGATTGCTTTCTTTGGGACAGTAAGTGAAAGGACATTTCCCCAACTGGACGCAGACAGCCAGAAACAAAACTAACACAAGTCTTAAACATTCGCTATCCCAAAACAGCTGTGGCTATACAGTAAAAGCACTTTAACTTAATATCTAGAAAAGTAATTTCAACATATTGTTCCTTTAAGGCCTTGTACACACGACGGGAAATATCCGCTGTAAACGGTCCCCGGACCGTTTACAGCGTATATTTGCGCCGGGATGTTTTGATCCGATGGCTGTACACACCATCGGATCAAATTCCCCGCCGGCGGATAGCGCGGTGACGCGGCGGTGACGTTGACGCCGCCACGTGACCGCCACGTCACCGCACCAGGAAGTAAACACTTCCGCGCGCATGCGTCGGATCCATTCACAGGATACGACGCATGTGCGGCAAGATATGTCCGCTGGTTTGCCGTACTAACCAGCGGACATATCTGCCAGCCAGCTATCCGGCGGAAATATTTCAAAGCATGCTTTGGAATTTTTCCGCCGGATGAATCCAGCAAAAAGCGTCCGTTTGCCCCTACACACGAGGGGATTTTTCCGCTGAAATGGTCCGTCGGACCATCTTCAGCGGATTTATTCCCTCGTGTGTACAAGGCCTAATAAATGACTATCGTGGTACTTTCTGTAAGCTTACCAGGAACCACGACAGAATCCTTAGTTCCAGAAAAGATGAAGACTTTATCATTTTGGAGGTTTGATAAAGGATCAATGAGGGAGCTGCTCGCATAACTCTCAGCCTTGGAGAAGAGGTTATTCATATTGATACTGTTGGAGAATAACATGCAGGTGGTGGTTGCGGAGGCCAAACTTCCAGATGCACAGTAATAAGGTCCTGTGTTTAAATGTGAAGAAAAGGTTGTACTTTGTTAAATTTTGTAGCAACACTTTATTGGTTGTGTGTGTGGCTTGCAAGTAAAATACATCTCTAATTCCAAAACAGTTGCAACAATGTAAATAGAATAAAAAAACATTTGAAAATGTTTAAACTGAGAAAATGTACCACTTTAACCACTTGACCTCCAGAAGATTTACTCCCTTCATGACCAATTTTTTTTAACTGTCAGTTGAGTGGGCATGCCACAATGTACCCAAATACATTTTGTGTCCTTGTTCTGCCACAAATAGAGATTTATTTTGGTTGTATTTGATCACCTCTGCAGTTTTTATTTTTTGCGCTATAACCAAAAATACAGACAAAGAAATAAATAACACGATTTGTTACTTTCTGCTTTAAATCATATCCAATAAAACAAATCTATTTTCATCATAAATTTAGGCTCATATTTATATTACTACATATTTTTGTAAAAAAAAATCCCAATAAGCATATATTGATTATTTTCTTCAGTGTCGTCACATGAAAAGATATAATACAATATTTACAAAAATGTAAAGGGGTATACTCACATGCTGACTGCAGAAGAGTTTTCCACTGCAACAGATCATTTTAAATGAGCACATAAAAGGGCAGCAATTCTGGATAATGTTCAATTATGGCTTCTTCTTTGCATGATAAAGCTTTACCTTGTATCTTTGTCTGTTTTTAATGCAATGCCCTCTGAGGGCCAAAGATCACAGGCATCCAATATTGTGTTTCGGACTTGCCCTTTGCACACAGATTTTCTCCAGATTCTCTGAATCTTTTGATGATATTATGTATTGTATTGTACATGATGATAGATTTAAAGCACGTTGAGGAACATTATTCTGAAAGTGTTTGACAACTTTTAGATGCAGCTTTTGACAGATTGGTGAACTTCTACCCATCTTTACTTCCGAGACTTTACTTTACTTCTGAGACACTCTGGGCCAGATTCACGTATATTGGCGCACCTCCTCTACGTTAGACCGGCGCAATGTAGAGGCACAAGTACTGTATCCTCGTAGTATTTGCGCAGGAATTTGCGCCGGTGTAACACAAATTCCGAGGCGTAAGGCGGTGTAATTCAAATTGGGAAGGACGTGGGCGTGTTCCATTGAAATGAGCCGTGACCCCATGTAAATGAAGGGCCGGCTGGATTGGGCATGTGCGCATGAAGCAGCCTATGGTCAGCACCTCTCTGCGCATGCTCAGAACTCGGCACGGCGCAATCAGTGAGATTGGAACTAGGCCCGGTCAACTTAGTGAGCTCCGCACAGTGCTTAGACAGAGAGAAATGCCCTTCCTTTGCAAAAGTACATCCAATTGTTCCCCTTCCTACAGCAAGGTGCTTTTGTTCTGTTGTTTGTTCGCGTTTGTTGGTTTGTGACGTGTCTTTGAGATATTTGGTGACTGTTTTGTATAGTGTTTTGGATAGTGTTTTTGAAAATGTTTTTTGGTGACTGTTTTTGAGACTTTTTTGGTGATTGATTTTTGTTGAGTCATTTTTGGTGATTGTTTTGGAGAGAGTTTGTGAGAACATGACTGAGAGGAAGCGAAAATTTAATTTTTCATTGCGGGAGAAGGCAATTATTCCCAGGGCCATTACCCTATATGGGCGATTCCTGCGCGGCCTGGAGAGTGGCAACACCACCCCGGCCAGGAAGGCTCAGATATTGCAGGACATCGCCGACGAGGTAAACTCGTTGGGGGGAGACCCGGACACGCCAGGGGATCCAAAAGAAGATCAATGATCTCCGGCGTGTGGTCCGTGGGAAGCTGGGCAAGATTGCAGCACCTGCCAGGGGCACTGGAGGGGGCCCACCATGCCCTGTTAGGCTGACTGAGGAGGAGCGTGAGGTGGCCCAGACCTTCAACAGGCAGCAAGTGGAGGGGCCGCCTGGCTTTGATTCCAATGAGGAGGCTGTGAGGACAGGTACGTTTTTTTTTCTATCTGGTGTGTAGCATGTGTGGGGGGGGAAGGGAATATGTGGCAAGTGTGTGGATCCTCCAACCTGTGAATGTTTTGTGTCATCCACAGATGTGCAGGAGGGTGCTGGGCCATCTGGCCTGTCCGCACCATCCCTGGGACAACAGTCTGAGGAAGACCCCCCAGACAAGGCCGGAGTCCTCTGAGGTGGTTGAGGAGGAGGAGTTTGATTTGGAGGAGGAGGTCATGTCAGGGAATGACTTGTTAATTTTGGAGGAGTCTTCCCCTATGGCTGGCAGCAGCCAGGCCTCCATCAGGGGTAGCCCCTCCCACTCCTCCCCCTACCGGGCTCCCCTCCCAAGGGGCTCCCCTTCTCCCCGGCCACAAGCCTCACCTGGAGGCAGGAAGGCAACCCACAAGACTAGGGGGTGGCCGAGGTTCTGCCTGCCAACCTGAGAAGGGACCAAGGGAGGAGAGCCTGTCCTACATAAAGGATTCAGTTGGGGACATGGCCTGGTTCAGATGAATTGCCAAAATGAACAGCAGGCTACCACAGCAGGCATTGGTTAGGATGTGCAGGCCCTCGGTCAGGATGTGCGGGCCCTCACCCAGGCTATCCAGGCCAATACGGAAACAATCAATGCTAGCCTGACCAGAATAGCCGTGGCCTTGGAGGGCAGGCCGCCAGGTGGGCAGAGACCAGGGGATGCTCCTCCTTCCCCGGATTACCCCCCCCATGAGTCTCCCCTGAGGAGCTGGGGCCGTGGCCAGCGGCGGTCGTTTTTTTTGTCTTTTCTGATTTTTTTTTTTTTTTTTGCTGGGCAATTTTTTTTTTTTTTTGTTGGGGTTTGTGAATTATTTTTGAATGTGGGGGTGACATTCCTGCCGGAAAAGGGGTGTCACCCTCATTTGTGGTGGAGAAGGGTTCCCCAGGACCAGAGAGAAGTGATCCCCAGGTCCGTGTAAATGGTGTATGAATGTACAATGACATAATTGGAGCCGTGGAGTGGCGTTGCTGCTCACAAGTCCTGCATGGTGGGCTTGTGCTAATCCAATGTGATGAGTATGTGGTGTGTGTGATCTAGGGACCACAGTGATGTGCATGCATGCATTCTTATTGTGCCATGATTAATGTGTGTGTTTAACGTGCAAAGATGCCTAATGTGAGCTGTCTCCTGGCTGCTCTTCCCTCAGAAGACGGGGTAGCCTCGGTTAGGGGGGGATTGTCTGGTTCGGGGGTCAGGTCATCACGTATGTCAATCTCCAGGCCCTTTCTCACTGCGAAGTTGTGCAGCATGCAACATGCACCGATGATCTGGCATACAAAGTTTGGGGAATACAACAGGGTACCCCCAGACTTATCCAGGCATTGGAAACGGGACTTCAAGAGGCCAAAGGTGCGCTCCACCACTGCACGGGTTTTGGCGTGTGCTTCATTGTATCTTTCCTCTCCTGGGGTTTGGGGGTTCCGGATAGGAGTCATGAGATGGGGTCCCAGTGCATATGCAGAGTCACCTGGAAGGGAAAAGACAGAAGGATGTTAGTAGTGCATGTGCCTCTTGTGATTTCTGCATCATGGGGGGGGGGACAGTCATGCCTGCCACCCATGTCACTCACCAACCAGCCAGCTGTCCCCATACACGTTCTGTTCGAATTCCATTGGGATGGGGCTATGATTGTATATGTAGCTGTCATGGCTGGATCCGGGGTGTTTGGCACGGACGTGCCATATGAGGCATTTGGCATCGACTATCACCTGTACGTTGATGGAATTCCAATGCTTCCGATTGCGGTACATGTGCTCTGTCTCACGGGGGGGCTGGAGTGCCACATGTGTGCAATCATTGGCCCCCAAGGTGCGTGGGAATCTGGCAATTCTGTAGAAATCTGTCATTGCCTTCAGCCGCAGGTCCTCCTGGGTGGGTTTGATGATTTGGTTGGCCATGCGTCTGAGAATTGCAGGGATAACCTGGTGCACACATCTGTTCATGAAGGATTGTGACATCTCAGCCACCACTCCACTTGTTCTTTGAAAAGAGCCACTGGCAAGGAAATGGAGTGTTGCCATGACCTTGACCAGTGGCTGCACTGCATGTGAGCGGTGTGTTGGGCTGGTAATGTCCTCCTGCAGGGTTGTGGTTAATTCCATGATGGCATGAGGGGTGAATCTGAAGATGCGATACACCTCAGAATCACTCATGCCAAAGAGGTCTATGCGTGTGCGGTATATCCTCTCCCGTGCCCTCCTCCGTGCCCTCCTCCGTGCCCTCCTCCTTCTGCGCTCATCTAAAGTCAGTAGTATAGCTATGAGCAAGGATGCCCCTGGCATGTTGGCATACAGATTGTTATCCTGCAAGTGTGGCTGCTCAGCTCATCCCTAACGCTGTTGCTTTAGCTGACATGTAGACGGATTGTCTAATTTTAAACCTGCTTTTATATGGACTAATTTTAGACAGGACGTGCAGCTGATGCGCGTAGCCTGCGCCGCACAAACTTACTTTTGTGGATCGCCGTATCTCCCTCATTTGCATTATTGCCTAGCAAATCAATGGTGTGTCTAGCGCATTTTTTGCGCGCACGATGCGCCGGTCTATCGAAATTACGACGGTCGAAAATTTCTAGATTTCTGGCGTATATCGTTTTGGGGATACGGCGCATAGATACGCAGGCGCATATTTACAATAACGCCGCGCATCTCCTGAAACGCCGGCTTAAGTGCTTTGTGAATTTGGCCCTCTGACTCTATATGATGCATTTTTATACCCAATCATTTTACTAACCTGTTGCCAAACCTAATTAGCAAAATATTCTTCCAGCTCTTCCTAATTTACCAGCTTTTTGTTGACCTGTCTCAACTTTTTTGAGACATGTTGCTGCCATCAATTTCAAAATGACCTTTTGAAATTGATCAAATTGAATTTTTTTTCTTAAATGTTAAATTTTCGCAATGTAAACATTTTTATATGTTTTCTCTTTTTTAATGTGAATAAAATATAGGTTTATGAGATTTACAAATCATTGCATTGTTTTTTTGTAGATTTTACAACACAGCATCTTAACTTTTTTGGTATTGGGGTTTTAAATAAATTAATTAAAAGGCCATGCTCTTTATGAATATTTTATTTATCAATCTTTTTATTTCAAGTCAGGAAGTTTTATTTTTTTATTGTTACTTATATTACAAAATTTTAACCAGGTAAAGAAGGTGACTGCAAATGTTGTTTAAATGCTATGTCCTCCTCTTTATTTTGAAATGTTTCCTGTATATTACAAACCTGCAATATTTGTAAACATTTGTTAATACAAATTTGTAAACGTTTCATTGATGAGTGGTACACTATGGAACTCATTATCAAAGCAAATGTAAACTCTAACTTAACAATAGTAATTTTTACTAAGCACTGTGGCCCAGATTCACAGAGCGATTACGCCTGCGCAACTGGTGTTGCGCGTGCGTAAGTCTAAATGTGCGCGTGCGTTTAGATGCGCGCGATTCAGAAAACGAATTACGCCAGAAATCTACTTTTTTTTGTCCGGCGTAATTTCGTTAGACAGACGCATCCGTCCGCGCAAAAATGCGCTAGACACACCATTGATTTGCTAGTCAAATATGCTAATGAGGGAGTTGCAGGGATCCACAAAAAAACGCAGTTGCTGCGCAGGCTACGCGATGTGCGCAACAGCAAAATGTCCTGTCTAAAGTTAGAGCACCTAAAAGCTGGTCTAAAAAATGAAAAAAAGTCTACTTGTCAGATAAAGCAACACTGTTAGTGAGGAGTTCAGCAGTCACACGTGTTGCCCAACAATCTGTATGCCAACATGCCAGGGGCATCGTCGCACATAGCTATACTACTGACTTTAGATGAACAAAGAAGGATGAGGGCACTGAGGATGGCACTAAGGAGGGCATGGGAGATGTTTTTTTTATTTTTTTATTTGCTTATATAAAATTTACAATTTAAACTAATCTAATACAATATTCTTATCTGATACAAGCCCCTCACTCTTCACTTGATATATCACACACGCATAGACATCTTTGGCATGAGTGATTCTGAGGTGTCTCGCATCTTCAGATTCACCCCTCATGCCATCATGGAATTACCACAACCTTGCAGGAGGACATCACCAGCCCAACACATGGCACCACCCATAACACCCATGACAGCTACATATACAATCAGAGCCCCATCCCCACAGATTTCGAACAGAACATGTATGGGGACAGCTGGCTGGTTGGTGAGTGACATGGGTGGCAGGCATGACTATCCCCTCCCGTGATGCACACCTCACAAGTGGCACATGCATGACTAACATCCTCTTGTCTTTTCCCTTCAAGGTGACTCTGCATATGCACTGGTACCCCATCTCATGACCCCATCTCATGCCAGCTCACATTATGCATCTTTGCACGTTAAACACACACATTAATCATGGCACAATGAGAATGCATGCATGCACACCACTGTGGTCCCTAGATCACACACCCCACATCCTCATCACATTGGATTGGCACCAGTCCACCATGCAGGACTTGTGAGCTGCAACGCCATGCCACGGCTCCAATTATGTCACTGTACATTCATACACCATTCACACAGACCTGGGGATCACTTCTCCACCACAAATGAGGGTGACACCCCTTTTCCCGCAGGAATATCACCCCCACATTCCAAAATCATACACAAACAGAACCAAAAAAAATTAATAAATGACGAGCAAAAAAAAAAAATGCCCAGCAAAAATATAATTTAAACAAAATAACAACAAAGAAAACACATAAAAGACAAAAATCACTCTGCAAAACAGTCCCCAAATATCTCAAAGACACGTCACAAACAAACAAAAGCACCTTGCTGTAGAGGGAGGGATACAAAGGGATGTATTTTTGCAAAGGAAGTGCATTTGTGTCTGTCTATTTATGCTGTCTGCGTAGTTCATAAAGTTGCCCTAGTCCATTTCCAATTTCACTGATTGCGCCGCTCCCGAGTTGTGAGCATGCGCACATCGGAGCTGACCATGGTCTCCTTCAAGCGCGCATGCGCGAGCCGGCCGGCCCTTCATTTGCATGGGGTCACGGCTCATTTCAATGTAACACGCCCACGTCCTTCCCAATTTGTATTACTCCTCCTTACGCCTCTGGAAAAAATCTTACGCTTGCGCAATTTCCTGCGCAAAAGCTACGTGAATCGGGGGATTACGCGGCTAGATGACGCAAGTCTAACGTAATGGCGGTGCGCTACGCCGGACCGATAATGCGCCGATGTACGTGAATCTGGGCCTGTGTATTTTTAAACAAATACACTTATTTTAATAAAATACTTGTTTTCAATTTTTATAATACTTTATTGCATCTCAGTGCTGCTGCCACCTTTGCCGCCACATTTACATGCACTACAGCGGTAGCTGCATTGAATTTCTGGGTCAAGTTTTCTATATGTGACAACAGTAGACCATGCCCACTCCATTGAAAACCCATGTGACAGGGTGGCAACACAATTAGGAGACTTGGATACAGCATTTTAACCCTATAACAGAAAGTGTCTGAACAAGGACCTTAAAGTGGATGTAAACCCAACATTTTTTATTTATTTTTATGTCACAAGAGTATAAGATGTCCTATCATCTGTGCCCAGTCTTGCCACACAGAGTTAATCCAGCTCTGATCAATCCTCTTTTATTGTTAGGTGAAAATTAACAGAATTCCAGATAAAAACCTGTCTAAATAAAAAGTCAGTTTCTCTCTTATTGCTTTGAGTGACAGGTTATTTACATATCTAGCTTTGACATGTTTATCATATGTTATGTTATGTTTATCATAATATGAGGTGATCCAAAGTTCATTGTATATTACCAGGATGTGTTATGTGGGGGAGGGGTGGATTTCTCACTTTTTATACTTTGGATCACCTCATATTATGATAAACATAACATAACATATGATAAACATGTCCAAACTAGATATGTAAATAACATGTCACTCAAAACAAGGAGAGAGAAACCTACTTTTTATTTAGACATTTTGAATTATTTGGGTTTACATCCACTTTAATGGCGGGATCAAAAACAATTATTTTATTTAAAATTACTGATTTTAAAATATTGGAAATTATTTTTTAGATTACCCTAATGGGTCAAAGATTATTTGAGATTTGAATGACTGAGTTTACAATCTACTTTAAATACATAAAATCCCAAGATTGATTCATTATTGATGTATAAACATTTTGGGGTGAAAAATGTATTTCTACATTTGCCAGCAAACATAGTTATTACATTTTGAGAGCCATTGAAAACTTACCTCCAGCAAAGAGAGCTGCTCCAATGATCTTCTTAGACTGAGCAACATGGAACTGATTGGCCATATATGATCCTGATGATAATCCAGACACTGAGATGGCGGAATCCAAATTGTATGAACCTGCAAAGATGAAATGGATGGAATACATACAATTCCTAGCCAGGATCAAAGGAAATGTTATCAGCAATCACAAAGCTAATATCAAATATGCAAATAGTCAATAAATCATAAAACATTGTATATATATATATATATATATATATATATATATATATATATATATATATATATATATATATAAAGTTTGGACACACCTTCTCATCAGTGGCGTCTCCAACTTTCATATTTGGGGGGGGGGGGGCACATGGGGGGACAGGGACAAAAGTAGGGGAGCCAACTATAAAATGCAATTTTATATATTTTTATATATATAAATATATGTCCTGGGGCCCTTACTACGATCCAACAACGGGCCCTTTCACATGTTCTGCAGTGAGCTCCCTTCCTACTATACTGGGGCCTCCCAGGGTGGCAGAAAAAAAAAGAGATATATGTCACCTGCACACCAAGAAAATATAAGGGTCCAAAGCAGTGGGAGAACTCTCAGGGTTGCAAAGGTTGTCCTGCCACGGGGGCCTGTGAATAGCCGGGGCAGGACAGCAACTCTGGTTGTTCCAGCACTGGTCCACACTGGGAGGATTCCCCCATCCACCTATAATGTGTAGATGGGGGAATTAGATCATTTCTTTTTTTTTTTTCATTCAACCTAAGGCCGCGTACACACGATCTATTTTATCTGCTGAAACCGGTCCGATGGACCGTTTCAGCAGAAAAATTTGATCGTGTGTACGGGCGAACAGACAGGTTTTTCCAGCAGACAAATTTTAAAGCATGCTTTAAAATCTGTCTGCTGAAACCCGTCCGTCCGACATTTCCGCTGGTTAGTACGCCTAACCAGCGGACAAAAATCTCCTGCATGCGCTGAATGAATTTGACGCATGCGTGGAAGTATTTTACTTCCTGAAGTGGTGACGTGGCGGCGTCAACGTCACCGCGCTGTCTGTCGGCGGGGATTTTGGTTTGATCGTGTGTACACGGATCAAACCAAAATCTCCCAGGAGATATGTCCGATGAAAACGGTCTGTCGGACGGATTCATCGGACATATGTCCTCGTGTGTACGTGGCCTTAGAGCTAAGACCAGCCATAGACAGTTTAAATCTCAGCTGGTTTAGCAGAAACTGGCTGAGATTTGAACCATTAATGAGCAAATTCTCTTATGATTATCACTAGTGGTTGCTGTATAGCCACTAGTGATAATCACTGTTTGTCAGGAGAATACAATTACTGGGCAGGAGGGATATTCCCCTGTCAGCACTGTCTGTGTTGATGGGGGAATCATGCAAGTTTCTTACCTGCAATCTGTGGATGCAGGAAAGAAATTTGCACTGTATATTACCTGCCTAACTAAAAGTGAAAGTAAATTGTGAATGTCTTGAAAGAACAGAAGAGGGGGAGGGAGACAGATGTGGGAGAGAAGGGATTGAGATAATGCAGTTTAGTGATTACAGTGCACACACTTACCCACGGTCCAGGCTAGAATCTCAGGCATCATTCACACACAGCCTGGAATGCTGCTGATTTTCATATTTCCCACCCACACATCCCCCTCTCTTTAGATAGAACACACCGGGATAGTGTGGGTGGGACTGGCAGGAGGAGGAAGAGCTGTATTCCTCCCTGCTCATATGTGAGAAAAGTGAGGGGGGTGGCTGGACTCGCTGGGCTGTGAAAGGGCGTCATAGACTGACACTTGGCTCAGCTTGCAGTCACCATTCTCGGAATTTACAGGCTGGTTCTCCTGTCCTCTTGTCCTGTCTGTTTTTTCAGTAACTGAGATGAACCCCCCCCCCCACAGTGCTCATGGAGTCCTTTCTGCAACTCGCTCTTCTCCATGCCAATGAGGATGCAGGGGAAGGAGCAGATCGGGTGGCTGTGGTTGTGTGAGCGCTCGCATTATGCAGTGTCAGTGATCAGAGGGGGAGGAATGCCTCTCAGAGCTGACTGGGGATGCTCTCCCTCTCAGTAGAGACTGTTACTCCAGCGGCGGCCCAAGCAAAATACAATTTATTTTTGGCGGGGCACATGGTGGGGCACAGCATAATGTTGGGGGGGTCAGGGCCCCCTCTGGCCCCCCCTAGGGTCGCCATTGCTTCTCATTCCAAGCGTTTTCTTTATTTTCATGACTATGAAAATTGTAGATTCACACTGAAGGCATCAAAACTATGAATTAACACATGTGGAAGTATATACAACCAAAAAGTGTGAAACAACTGAAAAAAAATCATATTGTAGGTTCTTCAAAGTAGCCACCTTTTGCTTTGATTACTGCTTTGCACACTCTTGGCATTCTCTTGATGAGCTTCAAGAGGCAGTCACCTGAAATGGTCGTCCAACAGCCTTGAAGGAGTTCCCAGAGATGCTTAGCACTTGTTGGCCCTTTTGCCTTCACTCTGCGGTCCAGCTCACCCCAAACCATCTTGATTGGGTTCAGGTCCGGTGACTGTGGAGGCCAGGTCATCTGGCGCAGCACCCCATCACTCTTCTTCTTGGTCAAATAGCCCTTACACAGCCTGGAGGTGTGTTTGGAGTCATTGTCCTGTTGAAAAATAAATAATGGTCCAACTAAACGCAAACCAGATGGAATAGCATGCCGCTACAAGATGCTGTGGTAGCCATGCTGGTTCAGTATGCCTTCAATTTTGAATAAATCCCCAACAGTGTCACCAGCAAAGCACCCCCACACCATCACACCTCCTCCTCCATGCTTCACGATGGGAACCAGGCATGTAGAGTCCATCCGTTCACCTTTTCTGCATCGCACAAAGACACGGTGGTTGGAACCAAAGATCTCAAATTTGGACTCATCAGACCAAAGCACAAATTTCCACTGGTCTAATGTCCATTCCTTGTGTTCTTTAGCCCAAACAAGTCTCTTCTGCTTGTTGCCTTTCTTTAGCAGTGGTTTCCTAGCAGATATTCTACCATGAAGGCCTGATTCACTCAGTCTCCTCTTAACAGTTGTTCTAGAGATGTGTCTGCTGCAAAAGGTGGCTACTTTAAAGAACCTAGAATATGACATATATTTTCAGTTGTTTCATACTTTTTTGTTATGTATATAATTCCACATGTGTTAATTTATAGTTTTGATGCCTTCAGTGTGACTCTACAAATTTCATAGTCATGAAAATAAAGAAAACTCTAATGCCGCGTACACACGGTCGTTTTTTGCGATGAAAAAAAACGACGTTTTTTGTGAAGTAAAAAACGACGTTTTTGAAACGTCACTTTCAAAGACGATGTTGCATACACACCATCGTTTTTTTCACAAAAAACGAGGTTACGTTCACCATACTTTTCCATTGAAGCCCGCTTCATAACTAGCTTCTGGGCATGCGCGGGTTGAAAAACGTCGTTTTAAACGACGTTTTTGCTACACACGGTGACTTTTTGTGAAACAAAAAACGACGTTTTGAAAAACGACACAAAAAATTCAAGCATGTTGGAATTTTTTTTTGGTCGTTTTTTTTAAGACAAAAAACGACGTTTTGCCCACACACGATCAATTTAAATGACGTTTTAAAAAACGTCGTTTTTTTTTTTCATCGCAAAAAACGACCGTGTGTACGCGGCATTAGAATGAGAAGGTGTGTCCAAACTTTTGGTCTGTATTGTGTGTGTGTATATATATATATATATACAGGGAGTGCAGAATTATTAGGCAAGTTGTATTTTTGAGGATTAATTTTATTATTGAACAACAACCATGTTCTCAATGAACCCAAAAAACTCATTGATATCAAAGCTGAATATTTTTGGAAGTAGTTTTTAGTTTGTTTTTAGTTGTAGCTATTTTGGGGGGATATCTGTGTGTGCAGGTGACTATTACTGTGCATAATTATTAGGCAACTTAACAAAAAACAAATATATACCCATTTCAATTATTTATTTTTACCAGTGAAACCAATATAACATCTCAACATTCACAAATATACATTTCTGACATTCAAAAACAAATCAGTGACCAATATAGCCACCTTTCTTTGCAAGGACACTCATGCAGCCTGCCATCCATGGATTCTGTCAGTGTTTTGATCTGTTCACCATCAACATTGTGTGCAGCAGCAACCACAGCCTCCCAGACACTGTTCAGAGAGGTGTACTCTTTTCCCTCCTTGTAAATCTCACATTTGATGATGGACCACAGGTTCTCAATGGGGATCAGATCAGGTGAACAAGGAGGCCATGTCATTAGTTTTTCTTCTTTTATACCCTTTCTTGCCAGCCACGCTGTGGAGTACTTGGACGCGTGTGATGGAGCATTGTCCTGCATGAAAATCATGTTTTTCTTGAAGGATGCAGACTTCTTCCTGTACCACTGCTTGAAGAAGGGGTCTTCCAGAAACTGGCAGTAGGACTGGGAGTTGAGCTTGACTCCATCCTCAACCCGAAAAGGCCTCACAAGCTCATCTTTGATGATACCAGCCCAAACCAGTACTCCACCTCCACCTTGCTGGCGTCTGAGTCGGACTGGAGCTCTCTGCCCTTTACCAATCCAGCCACGGGCCCATCCATCTGGCCCATCAAGACTCACTCTCATTTCATCAGTCCATAAAACCTTAGAAAAATCAGTCTCGAGATATTTCTTGGCCCAGTCTTGATGTTTCAGCTTGTGTGTCTTGTTCAGTGGTGGTCGTCTTTCAGCCTTTCTTACCTTGGCCATGTCTCTGAGTATTGCACACCTTGTGCTTTTGGGCACTCCAGTGATGTTGCAGCTCTGAAATATGGCCAAACTGGTGGCAAGTGGCATCTTGGCAGCTGCACGCTTGACTTTTCTCAGTTCATGGGCAGTTATTTTGCGCCTTGGTTTTTCCACACGCTTTGTGCGACCCTGTATGACTATTTTGAATGAAACGCTTGATTGTTCGATGATCACGCTTCAGAAGCTTTGCAATTTTAAGAGTGCTGCATCCCTCTGAAAGATATCTCACTATTTTTGACTTTTCTGAGCCTGTCAAGTCCTTCTTTTGACCCATTTTGCCAAAGGAAAGGAAGTTGACTAATAATTATGCACACCTGATATAGGGTGTTGATGTCATTAGACCACACCCCTTCTCATTACAGAGATGCACATCACCTAATATGCTTAATTGGTAGTCGGCTTTCGAGCCTCTACAGCTTGGAGTAAGACAACATGCATAAAGAGGATGATGTGGTCCAATTACTCATTTGCCTAATAATTCTGCACTCCCTGTATATATATATATACACACAATTAGGTCCATATATATTTGGACACAGGCACAATTTTCATACAATTGGCTCTCTATGCCACCAGTTTTAATTCAAAACAAAACACTCCATATTAATTTGAAGTGCAGATTTTCATGGGGTTGAACATAAATATCAAGTACAAATTATAGGAACTGCAACCATTTTTATACACAGTCCCCCTATTTTCAGGGGCTCAAATTTAATTGAACAAATAAATATAATCATAAAAAAAAAGTTATTTTTTTATTTTTTGTTGAGAATCCTTTATGGGTTCCTGCCTGAAGTCTGGAACCCATAGACATTACTAAAGACTGGGTTTCCTCCTTCCTAATGCTTTGCTAGACTCTAACTGCAGCTGTCTTCAGTTGTTCTTTGTTTGTGGGTCTTTCTGCCTTAAGTTTTGCCTTAAGCAAGTAAAATGCATGCTTAATTGGGTTGAGATCAGGCGATTGACTCGGCCATTGCAGGATATGCCACCTATTTTCCTTCAAAAGCTCCTTGTTTGCTTTTGAAGTGTGTTGGATCATTGTCCATCTGTGCTCTGAAGCAGCCTTCCAATCAACTTTGCTGAAATTAATTCATCCGGCTGTTTCTGTCTTCTGTCACATCATCAATAAACACCAATGACCCAGTGCCACTGGAAGCCATGCATGCCCATGCCATTACACTGCCTCCACCATGTTTTACAGATGACGATGTGTGCTTTGGATCATGAGCTGCCTTCTCCATGCTTTTTACTTCCGTCATTCTAATACAGATTTATCTTAGATTCATCTGACCAAACAATGCTTTTTCAGAACTGGTCTGTCTTTTATTTTATTTTTATTATATATTTTGGCAAAGTCTAATCTGGCTTTTCTATTCTTCAGGCTTATGAATGTGGTGAACCCTCTGTATTTTCTCTTTGCTCTTGTGAAGTCTGCTCTTAGTTGTAGACTTTGACAATGATATGTGCACCTCCTGGAGTGTGTCTTTCACTTGACTGGATGTTGTGAATGGGTTTTTCTTTACCATAGAGAGGATCTTGAGATCATCCACCACTGTGGACATCCAGGCCTTTTTATGTTGCCGAGCTCACCAGTGAGTTTTTTCCTCAGAATGTACCAAACTGTTGGTTTGGGCACTCCTAATGTTGCTGCTATCTCTCTAAATTATTTGTTTCATTTTTGATACTTTGCAATGGCCTGTTTCACTTGCATGGACAGCTCATTTGAACGCATGGTGTAGGTTCACAGCAATAGATTCCAAATGCAAATACCACACTTAGAATCAACACCAGGGCTCAAGTCCTGCGGGAATGCGTGGGAGCGGAGTTCCTGCACTTTTTTCACGGCAGGAATTCAGTTACCTTTGCAGGACTAGATAACTTGCGGCAGACCTCCTCAATGTCTCCTGGGAACAATGACAAAAGCTCCCAGGTGACATTGCGGCATCGAGGAAGTGACAGAATACCCGCACACTACCTGATGAATCCATATACAGGAAGCGGCCAGTAACATAAAGGATTACTAAGGTACAGTGGATCGAAAAAAAAAACATGCAGTTTAGTAATTATGCATATGAGCGTATAATTTAAAAAAAAAATTGGTGGGGGAGTGGATCTTGGGTTGGAGTTCCCACACTTTTTCCCCAGGACTTGACCCCGATCAACACTAGACCTTTTGCCTGCTTAATTGATGAATAAATACTGAAGGAGTAGCCCACACCTGGCTTTGAAACAGCTTTTGATTCAATTGTCCAATTACTTTTGGTTCCTTGAAAAAGGGGGGGGTGGCTTTTCTTAACCACTTAAGGACCCCCGCACGCACATATACGGCCACAGAATGGCACGTACAGGCACAAGGGCGTAAATTTACGTCCCCGCCTAAGTGCGGTTCGGGGGTCCCATCGGGACCCCCTCCGTGGCGTGCGGGGGTCCCCCTGGCTCCGGGAGCGATCCGGGATCTGCGGGCGGATGTTGGCGAATACCCGCCCCCCCGCGATCGCTCCCAGCCTGTCACTTCCTCCTCCTGTGTTTACACAGGAAGAAGGAAATTATGTAATCTCTCATCGCAGCGCTGTTTCCCAGCGCTGCTGATGAGAGAAGACACCACAAGTAAGTGTGCACCAACACAACACTGACACACACTCACATAGGCATATTAACCCCTTGTGATCGCCCCCCCCACCCCCCTGTCACAGTGTCACTGAATGCAGTGATCTAATCACTGCATTTAGTGTCAGTGTGACAGGCAGTGTAAAAAACAGTTAGTGTTAGGTTCAGGATAGCTCCCCCACCCCCCCTAATAAAGTTTTAACCCCCTGATCACCGCCCTAGTTAACCCTTTCACTCCCTATTGCCAGCGTCACTAAGCGATCATTTTTCTGATCGCTGTATTAGTGTCGCTGTTCCCGCTAGGTAGCTATTTTTTTTTATTGCGATTTTTTTTTTCTACTAAAGACATGTGGCTAAATAAATGTTGGCCTAAATGTTTGACTAAAATTTAGTTTATTTGATTTTTTTTTAACAAAAAGTAAAAAATAGTGTTTTTTTTTCAAAAATGTCGCTCTATTTTTGTATATAGCGCAAAAAATAAAAATCGCAGAGGTGATCAAATACCACCAAAAGAAAGCTCTATTTGTGGGAAGAAAAGGACGCAAATTTTGTTTGGGAGCCACGTCGCACGACCGCGCAATTGTCTGTTAAAGCGACGCAGTGCCGAATCGCAAAAACACCTTGGGTCATTTACCAGCGTATTGGTCCGGGTCTTAAGTGGTTAAGAGCTGTAATTCCTAAACCCTTCCCCCGATTTGGATGTACATACCCTCAAATTAAATCAGAGATCGTGCACTTTCAGCCCATATCCATTATAGAACTATAGCTTGAATGTGTTGTGGCAAATACCTGAAAAACTAAATACTAAAATACTAAAAAATGAAAATTGTGCCTGTGTCCAAATATATATGGACCTAACTGTATACACACACACACACCATATTGTGAAAAACTTTTAGGCAGCTGTGAATAAAAAGCTGTAAAGTAAGCATGCTTTCAAAAAAATATATTTTAGTTGTTAATTTTTAGCAATTTAAAAAATAGAAAGCGAGCAAACAGAAGATAAATCTACATCAAATCAATATTTCATTTGACTACCCTTTGGCTTCAAACCAGAATCAATTCTTACATTTAGACAAAGTCAGGGATTTTGTAGGATTTAATTCAGGCGTATGATTAACCAATTATAAAAAACAGGTGCTAATGATGACCATAAATTTCATATGTAGGTTGAAACACGGTCATTAACTGAAACAGAAACAGCTGTGTAGGCTTAAAACTGGGTGAGAAACAGCCAAACTGTGCTACTAAGTTAAGGTTGTGGAAGTCAGTTTCATGTCACAAGTCATACACCATGTCAAGATTGAGCACAGCAACAGGACACTAAGTAGTTTTTATTTTCATCAGCAAGGTCTCTCTCAGGCAATGGTTTCAAAGCAAACTGGGGTTTCAAGATATGGTGTTCAAGCTCTTTTGAAGAAACAAAGTTGAGGACCGTCAATGCAGTAGTCTGTCAAGGAAAATTAATGCAGCAGATGAAAGAGACATCATGCTTACTTTCCCTTGACATTGGAAGATGTCCAGCAGTTCCATCAGCACAGAACTGGTGGAAACCAATGGGACCCAGTTACACACATATTTTCTGTCTGGACAAGTCTGGCCAGAAGAGGTCTTCATGGAAGAACTGCGGCCAAAAAGTTATACCTCCAGCATGGGAACAAGGCTAAGCAACACAACTATGCAGAAAAACAAGTCAAAATTTGAAATATTTGGCTGTAGCAGAAGGCAGCTTGTTTGCTGAAGGGCTGGAGAGCGGTACAATAATGAGTGTCTGCAGGCAACAGTGAAGCATGGTGGAGGTTCCTTGCAAGCTTGGAGGAACACAGGCAGTTACAGTACTTACCCATCATGCTATACCATCAGGGAGGTGTGTGGTTGGCCACAGCAGGACAACGACCACAAACATACAGCCAATGTCATTAACAACTATTTTTAGCGTAAAAAAAAACAAAGAGTCCTAAAAGTGAAGGTTTGGCGTCCACAGAGCACTGATCTCAACATCATAAAATCTGTCTGAGATTACATGAAGAGTCAGGATTTGAGGCAGCCTACATCCACAGAAGATCTGTGTTTAGTTCTCCAAGGTGTTGAGAAAAACCTAGATGCCAAGCTCCTTTGAAAACTGTGTGCAAGTGTACGTAGAAGAATTGATGCTGTTTTGAAGGCATTTTGTTAATTGATAAAAATAAACTATTAGCACTTCTTATTTCTAAAAGCATTCTTAATTTGTTTGTTTCACACCTGCCTAAAGCTTTTGCACATTAGTATACATAGTAGCACTTGCCAAGACACAATCTCTCCCTGCTTCCCATCACTCAGGTTCTGTCCACCTTAGACTTTTGTGGTCACAACCAGCTTAAAATAAATAAAAAAGGAGGTAGAAAGTAATCTCACAGAAGTGGCCAAAAAAAGATGAGCGAACCTTTGAATACAGTACAGAGATCTCATCTGGGGATTAGAAGAGACGCATATAAGACCATAATGTGGATTTGCTCTTTAAATTCTACCAAAAAAAATAAAATTGTTTTGGTATGCTGATTCTTTATGAAACAGGCAAAGGTTTGAAAAAGTAATAATTTATTCAATGTCATATCATTTGAAACACTTGTCAACAGAATCTACAAAACCTGCAGGTAGCTAGCAGTGTCTACCTTTTATGCTATAATATTGGATTTTTAAAGAACTAAGCACATTTACCATGTGGATTTCTACCTCATAATAATATTGGTATATCCTAATAATATTATCTTATAATATCTTACCAAGACGTGTCTGTCCATGGACAAAGCCAACGAAGGTGAGGAACAAGATGTAACCACTCATTTTCACCAAGGCAGTCTTTCAGCGGTATGAGGATAATTCCTACCTCACTTATGAAATCCTAGGTTTTTATATAACAGTAAAAATAACAGTAAAAACAAAGTTTAATCTTGAACAGATAAGATATTTTGCAGCCTTGTGAACAACATCTGCTAAACAGCCATGACATTAGATACGTATTATTTCTGACTATTGAGGCAAGATTTAGCAAAGTAAACAAACAACACATGCAAACAAGCAGCTTATGCATAGGTTTGGTTGGGCAGGTGTTTCAAACATTCTGCCCTGGTTCACACTGGGCACGATTTAGTTCGATTTGAGATGCGATTTCACTTGTGAAATCGCATCTCAAATCGGCGGCATTTTCCGGCAATTGCCGGCAATGACACCGTCCTAATCGGTGCGACGCCGCATTCTGACTCATAGTTAACTTTTGAGTCTAAATTGGTTCAGGGTTTATTACAGGTCAGGCTGGATGACTTATACAGGCAGGTCTCTGTCTCTAGTGCTTCACGCTGGTTCTAGAACTGTGGAAACAAGGCCTTGCGAGTGTATCTGCATATATAGGGGAACTTAGCCAATCTCCAGGCAGTGGGCCTGGCAGGGTGGCTGAGACAGTTCTTAAAGTGGAGTTTCACACATTTTTTTTTATGTTTGTCTGTGCTGCATGCCCTAATCTCATAGTGTTCAGAATGGACAATTTTTTATTTATTTTGTTGCTTGCAAATACCTTTATTTTGTAGTCCTTCATTACTTCCTCCTCCTTATTAGCCTAGGCTATTAAGTCACAAGGCTATTTTCAAGGGTTTCTGGGATGGGAATCATGTTTCCCAGTAGTCCTTGCAAACCTGACTGAAACCTATTACATTATCGCACTGAGCATGTGCGAGATATGCAAAGCTGAAATCCAGGAAGTCATACAGTCTGGCTTCATGATGCCCACACTTAATATGGCCACGGTCTATTTCTAGATTATAAACTCTAAATGCTGTAACAACCTAACAAAACAGACCTTAGTTTACAGACTAACTTTACTAGAATACATTAAGCTTGTGTATTACAGGGGTATTTATATTTTAAAAGTGAAATTGTGGGTGGAACTCCCCTTTAAATATGACCAGCAGGGGTGGAGGATGAAAGGCTGAGGAGACTGTCGGTGGCCTTGGAGGGGTGCCCCTGGTGTGCCTCAGGCTGGAGCTCGGGCTGGCATGGGAGGATCCTGACAGCAGTGTGGTTTGAAAGGAGTCTTGCCTAAGAAGCAGTGGGAGCAAGGAGGACGGTGTGAGTACATCGGTATGCCCAGGGATTCACAAGGGGAGAAACTGCCACATTTAGAAAGCTTTTCTGAAAGACAGCATTGTACTTAGTCTTTCCTTTACCTTGTCCTGATAGATTTTTAGAGCAGTTGGGTGGGCTAGTGAAGAAGCAGCCAGGTGGGCTTTTAGTGTCAGGAAAGGTTCCATCCGCTGGTGCTATTTATGTTCTGTCTTGCAGTGCTGGGTCCCACCAGCAGGGGTCTCCTGGCAGTTCGGAGCTGTCAGGAGAACTTCCCCCTGCTGGTATATCACCTTTGGGACACAGTACTGGCCTCCACCAGCGGATGGATCCTGGCAGTGGGGAGCACCTGGCCCTTGCTGCGTTCAGGTGTGACCTGAACGTAATCAGCACACCCCCTATATATACCCGGCATGTGTAATCATACCTTGCCCTGGTATCTGTCTACTAACCTGATCCTGAGCCTGATATCTGACCCTGAGCCTGCTGTCCCCTTTCTGGACTTCTGATCTGATCCGACCTGACCTGATCCCTCTCCTGGACATTCCCTTCCTGGCCATTCCCTGTCTGCAGCTTCTTCTGTGATCTCCTGGTATATGACCTCGGCTTGGCTTTTGGTTTATGATTACGGCATTTCCCCTTGACTTATATATATATATATATATATGCTTTGTTTTTATGTGTGCACTGGTTGTCTTCACCTGTTTTGTTCACCTTGTAAATAAACACCTTTTATTTCACTGCATACAGTGTTGGTCTCCTCTGTGTAGGCACACAGTACTGGTCTATTTAGAATCCTTGACAGTTAGTTCCTGCAGGCAGTAGAGCTGGGATTAGTGTCTACAGTGGGGTTGGAGATACTCCCATATGCAGCCTACAATACTTTGTGGTACTTTCTAGGAGGCTGAGATTTCCTAGTCCTTAAGGGGCTTTTGCATCTATTATCAAAGACTGTACGTGTCCATGAAGAGGACAGTTCTGGAGTGTGTAAATAGGGAGGAAGTTGACCCTGTTCTGTTGCAATCAATCTGGGCACCCTAAATTTCCTATTCTCTATCCAAGTTATTACCCCTAAACAAAAGCTTGTTTCCCTACGGGGTAGTGCTACATATGGTATGTGTGGACATCCAACAGTCAAACTCTTACAAAGAAGTAAAGAATGAGAGATAAAACAAACTGTATGATAAAAAAAAAATACATGGGGACCTCTCTTATTCCTTGCCATAACCCCCAACCACAAATCCCCCCCCTCCATTCCTATCACATACCCCAGTTCTCCCAGAGTCTCCCTCTACACTCCCCCATTTTTTCCTTACTTTCTTAATTCATATGGATGCCCCCTTCCAGTTTCTGCAGCTGACTGAGAGCATTTACTGAGATCTGCACATAGACTCAGAGGTGACTACCGTATAAGACGAGCCACAGGAGGTTACACTTTAGAGGCCTCAGACAGGTTAAAAATTATTATTCATAATACACTGAACAATGAGATGTTTTAGGATGAGTGACGGAAGGGGCCAGTAAATATGTATTCATCAGCCTCTTCCCTTTCTGAATTCACATGGTGAGCGATCAGTAGTGTGCATTTGAGCTGTGGGGGGGCACACCCTAATGCAATAGGCTGCGCACACCTATGTATATGGTAGACTCTTATTTGCAGTCTGCCTTTATGTGTAGCTTGTAATCCATTGTAACAGGAATATAAATGTATAAGTGTCATTGATATACATGGATTATACCCCACTTTCAACAGATAACTCTGTATACTCTTGGTTGTATGATTGTTAATGTTTTGTGTTTATAAAGTATATTGTAAAGAAAATGTACAAAGAATTGTGTAAATCAGATTTAACATACAAATCTAGAAGAACAATGCAATGAAAGTTTGAGAGGCACTAATAAACCTTTAATGAGGTAATATCATTTTTTTTAAAGGAGGGTGTGCAGGAAAAGAAGAAACTCTCACAAACCAGGAGAAAGCCAAAGAAAGAAAAAATTGAGGGGTGTGTAAAAAGGTCTAGACTTAATCTTTAGGAATGTAGGCAATCAGTCTAGGGCTACCGAACCCAAATACACTTTCCATAGGAATCAGTTAAAGAGGTTGTAAATCTTGTTTACGCTACGCCGCCGTAAATTAGCGAGGCAAATGCTGTATTCACCAAGCTAAGTTAAGGCGGCGTAGCGTAAATGTGCTGGCGTAAGCCGGCGTGTTTATGGTAATGTGTTGTGACCCCACGGTTTTTATGTTTTTTTTAACTGCGCATGCGCCGACCGTGGACGTATCCCAGTGTGCATGCTCCAAATTATGACATCACGACGCATTGTTTTTGACGTGAACGTAATTGACGTAAATCCCCGTTCACGGACAAGTTACGCAAACAACGTAAAATCTGAAAAATTTGACGCGGTCCCGACGTCCATAGGATGCGCCATCTTTTTGTTGGTTTATCTTTACGCCGGAAATACGTAAACGGCGTAAATTCACTGCGTCGGCCGGGCATACGTTCCTGAATATAATAAAAAATGTATTGTGCAACAGAAAAATTAAATAAGTGTAAAGGCTGCCAACACTACAAGTGGATATTGTGAAAGGAATGTGTGAAATAAATGTAGCGCCAATCGTGGATCCTCCCAAGCAGAGAGTTCAATAGAGGTCAGATAACCGCTCTATATGGTGTGTAGAAAACACCATAGAAAATATTGGACCTTCCTGGTTGGATAAGTCCACCTTCCTGGTTGGATAAGTTCACCTTCCTGGTTGGATAAGTTCACCTAAGTGTATGTGATCTGTGACCAAACAGAAAATGTGATAGGAGGGGAAGGGAAATAAACCTTCCTCCAAACTGCTTAACAACCAATGACAGTAGAAAAACAAAATAACATAACCTTACATCCTGTGAAGGAATAAATACATATGAAAGTTCAAATAGGTGAATATTCAAACAATGAATCAAAATTGTTTGGTGACCAGTGACGGCAAAAAAACAAATAACCTTAAATCCTGTGAAGGAATATTCCATATATGAAAATTCAAATAAGTGAATATTGGAGGTAAACATATAATGAAAGTAAACATATATAGGAGTCCATCACATGAAAGAAATCAGTCCATACATCTTGAAATATACAGACGTATTCTTAGGCCTCGTACACACGATCAAATCTGTCTGCTGGAAACGGTCTGCTAGACCGTTTCAGCAGACAGATTCGATCATGTGTACGGGCTAGCAGACGGATTTGGCCACCCGACAGATTTCAAAGCATGCTTTGAAATCTGTCGGCTGGGAACCCGTCCGCCCGACATGTCTGCTGGTTAGTATGCTAACCAGCAGACATGTCTTCTCGCACACGCGCCGAATAGTTTCGACGCATGCGCGGAAGTGTTTTACTTCCTGGTGCGGTGACGTGGCGGCGTCAACGTCACCGCCACGTCACCGACACGTCAGCGCGCTGTCTGTTGGCGGGGATTTTGGTTTGCTCGTGTGTACACGCGAGCAAACCAAAATCCCAGCAGACAGATTTGTTCAGATCTGTCGGACAGACAGATTTGAACAAATCTGTCTGCTCGTGTGTACGAGGCCTTAAATGTTCCTGGGATGTTGATTGATCAGAGTAAAACAATCTTCTAATATCACAACAGAAGACAGATAGGTACCCTTACCAGAAGCGGTGGACCCCAATTCACCATATAGTGCGGGGGTCTTTAGAGCTTTTTGTGGCCGATTGCCCTTTCCGGAGTGCTTTCCAGTGATGGTTTCCAGGACATCCAGCAGGTGTCTGGGAGTAGATATCCAGAACTTCCAACCACAAATCAATATGATGGTAACACCGCAATGGTAACTATTCACCTCCGAGAAGGAGGGAAAAAAGGGGGAACAAGAAGAGATGGACTCCTCATAGTGTAAAAAGCGTATATTTAATTAAAAACGGCAAATCACCAAACGTGATCGAACAAATTGAAATTAAAAAGTATAAAAATTGGACATAATCACACGTGAAGTAGCAAAAAAAATGATATATGCACATCCACTATCCCCCAATGAAGGATGAACAGAGGTGTTTGGCAATAAAAAGTGCAACGGAGACTTGGTAAGTCCTGAATAGGCGTATCTCGCTGATTTACATATTCTAGGCGTAAATCAGCGGGAACGCCCCTAGCGGCCATCTTAAAAATGCAGTTAAGATACGACGGCGTAATTGTTCATATCTTAGCTCAAACCTGGCATATCTTGTTTTCTAAATACAGAAAAAAAGATATACGCCGGCGCTGTTTAAAAGTTACACGGCGTACCTCGAGATACGCCGTTGTAACTAATGCTGAATCTGGCCCTTAGTTTTTAAATAGGTTCCTTTAAGCTAGTGCATTGTTGGTTCACTTTCCTTTTCCTTCGATTTCCCTTCTAAATGATTTTTTTCTTTGTCTGAATTTCTCACTTCCTGTTTCTTCTTAGTAAGCTTGCCACCATCACCCGAGCGGTGGTTAGTCAGGCAGATCAGCTTACTGAACAGCTTACTGAGGAGGAACAGGAAGTGAGACATTTAGACAAAGAAAACAAAGAAAAAAAAACATTTAGAAGGGAAATCGAAGGGAAAGATAAGTGAACCAACAATGCACTAGCTTAAAGGAACCTATTTAGGAAATAAAAAACCAACCTTTACAACCCCTTTAAGATAAGCCATACGTTTTTTGGTTAATACAAGCACCAGTAAGCCTCTGTTTGACTTCTATGAAATTGACCAAGCTGTTTCCATTATCTTGCTATTATTTGTCATGTAACTAGGAATACAAGGGTAGCAAATTTTGACTGGGACGAGAGGATATTTTGAAATGTAATGTATAAACTGTATGGTTTTAATGTATCTTACTATTTTTTGTATTAAAGTATATTTTTTTCTAAATCCTTTTTCCCGTCTTTGCCTTTAAAGTCTGCCCTGTTACTGCTCCCCCAGCAGTTAAAAGGCCTTTCTATTGGACTTCAACACCAATTGTAGCATTTTATTTAAGAGCCTCCACAGACTAAAATCTGGGACAGGTGGCTGAATGAGTCTGAATCCTGCAATTGACCTCGCCACGCTCCTGACTAGCTGAAACACACTTCACCTCTCACCACCATGTTTTTTATTTATTTTTATCCTAATTAACGATATTCATGCCCTCAGGCAGAGAAGGATGTGTCATTATGTTGCAGATGCTAGACTTGTACAAACCATATTGCTTATGTTCAATGTTGGTATTGACAATGTAAGACCCTGTCATTTTATGTAACCTTGAAATGCTGATTGTTCACTATGTGCATTTTCACTCAATAAACAATTTGTTTAATGAAAAAGAGCCTCCACAGATTTTATGGAAGGCTGGCTGCAGTGCAGAAGTGTTCTAAAGAGATTATAAACTGAAATCCACAATTTCTGCACCTTGAAGCATGACCACCAAATATGTTGCATGGATCGAGGAGAGACACAATCCCTGAAGCAGTTGGGGAAAGATTTTTTGCAATTCTGTGCTGCGTCTTTCTCCCTAAGTCTGTTTTCTATTTTGTCATGTAAGTCATTTTTTAAAGGGAGTTTATAGATATGAAGTCCCCATATAGAGAGTAGATTAGGCCTGCAGATTGAGGGTTGGTAGACAGCATCCATCTGAAATAAATTTGTAATAAATAAATTAGGGCTGTTACTGATGCAATTTTTTTTTTCCATTAATCTTTTTTTTTTTTTTTTATCGATTAATCGACTAATTTCGATTAATTATAATGCACATACAGATCCAACTACTTTTAGCTGATCTCCTTGCAGGCTGATTTCCAGTGCAGCTCCCAACCACTGGAAAAATAGATATCAGGATACAAAAAACACACAAAGGCATGAGAATAGCATCAAAATGTTTATAGTCTTCAAGTAGGTAACCAAATAAATATTGCACTGGAGATAAGATCGATGTAGCTACATAAACTGTAAAAATGGTGCGAGTAATACCAAACGGTAGCAAAAGCAGTCATAAAAACATGTAGCTAAGTATGATACTGGTATAAAAATGTGTACAACGATACCACTACTGAATCCAGATGAGGAGAGGTTAACATCAGTCCGTCAGCATGTAGATGTCCTGTGAAGGGAACGATCACAACTCCCAGTGGATGGTTGTAGAATCCCAGGTTGATAGAGGGAAGTGATAGAGGGAAGTAAAAGAAAAAAAAGGGATTTTTAATAACAGCTTACCTGTAAAATCCTTTTCTTGGAGTACATCACGGGACACAGAGCGCATAGTCATTACATATGGGTTATATGGAGTACCTTCAGGTGTGGACACTGGTGTAATCAACTTCACAGGAAGTTCCTCCCTATATAACCCCCTCCCACTGAGAGTGCTTTAGTTTTGTAGCAAGCAATTTCTCTGAGGTTACACAATGTTCCCACAAAGAGGGGTGGGAGCTCTGTGTCCCGTGATGTACTCCAAGAAAAGGATTTTACAGGTAAGCTGTTATTAAAAATCCCTTTTTCTTGATCGTACATCACGGGACACAGAGCGCATAGTCATTACATATGGGATGTCCCAAAGCAATGCTCCATGAAGGGAGGGAGACCGTAAGGCCAAAAATAGCCAAACAGAAACTATATCAGGAGGTAAAATAGCTCCACCAACAGAAAAAGGGGGCGTGAACCGGGCCAGAGGATTCTATACTGCTGCCCGTAGGACCGCCTGCCCAAATGCTGCGTCCGCAGCCTTTGTGACGTCCAACTTATAAAATTTAGTAAACGTATGTACGGAAGACCAGGTTGCCGCTTTGCAAACCTGTGCCATAGAGATCTGATGGTGTGCCGCCCAATAGGCACTCATGGCCCTCGTAGAATGGGCCTTAACTGATAAGGGCGGTGGAACGCGCTTCAGACCATAGGCCTGAAAAATCAGCTGCTTAATCCACCTAGCCAAGGAAGACTTGGCAGCCGGCTGACCCTTCTTGGGGCCCTCCGGAAGAATGAAAAGCACATCTGTTTTCCTAATCTTTTCTGTAGCCTTGAGATAGACCCTCATGGCTCGGACCACGTCCAAAGTATGAAGCAATCTTTCCTCTCTGGACTGGGGAGTAGGAAAGAAGGATGGTAGGACTAGGTCCTGATTCAAGTGAAAACTGGATATGACCTTAGGAAGGAAAGAAGGCTGTGGCCGCAGAACCACTCTGTCCTTATGCAGAATCAGGTACGGTTCCCTGCAAGACAAGGCTGCCAGCTCGGAGACCCTTCTGGCCGAAGCCATAGCCACCAAGAAAACCAATTTTCGGGTTAGCAGCACAAGAGGGATTTCTGTCAGAGGTTCAAACGGCTGCCTTTGTAAAGCTGACAAGACCAGATTTAAATTCCAGGGGCAGAGGGGAGCTCTAATAGGGGGATTTACATGCAAGACCCCCTGCAAAAAAAGTTTTCACAAGCGAATGTGTGGCCAAAGGCCTTTGAAACCATATCGCTAAGGCAGACACCTGCCCCTTTAGAGTACTAAGAGCTAACCCCTTGTCAACGCCAACCTGTAGGAATCGCAAGATCCTGTCAATAAAAAACTTGCGAGGATGCCCTCCTTGAGACTCGCACCACTCCACATAGTTCTTCCAGACTCTGTAATAGATATTTCTAGAAACTGGTTTCCTAGCTTGAATTAGCGTAGATATGACCTGGGCTGAGAGGCCTCTGCCCTTAAGAATTAGGGATTCAGCCGCCAAGCCATCAAATTTAGCTGCTGTGAAGCAGGGTGGTAGATCGGGCCCTGAGACAGCAGATCTGGGCGCAGGGGGAGTGGCCACGGTGCCCTTACTGACATCCTCACGATGAGTGCGTACCAAGCCCTTCTGGGCCAGGCTGGGGCCACCAGGATCACCGGCCTGCGCTCCACCCTGATCCTTCGTAGAAGGCGGGGAATCATCTGTAGTGGAGGGAACGCATACAGGAGAGAAAACTGGTGCCAGGGGCAAACCAACGCATCGGTCCCGTAGGCCGAGGGGTCCCTGGCTCGGGATACGAATTTGTCCAATTTCTTGTTGAATCTTGTTGCCATGATGTCCACATCGGGAACTCCGAATCTTTGGCAAATCTCTTGGAATACCTGGGGGTGAAGAGACCACTCTCCCGGGAGTAACTGTTGACGACTCAAAAAATCTGCTTGAGAATTGTCTATCCCTGGGATGAACACTGCTGAGATGCAGGGTACATGGGCTTCGGCCCATGAAAAAATCAGGTTTACTTCCCTTTGAGCCGCTAGGCTCCTTGTGCCCCCCTGGTGGTTTATGTATGCCACCGCCGTGGCATTGTCGGACTATATCCTTACTGGCAGACCCTGCAGGGGAAGAGTCCAGGCGACCAGGGCCAACCGAGCAGCTCTGATCTCTAGGACATTGATGGGAAGCAGACTTTCTGCCTCTGACCACTGTCCCTGCTGGGTCCGTTTTCCTAAGATTGCCCCCCAACCTGTTAGGCTGGCATCTGTGGTTACTATTTTCCACGAGATGGGGCAAAAGGTTTTCCCTTTTGATAATTTTTGAGGGATCAGCCACCAGTACAGGCTGTGCCTGACTCCTGGGGAAAGAACTAATGGACGGTCTAATGCCTGTATGGACTTGTTCCAAGCAGAGAGAATAGCTGCTTGCAGAATTCTGGTATGGATCTGGGCATAGGGCGCTGCTTCGAAGGCGGCCACCATCTTTCCCAGCAGTCGCATGCATAGGCGAATAGTCGGCTTCTTTTTGCCTAAGACTATTTGAATCGTTTGAATTAATGACCTGATCTTCTTTTGAGGTAAAAATACCCTCTGGCATTCTGTATCTAACCGAAAGCCTAGATATTCCAACTGTCTTGTGGGTTGTAACCTTGATTTTTCTTGGTTCACAATCCACCCGAACTCTTCTAGATGCCGCACTGTGCGGACTACTGCATGATTGAGGTTGGAGGCTGAACTGTCGATAACCAGGAGATCGTCCAGGTATGCTAGGACCAAGATGCCTTCTGTCCTTAGGACGGCTAGTACCGGGGCTAACACCTTTGTGAATACCCGTGGAGCTGTTGCCAACCCGAAAGGGAGGGCTACGAACTGGTAATGACTTTGGTTTATCGTAAAACGAAGAAACTTGTGATGTGCTGGGTAAATCGGCACATGCAGATATGCATCCTTTATGTCTATAGATGCTAGGAAGTCGCCCTGATGCAGGCTGGTTGTCACTGAACGTATGGAGTCCATACGGAAGGTCTGAATCCTTAGAAAGCGATTTAGGCGTTTGAGGTCTAATATAGGCCTGACGTCGCCATTGGGTTTTGGTATAACAAAAAGGTTGGAGTAGAATCCCAGACCCCTTTCTTGGGTTGGTACTTCTACAATTACTCCTTGGAGCAAGAGGCGATCCAACGCCTTTACGAGAGAGGCCCTCTTTAATGGGTCGCTTGGAAGACTTGACCCCTGAAAATGAGGAGGGGGGATTTCTCGAAACTCTAGTTTGTAGCCTGAGGCTACTACGGACCGAACCCAAGAGTCGGGAATTCTGGCCTTCCAGACTTCGGAGAAAAACTGAAGTCTTCCCCCCACCCAAGAGAGTGGGGGCGCCCCTTCATGAATCTGATTTGATGACTGATTTAGCCGGCTTGCGAGACCAGGGCCTCTTGTTTGCCGCAGCTTGTCCCTGTGGGCGGCTATTAGCTGTTGACCGCCCGGGAGGCCGTCGATACTGACGGGAAGTCGAAGGGGCCGAGCCTACCATGGCCTGTCGTTTAAACGTGGGCCCACGCGGTCTTTTCTTGACCGGTAAGGAAGTACTTTTTCCACTTGATATGGTGTGGATATATTTATCTAGGTCTTCCCCGAATAGTCTTCCCCCATGAAAGGGAAACCCTGCTAGAAGCTTTTTGCAGGGTGCCTCTGCTGACCAGTTCTTTAGCCACAAAAGACGACGCATGTGAACCACCAGTAGAGATGAACGGGATGCCTGTTGGATGGAGTCCTTAATAGCATCCACTGCAAAGCAGAGAGCCCTAGGGAATTCTGCTAATTCATGAGTATGCTGAGCCGGCATGTCCTTCAATATATGTTTTGCCTGATCCTTCAAGGCCTGACAAACACCAATGGCTGCTACTGCTGGCTGAACCATGGCACCTACTGAGGTGAAAGTTGCTTTCAGTAGGGTCTCGAATTTCTTGTCGACCGGATCCTTGAACATATGGACATTTTCAACCGGACAAGTCAGGGATTTATTCACGCAGGAAATGGCTGCGTCCACTGTAGGAAGAGCCCATTTCTTTACATATTCCTCTTCCATAGGGTAGAGAATAGAGAATCTTTTAGGAGGGACAAAGATTCTATCAGGTCGAGCCCAATCTTGGTAAATCACGTTCCGCAGAAGGGGGTGCATTGGAAAAGATGCACCAGTTAATGGGGCCTTTAAAGAACCCAATGAGGATACCTCCGGGGCTACTAGTTCTGGCACTGGAAGTTTAAAGGCAGTGCGAACCATATCTGTCAAAGACTGGATCCACAGGCCCTCCGCTTGAGAGGCCGAAAAATATTCATCTATAGTGGAATTTTCCCTGTCTGAACCGTCGGGACTTGGGTCTGCGTGATCCCCTTGTGGGTCCCGTTCCTCTGAAGAGGAGACCTCCGCATCCGAAAACCCCACACTGGGTGAGGGGGATCTAGCCCGCTTGCTACTTGGGCAAGGACGGGAAAGTAACGCAGTTAACCTTTTCTCTAGCCCACTCATGGTGGCTGCTAGCATTTCTTCCGTCACGTAAACGGGAATGGGTGGATCGGGGGCCGCCTCTGCCCCCAGCACCCCCAATGGCTCTTGTACTATGCCACTCGGTGTCCTGACTGGCGAGGGTGGGGCCGTAGAAGCCTGGCCCAAATCCTCTGACCCCGATGGAGACCCCTTTTGTTTTTTGGCACCTTTAGCAGCCTTGGCTGGTCCAGATCCCTTTGGAGCCATTGTACAACCTTGGGTCACCCCTATAGCCAACACCTGACTGTTGCAGCTAGGAATAACCAATGTGAGGGCAGGTATGAGAACAATGAAAAAGAACTAATTTCTCTCTTTTTCTTTTTTTTTTTTTTACCCGCCTGGGAGGTGGCAATACCGAGGAAGCCTGTGAGTATTGACACACCAATGCCCGTTAGCCGGAGTCCAAGGTAGACTCAGATACTGCTGGATCTAAGGCTGAGTCCCTTTAAGCAAAAAAACTTTTTTTTTTTTTTTTTTCTGGTCAATAGTGGACCTAAGTCCTAGACCTGAAGATCCACAAAACCGCCACTAGGTGTCCCTGTGTAGTCAAAAGACCCAGCTGCACGCTCTGTATCCTTTCTTCCTCTGCCTCCAGGAGGTAAAGACCAGCCAGAGAAACGTTTTTTCCTTTATACAGACCCTGACGCTGCTGGCCCGCCCCCCCGACGCACGCCGACGCTATAAAAAGCGGCGTGCACGCGCGCGCGTATGCGCGCGCACACACGCGCGTACACACGCGCGCACGATCGCGCGCACGATCGCGCGCACCACGCTGAACCCACATGGAGGAAGCAGAGCAGAGGAACAACATGGACCAGCGTTATGCAGCACCAACAGACACCAGGTAAGCACTAATTTTATTGTAGTGCACACACAGCGAGGAAGCTGTCCCCATGGGCTTCCTAAGAAACAGGAGTTTTAACCAGCAATTTCCTCTTTAAAACATGTGGGGTTGCAGTATCAGTGTTAACAGGCAGACCTGGGGTGAGTAGCAAATATATAACTTACATAAGTATACATATATCTACATGTTATCTGGGTAAACATTAGAATCCCATCCTGCCTCAACAGACATAGTGGAGATAGTGGCTGATGCACCAGCATACTGTTAGCCAACCCAGAACCCCCAGGGGGATACCTACTGTCGAACCAAGTCCCGCAGGTTCCCTCTTACCTGCTCCACGCCGCAGGGTATTGCAAAATGCAAGAGGCCCAGCCTTCCCCCATCTCCGTGGGTATTGTCTTGGACCTTCAGGGACCGGGGTCCTGTGTTAAGGAACCCACACCCCTGGACCTATATAGCATCCTGGCATCAGTAGCTTTTAGTTCTTGGAAGAGACTAAAGCACTGGAGCCCAGAATCCAGCCCTCCAAGGAGAGGCATTATAGGCAAAACCCCACTCCAGCAGGGCCCGGGTACCGTACATCTTGGCTCTGAAGCACTTCGGACGGATCCGGCTAGCTATCCTGGGTCCCGAGACCTCCGAGGGACAGCTAGACGTGACCAACACCTAAGACACTGGCGGAAAAACTAAAGCACTCTCAGTGGGAGGGGGTTATATAGGGAGGAACTTCCTGTGAAGTTGATTACACCAGTGTCCACACCTGAAGGTACTCCATATAACCCATATGTAATGACTATGCGCTCTGTGTCCCGTGATGTACGATCAAGAAATTAAATCGCGCTACCACAAATCGAATAAAATATAAATATATAAATGACCACAAATCAATAAGTGAGTAAACACAAATTAAAGAAGGGTGACCTATGATGGCCGCTGGACAATAAACGATCACCTAATAGATATTGTTAATGACGAAAACCATATGGTGATAAAGATAAATGTCCCTCTGCTGAATTTCCAATTAATATATAAAAAAGAAAAAAAAAAGTCTGTGAAAAAGTAAACACCGGTGCTCCTGAGTCACAACAAGTTGATAGATGTGGTCAAAAACAAACAAGTGTATCCTCCACCAAGCTTATAGAATAGTCTCTTACCAGAAACCAATGACAAAGGATCAGATACAGCATATACAGAGTTTCACTCGTGTGATGTCAGACCGTCACTCCCGGTAAGGGCTGGTAGCCAGGAACATGCAGCAGTATGGATGCCCACCATGCAAAAACAATCAAATGCTCCACATAGTGTATTAAACTTAATACAATTTATTAAAAAAGGGAATAAAATGCACTTACAATTATGCAATGAAAAAACGCCTTAAGAATTAATGTGCCGGCCGGAACACAAGAAAAAACTTCAGGCACTCGTCCACTGGTGGAACATATGGGAACTGGGTGACAACAGCGCGTCGCTCGCCGTACGTCCGTTTCAATATAAACTATCGTCTTCCAGTTCCCATATGTTCCACCAGTGGACGAGTGCCTGAAGTTTTTTCTTGTGTTCCGGCCGGCACATTAATTCTTAAGGCGTTTTTTCATTGCATAATTGTAAGTGCATTTTATTCCCTTTTTTAATAAATGTTATTAAGTTTAATACACTATGTGGAGCATTTGATTGTTTTTGCATGGTGGGCATCCATACTGCTGCATGTTCCTGGCTACCAGCCCTTACCGGGAGTGACGGTCTGACATCACACGAGTGAAACTCTGTATATGCTGTATCTGATCCTTTGTCATTGGTTTCTGGTAAGAGACTATTCTATAAGCTTGGTGGAGGATACACTTGTTTGTTTTTGACCATTTCTATCAACTTGTTGTGACTCAGGAGCACCGGTGTTTACTTTTTCACAGACTTTTTTTTTTTCCTTTTTTATATATTAATTGGAAATTCAGCAGAGGGACATTTATCTTTATCACCATATGGTTTTCGTCATTAACAATATCTATTAGGTGATCGTTTATTGTCCAGCGGCCATCATAGGTCACCCTTCTTTAATTTGTGTTTACTCACTTATTGATTTGTGGTCATTTATATATTTATATTTTATTCGATTTGTGGTAGCGCGATTTAATTTTTTCTTATGTTCATTTCTTGTATTTCTTGTTTACATGTAGATTGCAGCACCTGGGGTAGCACATTTTATTATGTTTTAGCTCCCTTTTCTTTCCTATGTAAATTTTTAGCGCAGTGATTCCCTTTTTTCCACTTTTTTTCGATAGAGGGAAGTGTAACAGCCCTTGCATGTGGCAGATAGTAAGGTCCCGCCGGCATGCAGATATTAAGGGTACAGCAAAGGAGCCCTTCAGATGGACACAGCAAGCTGTGACCGTGACGTTACCGGATCTCCGACGAAACTCCCTGAAGGCCCAGAAGCCGGCGGAGAGGTGAGCACCAATCAAAAGAATTTTAATCGATCAAAAAGATTTTGATCGATCAAAAAAATTAAAGATTAATCGATTAATTAAAAGTTAATTTGCACAGCCCTAAAATAAATAAATATTCTCTGGTCTTGCTCTGCATGTGTCAAGGCAACTGGAAACTCTGGTTAGACTGAACAACAAATATAGCCGCCTCTGTAAAATATTTAATAGCATACTCTGGTTTCTCTGGTACTCTGGTTTCCTCTCACACTCCAAAGAAATTCAGGTGGATTAATTGACTTCTTCTTGATTGACCTTAGAATGAGTATGAAAGCATATGCCTGTAAGCTTCTTGGGGGCAGGGACTGATGTGAATGTACAATAAGGCTGCTTTCACACTGGGGCAGGTGGACGTTGATGGTAAAACGCTGCTAGTATTAGTGGCGCTGTACCGTCATTTTAGCGGCGCTTTTAACCCGTGCTAGCAGCCCGAATAAAGGGTTAAATGTGCCAGTGTGCTTTGCAGGCGATTCGACAGCGGTGCCCATTCATGTGAATGGCCAGGAGCGGTGGAGGAGCGGGGTATACCCCGCTCCTTTACAGCCCCAAAGATGCTACTTGTAGGACATTTTTTAACATACTGCCACCGCACCACCTCAGTGTAAAAGCACTCAGGCTTTCACACTGGGAATGCAGGGCAGGTGTTATTCAAAGGCGCTATTTTTAGCCCAAAAGCGCCTGAAAAACGCCCCAGTGTGAAAGGGGTCTAGGTAAAGTGCTACGTAAATTGTCAACACTATATGAGTACCTGTAATAAATAAATACATTTGCGCAGTCAGCTTTTACCTGTTCTCTGCCCACCGACGATACAATTAATTCCAAAAAGTAAGTGCACAACCTTGAGTCTGAAGATACAAGAAATGCAAAGCTTAATCCGGGATTCAACTTCACCAGTGGCCAAAATGTATGTAAATTCCTATCTGCTTTCGGCCACAAATATACTTGTTTTGGTTATGAATTAACTAGTATTGCCAGCCTTCCAGTAGATAATCATCTGACAGTCATAATCCTTGAAATAGCCACTTCAGAGCAATACAAAAGAGAAAACTGTACTTAAAAAAAAAATACTTATTAACTATGACAGGTGATTGGCAAAAATTGAATTTACTGTAAGTCCATTCTAAACTGACGATATGCACATTCATTTAGGGTAGAAGCCTGTAATCTTATGCCGCGTACACACGACTGTTTTTCGGGTTGTAAAAAATGTTGTTTTTAAGAGTCTAGAATTTTTTTTTTTTCAACCTGATCATTAAAACGGCCTTGCCTACACACGATCGTGGAAAAAAAAATGCTCTAGCAAAGCGCGGCGACGTACAACACGTACAACGGCACTATAAAGGGGAAGTTCCATTCGGATGATGCCACCCTTGGGGCTGCTTTAGCTGATTTTGTGTTATTAAAAGACGATTAGCGCTTTTCTGTCTGTTACAGCGTGATGATTGTGCTTACTCAATTACGAACGGTAGTTTTACCAGAACAAGCGCTGAGTGAGTGAGTGAGAAACTTGTATAGCGCAACACATGCAAACTGAATCGTCTCAGGTCGCTTAGTATCCATTTCCTCCTATATTTTGCCTTCAGAATAGATTGGTTTTGATTTTTTTTCTGAAGGCCTGGTGATCCACTTCCGTGCAGGTGCTGGTTGTAGATCGTTCCACAGTCTAGGTCCTTAGACTGCAAATCTTCGTTCTCCTTTGGACTTGTATCTGGCCTTGGGTATCTGGAGTAGTTTTTGATTGGTGGAACGGAGAACGCGATGAGGGTTGTGGCATTTTAATTTTTCGCATAGATATTGGGGGACACTTCCTTGAACACATTTATGTGTCAGACAAAGTGCCTTAAATGTAATTCTGTCTTTTACAGGTAACCAGTGGAGAGATTGATTCCCAGGTTTTTTTTCCAGTCACAAGTCTTGCCGCATCGCGTTTCGGGTGTCGCGATGGTGTCGCGACGTGTCGTGATTCATGCGATCGGGAAAATCAATTTCCAGGTAACGTCATGCTCCGCCCGGGAGAGTGCTCCAAGCGTAGAGCTGTTAACCCCTTGGCGTGAGCATATGCAGCCTCGGCTTTAGGGGGTTATACCAGGATGATGCCCGCAGCTGCAGGCATCATCCCGGTACCGTTTTTCAGAGCGGCGGTCGGCTTTCCAGGGATAACAACCGATGCGGCTAAAAGCAGCTCGGTTGTTATCCCGGAGGAGCGGGAGGGCACACCCCCCCTCCCACCGCTTTCCGCCGCTCTTACCGGCCCTCCCGTCCCACTGGGAGACCCGATCTTTGATCCGCCTCTTCCGGCGTCTAGCCACAGACTGGAACGAAGCCAGAAACGGCTTTGTTCCAGTCTCCTGTATGTAAACGTGGAAGCAACGTCACAACGTCACTTATGGTTTACTCGGCTACCAATGTTTTTTTTTAAATATACAGTATTCACATTTGCCCCTTTTCAGCAATCTTAATACTTTGAAGTGCAAAGGAGGGATTTGTATTCTTTTAGACCCCCGATCCCTCCATAAAGAGTAACTGTCACCACCTATTACTGTCACAAGGGTTGTTTACATTCCTTGTGACAGCAGTAAAAGTAATTAAATAAAAAAAAAACAATGTAAAAAATGGAAATAAATATTGAAAAAAATATAAAATGCGCAGCAAAGAAAAAGCATACGCAATTTGCGCACCCGCATATGTAAACGGTGTTCAAATAACACATGTGAGGTATCGTCACTAGAGGTCTAGTGCTATAACTCTAACCAGGTAACCTTTTTTTTTTTTAAAGCGTAGCCTATGGAAATTTTTAGGTACCATAGTTTGTTGCCATGTGCAAAAACACACTCACATGTCCCACAATCCAGCGACATGGTCACCCGAACCCTCCATTCTCTCCCCCGCCTGTCCACGGTGCTGTGGGCATCGGATGTGACAGCTTGCAGCTTCACAGCCTGGTGCGCATGTCTCACTACGCCATCCTGCATAGATGGACGATCTTCTGGGACCTGTGATGTGTCCCAGAAGATTGCAGGGAGGAAGGGCCGCCCAAGCAGGAGTGGGAGCTCGTCGTTAATCGTGATGCATCGCAAAATCTAATTGAATCTTTGACCAGATAATAATAATCAAATCGAATCGTGAGACCAGTGAAGATGCGCATGTCTACTAATGACTGTGCCAGTTATCATTTAAGGCCTGCCTTTAATTTAAAGTGGAAATACACTCATCAATTTATTTGTTTCCAAAAACATTTACATTTAAGGCATGCAATGAATGATTACTGTCAGGCCGCGTACACACGAGGAGACATGTCCGATGAAAACGGTCCGCGGACTGTTTTCATCGGACATGTCTCCTGCAGGATTTTGGTCCGGCAGTGTGTACACACCATCGGACGAAAATTCCCTCGGACAGAGAACGCGGTGACGTGGCGGTGACGTTGACGCCGCCACATCACCAAACCAGGAAGTAAAATGCTTCCACGCATACGTCGAATCTATTCGACGCATGCGGGGGATTTCAGTCCGCTAGTTAGGTGTACGCGGACCGAAATCCGCGTACACCTAAACGGACAGGTTTCCAGCGGACAAGTTTTAAAGCATGCAAATAGATTACCGCGCTAAAAACACAAACAAACCAAGAGCTGCAACAGCTATGTGTTATACACTAAATACATGGGAGAAAAATTGAAGTTAGCGCAACTTCAATTTTTCTCCCAAGATTTTAAAGCATGTTTTAAAACTTTTGTCCGCTGGAAACCTGTCCGCTAGGCCGTACAAACGATCGGATATGTCTGCTGAAACTGGTCTGCGGACCAGTTTCAGCGGACATGTTCGATCGTGTGTACGCGGCCTCACAGTTGCTTGTGCTCTTAACTGCCCAGTTAAGCTATCAAATGACTGGTGTTATAACTGGTCACATGTGCAGCTCCATGGTAATTGGAGATCAAGCAGGATCTAAGATGCCAGCTTTCTTGGCTGTAAAGCATAGGGAGGCGTAGTTTAACTGTTTTTGTCTTGAAAATGAAAGCTAGAAGCTGATTGGTTGAACAGCTGCTCTTTTTATAGTACAAAACTGTTTAAAATGTAATTGACTCAAAATCATTATAGTTTACCTTGAACTCCTACTTTGGGCCCAGCCCATGACCCCTATTCACCCTTCCTTCTCCCTATAAGGGCACGCTCGTGGTATATTTTTTTTTTTTACTTTTTTTTCTATAAATCTTCAGGCTGGTCATGTGACTTCTTCAGCCAGCCATACATGGGTCAGCTAGTGGGCTGATCGAAAAACTGATTGGATTCCCCCACCCACACACGCGAGGTGGGTGGAGGAATCCTCCCCACTGTGTCATTGTGTTCTGACAGCAGGGACTGTCAGAATACACTGATTAGTGCTGCAGCCTGATCAAATAAAAATGATCCAACAAGCCCATTTAGATTCAGAATACTTTATTAATCCCAAAGAGAAATTATTAAAATACAGCTACATTCAACAAACACAAGATCGCAATAGCAAATGGAACAAGACACAATGACACGTGAATCATTAGATCGACTTCTTATGATAGGGAATGACATTAGATGGATCGAACTTCGGCCAGCCCCTGCAATTTTGATTCATCTATGGTCATCTATGCTCTTCAGACTGCTCCTGGCTCCTGGATGTTTAGATCGGCACTGCTGTGTCATTGCATTCTTCCGAATCAATACACTGTTAATGAAAGGCACCATTGGGTAACATCCCCTCAGGGGCGGTCCCACGACACCCTGCATTCACAGTACTAATTTTTCGACATAAACAACATCGGCCATCATTCAATCTGAAAATCTGAGGACATTTTGTGAGGAAAATAAATACTGCAGGAAACAGCTCTACATCTGGCCAGTGGGTTTAGTGTTGGCTTGGTGCCCTACTGGGTCAGATAACCATTCTAACATGTATGATTTCAGGAAAAGCAATAACATAACCCACAACCGTTTGACCATTTATTCAATAAGTAAAAACTTACAGAAAGTCCATGTGCAACATACAATTTTTTTTTTTTATGATGGACAATAATAAGTTGGGTTATGATTTATGATAAAGTTAGGGTTTATTTCTTCAAAGCTTCCTACTCCGCCCAAAACCGAAAAGTCTCTCCAGTAATGAATAATAGTAGAAGATATAACTGGGGGGATGGTTTAGTATTCCTTAATGTTTTTAATATTTACAATTAATTTTGTAACAGTCATTTCGCTGATCAGTGACTCCACCATTTCACTATTGCTGCTGTAAAGACTTTAATACTGTCCGAAAGTCCTCAACATCATTCTTTCAACGCCGGTCATCTGGTAGCCATTTTTGTTAGCTGAAAAATGTGATCAGGGTTAGTATCACTGGAGAGTTACATTTTGCACACATACTTACTGTATACTTGTTCTAGATCAGTGAGCCAGAAAGCATTGTATTTACAGCCAGCCAAGCAACTAGCATTTTCAGCCAAGGATGGCAATGGAAGCCCCCTATAGTTCTCTAAATAAATGCTTCCTTTATTTGTGTAAATGTATAAAACATAAATATCTCACCATAATATATGCTGCTGAATCCCCACCTATCCAAGAAACAGAAACATATTCATTAGATCCTGGATCCCGCATAATATTTGTCATTATTTCACAACAAAAAGATTTCTTTCTTCTGTTAAAGTGTATGTATAGCCAAAAAAAATCTTCATTTTGAGTAGAAAAGGGTTGAAAGCCATTGAATTTACATTTGCTGTGTGTGTCCCCTTGGGGAGATTTCTCTTCACTTCCTGCCCCAGAAACACAACGGGAAGAAAGAAAAGGCCTCACCAAAATAAGGGGAAATCCGGAACAATTGTCCCTAAAAGACGTTTTACCCTCCCCCACCCCATGCTCTGGTAATATCTGTAAGATTTTGGATTCTTCGTTACTTTCTGTCCCACTAACAGTGGTCACCAAATCTGACAGGCGTTCTAATCCTTCCCTACTCTGTCCAAAAACTAAAAAGAGAACTTTCAGCTATATTTACACTTTAAGAATGTCATATACAGTCATCTTCGGTTTGTTACATTTATTTTTACAAAGCGGAATATATTATAAGTAACATTACCAGTCCCAGCATCCATTTGGGTTAGACATGTTAGATGTAGCTTGAGGATAGAGGATGATGAGATTGTTCAGATCGGCGACCTGGTTGTATCCAGTGTTTCTGGCATACTTATCACCAAGTTTTTCCCTAAAAATAAAATGCATGGTTGAAAAAGAAAATCCTTAAAGTACATATAAACCTTAACTAATAAGTTGAAAGTTGACAATTTTTAAATTAAATACTTGTTTTCACTTTGCTACATCACAGTGCTGCTGATTTCCTGCAGCTTCTTTGCAGCTACCTCATATCTACTCTATATTCACTCCAACAATTGCGTTTTTCTTTTATTTTATTTATGCATTTTGCATTATTTCATCTGCCTAACAAAAACATCTCCCCTTTAAAGAAAAAATAAAAAAAGCGTGAAAAATGTGTTAAAGCACATTTGCAAAAATGAACCACAAAACACACTGCAGATCAAAGGCAAATAATGCATAGATGTGAACCGAGCCTGATGCCACGTACAAACAACCGTTTTTAATGTTAAAAAAAAAAAAAATGCTCTAGCAAAGCGCGTTGACGTACAACACGTACGACGGCACTATAAATGGGAGGTTCCATTCGAATGGCGCAGCAGCGCTGTGGCTGGATCTGTGACAACTGCAGTCACAGATCCATCCACCCCAGCTCAGCCATCCCTGCCCCATACTGTGCAATACCTCAGTACTCTGCAATACCCCAGTACTCTGCAATACCCCAGTACCCTGCACAATACTCTGCAATACCCCAGTACTCTGCAATACCCCAATACTCTGCAATACCCCAGTACCCTGCAATACCCCAGTACTCTGCAATACCCCAGTATTTTGCAATACCCCAGTACTCTGCAATACCCCAGTACCCTGCACAATACTCTGCAATACCCCAATACCCTGCGCAATACTCTGCAATACCCCAAAAACCTGCGCAATACCCCAATACTCTGCAATACCCTGCGCAATACTCTGCAATACCCCAATACCCTGCGCAATACTCTGCAATACCCCAATACCCTGCGCAATACTCTGCAATACCCCAATACCCTGCAGGATACTCTGCAATACCCCAATACCCTGCGCGATACTCTGCAATACCCTGCGCAATATTCTGCAATACCCCAATACTCTGTAATACCCCAATACTCTGCAATACCCTGCGCAATACTCTGCAATACCCCAATACTCTGCAATACCCCAATACTCAGCAATACCCATTTTTTTAAAGCCCCCCATGTCCCCGTGAGCTTGCATGCAGAAGTGAACGCATACGTAAGTCCCGCCCACATATGAAAATGGTGTTCAAGCTACACATCTGAGGTATCTCTGCGAACGTTAGAGCGAGAGCAATCATTTTGGCCCTAGACCTCCTCTGTAACTAAAAACATGTAACCAATAAAGGTAATTAAAGCGTCGCCTATGGGGATTTTTAAGTAGCAAAGTTTGGCGCCATTCCATGAGTGTGCGCAATTTTGAAGTGTGACATGTTGGGTATCTATTTACTCGGCGTAACTTCATCTTTCACATTATGAAAAAAAATTGGGCTAACTTTACTGTTTTTTTTTTTTTTTTAAGCACAAAACAGTTTTTTTTTAAAAAAAAACGCGTTCAAAAAATGTCTGCGAAAATACAATGCAAGATAAAAAGTTGCAACAGCCGCCATTGTATTCTCTAGGGTCTTTGCTAAAAAAGAATATATAATGTTTTGGGGTTCTATGTAATTTTCTAGCAAATAAATGATGATTTTTAGGAGAGAAATGTCAGAATTGGTCTGGGTGTTCCAGAACGCCTGATGGCGTTCCCTGCATGTTGGGCCTCTGTGTGGCCACGCTGTGTAAAAGTCTCACACATGTGGTATCGCAATACTCAGGAGGAATAGCAGAATGTGTTTTGGGGTGTAATTTGTGGTATGCATATGCTGTGTGTGAGAAATAACCTGCTAATATGACATTTTTTACAGAATTTTCAGTCGTTTTTCTTTTATAGCGCAAAAAATAAAAAACCTATAGGTGATCAAATACCACCAAAAGAAAGCTATAACTCAGGAGTGCAATTAGGAGACAGGAGCAGAGCGTTGACACCCTATAACAGGAAGTCAAAACTAGTACCTTCATGGCTGGATCTCCAGGTATTATTTAGGATAAATCTGCCAATTTTAGTGATTGGGGATGGGGGCGAATTGATGGAGGAATGGGTGGAAAGTGAAAACAGCCTCAGCCTGGGCTCCGTCCAGGCCAGCCATCCCCCACGGGTTTTACCCAAATGGGACTTATTCATGGGGATTAAACTCGGGGTGGCGAAACGCGATGGAGGTGTGGCCTGGACAGAGCTCCGGCTGAGGCTGTTTTCACTTTCCACACACAGGGTTTTTCTTGTGATGTGCGGCTTTTGGGGCTTTTCTTCATTGCTTTGATATCCACATAACTGAGACAAGCTCTGCCCCTGCTTGCGATCCTAGTGGCTAACAGCAGATGAGGACCTGTCAGAGCCTTGAGCAGCATTCTTCGTTTTTACATAGATTCATAGATATAGATGGGCGTTTGAACCTCCCTTGCCTCTGAAGACTTAGCTGCTTGCAGTTTGCACTGACAGGTAATTCGATGCAAAGCCTCCTCACTGCCTGTTTTAATCCCATTTTTGCAGACAATCACGCCACAACCTTGTGCATTTCACGCAAATGTGGGCCAATTGCTGCACTACCCCATTTACTTGCATGTGTAGCATTTGGCGGGTTTTCTGCCCACCCATCGCTACACGTTGGGTGAACTTAGCCCCAGTTCCGGAACATCACAGTTGTGGCATGTGAACATCCCCCCTGCTGTCTATTGCAGCTTAAAGGGGAGATGGTTGGGCAGCAATCACGCAACCACAAGTCTAAGTGAGGCCTAAAGGTTCATTCGTCAAGTAGAGGCAGTATAGTCCTCCCCGAAGTTACAAATTTCCAGGAATTTTTTAAAGGTGGACAGAGTAGGAGAAAGCTGAAAAAGAGTTAGAGAGAATTGGAGAAGCTATGGAGAATTGGTGGAGATGAGCTGTGGAGGAGGTAATGAGTGAGCTAGAGAGCAAGAGGAATAAGGAGGAGCAAAGAGGATGGTTTAGATCATGGGTCTTCAAACTACGGCCCTCCAGTTGTTCAGGAACTACAATTCCCATCATGCCTAGTAATGTCTGTGAATGTCAGTGTGTTACAATGCCTCATGGGATGTGTAGTTCTAGAACAGCTGGAGGGCCGTAGTTTGAGGATCCCTGGTTTAGATGATATTTTGGGATGGGGTTGTGATGTACCTTGGGGCAGAGTTGTTGATGACTTTATTGTTAGTATTTTGAATTCTATTTGTTGGGTGAGCGGTGAGCGGAAACCAGTGGAAGGATTGGCCGAAGGGTGGTGGCTGAAGCTGAGCAGTTTGTAAGATGGATGGGTCTGCCAACACATTCATGAAAGACTAATGAGGGGGTAGCCTGTGCAGACCTAGGCCGATGAGGAGGGAGTTGAAATAATCAAAGTAAGATATAACAAAGAAAGTGAATAGATACTGTATCTTGATGGTGTCATTGGTCAAGAAGGGTGCACAATTTAGAAAGGGTTTGGGGTAGGGTAGGGTTTGGGACTGAAAGAACAGATCAGAATCCAAGATTATATTCGTCACCTAGCATGAGGGTAGGGACTAATAGTTGCGTTGTTGATCTTGATGGAAAAGTCAAGGGAGGGCCAAGGGGAGGGAGAGGAAATATTATGAGTTCAGCATTAGAAAAGTTTAGTATTATTAAGTGGTGTGACATTCATAATGATATGAATGTACTGTAAATAAAATACTGATGCATAAGGAGACTGAGAGGTGAGGAGGAGAGAGATAGATTTGGATGTCATCAGATTTGAGATGGCATTGGAAGCCATGGAAAAATGCCAATTAACCACTTACTGGGCACATATACCCCCCTCCTGCCCAGGTGAAATTTCAGCTTCCGGCACTGCGTCGCTTTAACTGACAATTGCACGGTCGTGCGTCGTGGCTCCCAAACAAAATTGACGTCCTTTTTTCCCCACAAATAGAGCTTTCTTTTGGTGGTATTTGATCACCTATGCGGTTTTTATTTTTTGCGCGATAAACAAAAAAGAACGACAATTTTGAAAAAAAAATACAATATTTTTTACTTGTTGCTATAATAAATAGCCCAATTTAGAGAAAAAAAAATTCAGTCTAGGCCGATACGTATTCTACATATTTTTGGTAAAAAAAATAAAAAAATCGCAATAAGCGACTGGTTTGCCCAAAAGTTATAGCGCCTACAAAATAAGGGACAGAATTATTATTATTATTATTTTTTTTTACTAGTAATGGCGGCGATCTGCGATTTTTGTTGCAACTGCGACATTATGGCGGACACATCGGACACTTTTGACACATTTTTGGCACCATTCACATTTATACTGCAATAAGTGCTATAAATATGCACTAATTACTGTATAAATGTGACTGGCAGGGAAGGGGTTAACACTAGGGGGTGAGGAAGGGGTTAAATGTGTACCCTATATAGTGTTCTAACTGTGGGGGGAGGGGGGTGACTGGGGAGGTGACCGATCTGTGTCCCTATGTACAAGAGACAAAGATCGGTCTCCTCTCTCCCTGACAGGACGCTGTCATTGTGAGAGCCGGAAATGAGAAATGATCTCATATGTATACATATGAGATCATCTCTCATTGGCCACACAGATCGCCTACCAAACGGCCACTCCGATTGGCCGTTCACGGCGATCTGTGATTGGCTGTGTCCAAGGGACACGGCCAGCACAGAAGTTCCCCGCTGCGCACTCGGAAGCGCGCGCGGGGAACGAGGAAAGGGGCGGTCGTAGAAACACGGCGCCTTAGAGAAGTAGAATCACCCTGCGGCCGTATATAGTCGTACGGCCGTCGGGAAGTGGTTAACCAAGGAGGAGGTGTAGATAGAAAATACAAGCGGTCCAAGGACAGAGCCTTGGGGGACCCCTACAGAAAAAGGAAGAGAAGAGAGTTGTAGGTGACACTGAAGGAGAGCTTAGATATCTAGGAAAACCAGGAAAGAGCAAATAAGTAGAGTCTTGGAGGCCAAGATACTGGAGGTGTTTTTTGAGGAAGAGGGGGTGGTAAACTTTCTCAAAGGCAGTATGGGTATGAGTAGTAGCCGTTGGTTTTAGCGATTAGTAAATGGCGATCTCATCACAAATTGCAGCAATTTTGTTTTAGCAATGACTGGAAATCTTCTGAGTAGTGAATGAGTTAGTATGTGGAGGCTGTGAGGGAAGTAGTAGAGGGTTAAAGGAAGAAAAAAAAAGCCACAGTAACAACTCTAAAGGCCCGTATACACAATCGGATATTTCAAAAACAATTGTCAGATAGACGCATTTTGTCAGATAATCCAACCGTCTGTATGTTCCATCGGACAATTGTTGTCGGAATTTACAACAACAAATGTTGGATGGTCATGCTCTAAGGCCTCGTACACACGAGCAGACAGATTTGTTCAAATCTGTCTGTCCGACAGATTTGTTCAAATCTGTCTGTCCGACAGATTTGAACAAATCTGTCTGCTGGGATTTTGGTTTGCTCGCGTGTACACACGAGCAAAGCAAAATCCCCGCCAGCAGACAGCGCGCTGACGTGTCGGTGACGTGGCGGTGACGTTGACGCCGCCACGTCACCGCACCAGGAAGTAAAACACTTCCGCGCATGCATCGAAACCATTCGGCGCGTGTGCGAGAAGACATGTCTGCTGGTTAGCATACTAACCAGCAGACATGTCGGGCGGACGAGTTCCCAGCCGACAGATTTCAAAGCAGACCGTTTCCAGCAGACAGATTTGATCGTGTGTACGAGGCCTCAGTCTCAAATTGTCCGACAACAAATGTGTTTATCCTATTGTGTGTACACAAGTCTGTCTGACTAAAATCCATAGTACAAACACCCAAAGGAGGGCGCTTAAGAGCAGAAAAAACACGTAATTTTGTGTATGTTGGCTGAAAAAGTTCTGCCGTCTGTATGCAGAACAAGTTCACAGTCAATGCCCTTCAGACAAAAATTCCACGGATTTGTCCGATGGAAGTCCGATCGTGTGTATGAGGCTTTAGAGGAGCGAAGCTAGCAATACACAGCTCAAATTACTATGGTTTCCTTCTAAATAATGCCTTACCTTGCCTGAAGACAGCCGTGGAATACAATGTGCAGTTTGCATTCTGAAATAAATATGATAAAGGGGTGAACAGATTATAAAGATATACTGCACAGTCTAAAAAAATTAACTTTTTCATGTATTTTATTTATTTTTTTAACTTTAGGCTGACAGATAAAAGTCTTTACTTACGTGTTCCACTCTTGCAGGAAGCAGGAACGTATATATAACCAGCGGTGTCCATGCCATAGGTAGAAGGGGCAGCCAGTTTAAAATATTCCTTCTGGTCAAACAGAATCAGCTGAAAGAGAGACACAGGAGATGAGCGAATGCTATAGTGAAACTGATAAAAACGGTACTTATTAAAGGCCAGCCAGCCTGAATGGCTCCTTGTTCTGTTTCTCCCTCGCTAATGCCGCGTACAGGCAATCGGACATTCCGACAACAAAACCGTGGATTTTTTTCCGACGGATGTTGGCTCAAACTTGTCTTGCATACACACAGTCGCACAAATGTTGTAGGAAATTCTGATCGTCAAGAATGCGGTCACGTACAACACATATAATAAAAAGGGGAATAGGGGGAAAGGGACAATGCGCAAGTTTTACCACTAGTATAAGTTATAGTGTTAACATCTATCACAGAACAATCATCAAATGGTGATTATGTTGCCGTAACCTTATACTCATAGGTAACAATGTAAAGGTAGGGAAGGGACAAGGAATGGGGAAGAGGGGTAGGGGGAGGGGAGGGGAAATGGGGATGTCGATCTCAGGGGAGATTCAAGAAGAAAAAAGGGGTTACTGTTGGCAACAAATTAATAGTCTGAATTTGCTACTTTGGTACAAAAAAGTTTATTAAAGTATCAAAGTGTATTGGTACAAAAAGTATTTTAGCCTTTAAAAAGACCAATTAAGTTGTCTAAAAATGAAAACCCACCATGAACATATATTACTAACAAGACACACACTGGACAACATAAAATCACAACACTAGTCCGGACTGTGGGGGTTCAGTCATCACTATCTCAGCACTATATTCTCAAGAAAACAATAATGTTTGCTTGGTTATATGGACATAAATATAATCAGGGAAAAACAATGTATCACCTGATGTCCAACCATGTTGTGCCAAAAATAGGGCTGTGTGTGGTGGCTGAACCCAGTATGTGCAGAGAGAGGAGGGGAGAGAGAAGGAGAGGAAGCAATAGTGATATTCCTGCTGCAGCGGGGTTTCTAATTCTGAACTAATATAGAATTCCACCTTTGGTTATATCCATAACATTATGATGATCATAATTGTAAATAATATGGTTAAATTCATATAGTTCCTTATTGATTAGGAAATGCTGAAAAGAGAAAGTCCTGTTGATAAAGTCAATCCTGACAGTGGGTGTGTTTAGGACTTTTATCAGTCAGTATACCATTGCACTGTATAGCTGGTTTGACCATTAGTGGGTTTGCGGGTTCAATTCAGGTTGGGAAGCAGAGTTATGCTCAATAGGTATTCAGTACATTACCATGAGTCACTGGCGTTCATCCAGGGCTGAATCATGCCGCTTGTTGCACTGTGCATTAGTGCAGTAGTGTAATCCTGTTTTGCATGAGCAACAGCGATTCCTCTAAGTGATGGTCAAGGTTGTATTAGTTGATGTTATTGTTCACCCTAGGTGATGTCCCTATGTTGCAGAGTTCAGGTGGACGGCTCTTCAAACCAGCTGTGCACGCTGTATCGAGTGCTGCGTCTCCGTCCTCCTCGTGCACATTCGATCGTATCGTCACGTGACTAGCGTCGGATGGTGACGTTGACGCGTTTCGCCGTACCCAATGGCGTAGCTTCTTCCTGGACGTGATTTTACATCAGCTGACCATCGTCTTTTGTTGACGGAAATCAGCTGATGCTTAACACCATTTAGCAAGGTGATCAGTCGTTCAGTGGACGTGTGGGATGGAACATGTTGTAACGGAAATGGTGGAATTATATTAAGATATTCATTCTCTCATTTTGACGTGTATCAAGGAATTTTATGTTGTCCAGTGTGTGTCTTGTTAGTAATATATGTTCATGGTGGGTTTTCATTTTTAGACAACTTAATTGGTCTTTTTAAAGGCTAAAATACTTTTTGTACCAATACACTTTGATACTTTAATAAACTTTTTTGTACCAAAGTAGCAAATCCAGACTATTAATTTGTTGCCAACAGTAACCCCTTTTTTCTTCTTGAATCTCCCTGAGATCGACATCCCCATTTCCCCTCCCCTCCCCCTACCCCTCTTCCCCATTCCTGGTCCCTTCCCTACACGTACAACACATACAACGGCACTATTAAAGGGAAGTTCAATACCAGTCATGTTAGTAGAAGTTTGGTGAGAGACCATTCGCGCTTTTCAGCCTTGCGCTTTTTAGTCCGTTACAGCGTGACGATTGTAATATTTCCATTATGAGCGCTAGTTTTACCAGACCGAGTGCTTCTGTCTCGTACTTGATTCAGAGCATGCGTCAAATTGTATGCGTCGGAATTGTCCACACACGATCAGAATTTACAAGAACGGATTTTGGAATTTCTGACCAAAAGCTCCTATCAAACATTTGTTCTGAGCGTGTGTACGTGGCATTAGTCTGATCATTGCTGTAGACTGCTCAAATGAAGGGACTTACTGTACACTGCTTACATTAAAAAAAAACATATGTAATGCTATATGAGTGAGTACTAGGGATGAGCTCCGCATTCGATTCGAACGTATGTTCGACTCGAACATTGTCTGTTCGTACGTTCGACAAAATTCGAACAAAACGGGTCGCTCGCGCCAAATTCGAGTGACGCGCAATGGCCCATAATTCCCTGCGGCATTGCGTGCTGATGATTGGCCAAACATGCACTATGACCCTGCATGCTTGGCCAATCACAGCGCGCAAAAAACGGAGAGCCATAATTGGCCAAAGCCAGGGTGGCTTTGGCCAATTATGGCTCGGGGCTTTAGCGCACGCCCCACACTATATAAGGCCGCCTGCTGGTTGGCATCGTGTAGTGTGTTCCAGCGCTGAACAGAGAGCAGTCAGAGAGATAGTCTTTTTATATAGCTAGATAGAGCAGGCAGGCAGGCAGGCTAGTCAGTTTAGCTTAATTTACAGTGTGTAGAGAATATATATACATCCCTAGGAGTTGTACATATATTTATTTATACACTGTATAGCTTAGCTAGATTAGTTCTTCCTAATTTACTGGCAGGCAGGTGATTGTGCTATTTAATGACATTATCACAGGTATAGACACCCAGCAGGTACAATATTTCAAGGAATTTTTCTTTTTTTCTTTTTTTATTTGAGCATCATTAAAATCACTGCTCCTGGAGCTGGGTAAACGCTGGGTAAACATTGTGTGAGAATGTTTATTAACAGACCTCTTAAAGTGAAAGAGTTGGCCATTCTGTCAGGTTTTATTTAATATCTGTGTCCCCATTGGGACATTCTCTCACTTCCTGTTGCTGTGACTCTGGTCACTGGGACAGAAAGACAGCAATAAAGGCTCAACAGCTCAACAGAAAGAAACAATAAAACCCCAACAGAGGTTCTAATCCTTCCCCGCTCCAAAGAGTAAAACATTTGCTGGTAATCTTTCACATAAACTGGGAAATCCAGCTTTTTTGCTTTGTTTGTTTGTTTAGTGTGTACAGTAGATTGCAATGTATTAGAACAGATTTTGGGGTATATTTAGAACATTTGAAGCTGGTAATATTCTCAACCTTCAGCTTCTCAGTATAGTTAGTTTTGTTTACAATATGATAAGAGTTTTAAATATAGACGGTGAGGGAATCGCCTGGGGAGAGGACGCAAGACATGAGGGAACTTGTTACAGTTTAATACCTCTAATAGCATAGATTCTAATCATATAGGGCCAGATTCAGGAAAGGTTACGCTGGCGGATCGAGTGATCCGCTAGCCTAACTGTGGCTTTGAGCCGGCGTTTCTGTTTTCTGTAACCAGAAAACAAGAAACGCCGGGTTGAAGTTCCGATGCGAGCAGCGTAACTGAGTTTCGCCATCGCATCGTTACTTCAACTTAAAAATGGCGCCGGGGGCGTTCCCGCCGATTTACGCTCAAAAAATATGTTAATGAGCGGAAATCGGCAATTCACGATCGAAATCCGGCGCGACGCAATGACGATACGACGTTTCCGGACGGGATACGCGGCGCATAGATATACCTACATGGGGTTGGAGTATCCTATGTTAGGTATAGGCGTCGTCATCGCGTCGAAAAAAAAAAAAAAAACGTCGCTTGCGTAAAACGGTCATGAATGGGAATGTGACGTCATTGACGTTCATTCACAGATTTTGGAGCATGCGCACGGGGATGTTTTGACACTCGACGCATGCGCAGTACGTTGGCGGCGGGATCGCGCGTAGTTAGCATACTACACGCCCCGTACCCGCTACATTTGAATTCCGCCGGCTCATTTGTGATGCGCTGCCGCAACTTTAGGAGCAAGTGCTTCGTGAATGACAGCACTTGCTCCTAAAATTTCTGCAGCGCAACGCAAATCAGAAGCGTTACTCCAGAGCAAAGATGCTCTGGAATACGTGAATCTGGCCCATAGTTTAGAATATAATTCTATGAAATGTATTTTATACAACTGGTTGACTTGGATAATGTTTGGGAAGGATTAGATCCTTTATCCAATTTTACGGATTTCATTGGTGATATTTCTCTAATGTTTTAGACAGAAGGGCCCAGATTCACAGAGCGATTACGCCTGCGCAACAGGAGATGCGCGTGCGTAAGTCTAAATGTGCGCGTGCGTTTCGATGCACGGCATCCCCAAAACGAGATACGCAAGAAATCTACTTTTTTTTGTCCCGTGTTATTTCGTTAGACAGGCGCATCCGCCCGCGCAAAACTGCGCTAGACAGACCATTGATTTGCTAGTCAAATATGCTAATGAGGGACTTACGGGGATCCACAAAAGAACGTTGGGGCAGCGCAGGCTACGCAGTGTGCGCAACAGCAAAATGTCCTGTCTAAAATTAGACCATATAAAAGCTGGTCTAAAAAGAGAAAAAAAGTCTACATGTTAGATAAAGCAACACTGTTAGTGAGGAGCTCAGCAGTCACACGTGTTGCACAACAATCTGTATGCCAACATGCCAGAGGCATCATCGCGCATAGCTATACTACTGACTTTAGATGAATAAAGAAGGATGAGGGCACGGAGGATGGCACGGAGGAGGGCACGGGAGAGGATATACCGCACACGCATAGACCTGTTTGGCATGAGTGATTCTGAGGTGTATCGCATCTTCAGATTCACCCCTCATGCCATCCTGGAATTAACCACAACCTTGCAGGAGGACATCACCAGCCCAACACAACGCTCACATGCAGTGCAGCCACTGGTCAAGGTCATGGCAACACTCCATGTCCTTGCCAGTGGCTCTTTTCAGCGTACAAGTGGAGTGGTGGCTGGGATGTCACAATCCTCCATGAGCAGATGTGTGCACCAGGTTGTCCCAGCAATCCTCAGACTCATGGCCAACCAAATCATCAAACCCACCACTGAGGACCTGCGGCTGAAGGCAATGACAGATTTCTACAGAATTGCCAGATTCCCACGCACCATCGGGGCCATTGATTGCACACATGTGGCACTCCAGCCCCCCCATGAGACAGAGCACATGTACCGCAATCGGAAGCATTGGCACTCCATCAACGTACAGGTGATAGTCGATGCCCAAGGCCTCATATGGCACGTCCGTGCCAAACACCCCGGGTCCAGCCATGACAGCTACATCTACAATCAAAGCCACATCCGAATGAAATTAGATCAGAACGTGTATGGGGCCATCTGGCTGGTTGGTGAGTAAAATGGGTGGCAGGCATGACTGTCCCCCCCCCCATGATGCACACATCACAAGGGGCACATGCATGACTAACATCCTCCTGTCTTTTCCCTTACAGGTGACTCTGCATATGCACTGGGACCCCATCTAATGACTCCTATACGGAACCCCCAAACCCCAGGAGAGGAAAGATACAATGAAGCCCACGCCCAAACACGTGCAGTGGTGGAGCGCACCTTTGGCCTCCTGAAGTCACGTTTCCGATGCCTGGATAAGTCTGGGGGTACCCTGTTGTATTCCCCAAACTTTGTGTGCCAGATCATCGGTGCATGTTGCATGCTGCACAACTTTGCAGTAAGAAAGGGCCTGCAGATTGACCTACGTGATGACCTGACCCCTGAACCAGACAATCCCCCCCTAACCAAGGCTACCCTGTCTTGTGAGGGAAGAGCAGCCAGGAGACAGCTCACATTGGGCATCTTTGCACGTTAAACACACACATTAATCATGGCACAATGAGAATGCATGCATGCACACCACTGTGATCCCTAGCACAGACACACCACATCCTCATCAAATTGGATTGGCACCAGTCCACCATGCAGGACTTGTGAGCAGCAACGCCACGCCAAGGCTCCAATTATGTCACTGTACATTCATACACCATTCACACGGACCTGGGGATCACTTCTCCCTGGTCCTGGGGAACCCTACTCCACCAAAATTGAGGGTGACAGCCCTTTTCTGGCAGGAATGTCACCCCCACATTCAAACAGCATTCACAACCCAAAAAAAAAATGACCAGCAAAATCAAAAAATTTCCAGCAAAAAAAAAGGGGGAGAAAAAAATGAGTGCCCTTGACGTGAGCCACGCCTGGGGCGCCCCCGGCCACGGCCCCGGCTCCTCAGGGGAGACTCATGGGGAGGGGGAAAACCGGGGAAGGAGGAGCAGCCCCTGATCTCTGCCCACCTGGCGGCCTGCCCTCCAAGGCCACGGCTATTCTGTCCAGGGCACCACCTAGTGTTGCCGTGTTGGCCTGGATAGCCTGGGTGAGGGCCCTCACATCCTGCCCAACGCCTGCTGATGTAGTCTGCAGGTCGTTAAGGCAGTTTGTGAAAGCCCGGGAGTGGCAGTCCAGGTTCCCCAGCGTATCCTTGATGGAGGACAGGCTTTCCTCCATCCGCACCAATGTCTGGCTGACCTGTCCCAGATGGCGGGTCTGGAGGAACTGGTCCCTTCTCAGAGTGGCGGGCAGGAGATCGGCCACCCCCTGGTCTTCTTCTGATGCTTGTGGCCGGGGAGAAGGGGAGGTCCTTGGGAGAGGAGCCATGTTGGGGGAGGAGGGGGGGCTCCCCCTTAGGGAGGGCTGGCTGCTGCCAGCCAGAGGGGAAAAGTCCTCCAAAACCAAAAGTCCAGTGCCTGACATGGACTCCTCCTCCTCATCAAACTCCTCCTCCTCAACCTCCTCCTCCTCCTCTTCAACCTCCTCCGCGGACTCCGGCCTTGTCGGGGGGGGCCTCATTAGGCTGCTGTCCTGGGGATGGTGCGGTCAGGCCAGATGGCCCTGCACCCTCCTGCACATCTGTGGATGACACAAAACATTCACAGGTTGGAGGATCCACACACTTGCAACATATTGCCTTTCACCCCCTCCCCCACACATGCTACACACCTGATATCAAAAAAACAACTTACCTGGCACCACGGGCTCCTGACTTGAGTCAAAGCCGGGCAGGCTCTCCACTTCATGCCGATGAAAGGTCAGGGCCACCGCACGCTCCTCCGCTGTCAGCCTAACACGGCATGGTGGGCCCCCTTTTGTGCCCCTGGCATGGGCAAGCATTTTGGCCAGCTTCTTTTTGACCAGACGCCGGAGGTCATTAATCTTTTTGTCAATCCCAGACCGGTTCCGTGTCTCCCCCTCCCCCGCTGAATTCACCTGGTCAGTGATGATGTCCAAAATCTCCCTCCTCCTGGCCGGGGTGGTGTTGGCACTGTCCGGGCCATGGAGGAAACGCCCATAATCGCTAATGGCCCGGGCAAGAATTCGTTTCTCCCCCAAAGTGAAATTTAGTTTTCTCTTTCTCTCTGTCATACTCATACAAAAACTCACTCCCAGTCAACAAAAATCAGTCACAAAAACAAGCACAACCAATCAAGCAAGAACACACACAAAGAGAAAACTAACACCCAAAAAATCACACAAGCACTCAGCATAAATCAGTCACAAAAACAAACAGCAACAATTAAGCAAGAAAACAAACGAGCAGAAATATATCAAACAGTCTCTCAAACACTTATCAAAAAACACTTTCAACGATCTACTAACAAACACTTGATCACACAGTACACTAATCTGACAAATACAAAACACAACGCAACGAACAACGGGACAAAAGCACTTTGTTAAATGGGAAGGGACAAAGGGATGTACTTTTGCAATGGAAGTGCGTTTGTGTCTGTCTATTTATGCTGTCTGCGTAGTCCTTAGTCCATTTCCAATTTCACTGATTGCGCCGTTCCCGAGTTGTGAGCATGCGCACAGAGGTGCTGACCATGGTCTCCTTCAAGCGCGCATGCGCGAGCCGGCCGGCCCTTCATTTGCATGGGGTCACGGCTCATTTCAATGTAACACGCCCACGTCCTTCCCAATTTGTATTACTCCGCCTTACGCCTCTGAAATAACGTTACGCATGCGCAATTTTCTGCGCAAAAGCTACGAGAATAGGGTGATTACGCGGCTACATTGCGCAAGTCTAACGTAAAGGCGGTGCGCTACGCCGGTCCAATAATGCGCAGATGTACCTGAATCTGGCCCAAAGTCTCCAAACTTTCTAAACAAAGGACCAGTTTACCATCCATCAGACATCTGTGGGGCCAGACTGTGGCCAGTGGTTAGTAGGAGGAGTAATGCTCCATCATTGGTATAAGTGGGAGGAATACCACCCCTATTGTTGGTGTCAGTGGGGAGAATAGTTTCCCATTGTTGGTGTAAGTGGTGGGTAAAAGAGTGTCCTGTCATTGGGGTTAGTGGAAGGAAACGTGCCCCATTGTTGGTGTCAGTGAAAGGAATAGCCCCTCATTGTTGTTGTCAGTGGGAGGAATAGTGCCCCGCTGTTGGTGTCAGTGGGAAACATAGTGCCCCATCATTGGTGGCAGTGGAAAGAATGACCCCTCATTGTTGGTGTCAGCGAGAGGAATAGTGCCCCACTGTTGGTGTCAGTAAGAAACATAGTGCCCCATTATTGGTGTCAGTGGAAGGAATGGCCCCTCGTTGTTGGTGTCAGTGGGAAGAATAGTGCCCCATCATTAGTGTAGTGGAACGAATAGTGCTCCATCAGTGGTCATAATGATTCCTTTATATGGAATTTGGTATTTCCAATTTCCTGACAATGGGGTTGATTTACAAAGGCAAATTGGCTGTTACATTTGCATGGGTAATTTCCCCAGAGCTTAGAGAATGTGTTAAAATTTCACTTTGCAAAGAATACCCAATCACAAACAAAAAAAAAACAAAAAAACTAAATCATTTTGACTTACTCATGATGATGGAAGTCAGCAGCTTCTCCTCATTACAAAGCTCTAGGAAAACTTATCCTGCTAAGTGTAACTTCCCATACAATTCTAAAAGCCTCTTTGCCTTTAGTAAATTAACCCAATGACTCTAATGCCGCCGCAAAATTCTGACAAGAAAACCGTGGATTTTTTTTCCGACGTAATGTTGGCTCTGATGAAGAGGTCCTTGTCGCCTCGAAACGTGTCAACGCCTTGACACACCTCTATCCCCCCTATTTTGCAGTGTGGTTCGAGGGGTATCTATCACATCGTTGTTGATAAGCCTACTATGTCATTTTCCTTGTGAGTAGTTTTCCGTTATTATTTTATTTTATTAAATTGTCAACGGTAACACACTAGGCTGGTGTGCCTTTCTTTCTCTTCTTTTAATGTTGGCTCAAAGTCAAACTTGTGTTGCATACACACGGTCACACAAAATTCCGACCGTCAAGAATGCGTGACGTACTACACTACAATGACCCGAGAAAATTAAGTTCAATGATTCCGAGCATGCATCAAATTGATTCCTAACATGCATGGTTTTTTTGCATGTTGGAATTGCTTATTTCCAACAAGAACTTTTATTGTCGGAAAAATTGAGAACCAGCTCTCAAATTTTTGCTGTCGGACAGAAAAAGTCAGATGGAGCCTATACATGGTCGGAATTTTCGACTAAAAGCTCACATCGAACTTTTATTGTTGGAAATTCCAACCGTGTGTACGCGGCATAAGGCTGGACAAGGTGGATAGAGAAATCTACGCTGAGGGATTGTATGGTGACAGCAGGACTCTCCATTTTTCTGAAAACATTTTCCAACAAGCCTGTTCAACAGCAGTCAATCTAACTTTCTACTGCTGTCAAACGGGAGCAGCCACACATCAATTGAAATTCAACTGGTCCCTGCTGAACCAGAACATTTTTCATCCATCTATGGGCAGGTTACCTTTCTCTATTCTACCAGAAAGAAAAATCTCTAAATATATTTTGAAAGGCCTGTCCCAACTTTACATTGTCTTACGAGTGCACCTCACTCTGGCTAGATTGTGCAAAATGGGGGTGCGAGACGACCCATTATGTACTAGATGCTCTAGGGACCATGGTGACTTGATCCATCTCCTCTGGGGATGTCCAAAACTGCACCTTTATTGGGCGGGGGTGGTTGATACTATTAATAGAGCATTTCAGGTTACTGTTTCTGTTGACCCCAGGCCTTGTATACTGGGTATTCTGGATGATATTCCCATTGAGGAAAAACCTAAACAGGCTGTTGCCAGGGCTTTGTTCAATGCCCGTAAACGTATCCATAGGCACTGGAAGGCAGTTGATTCTCCTACGCTCAAAGAGTGGATTAGTCAAATGGGGGATACCTTTCATCTGGAGAAGTATATTTTCCAGCACAGTGGACGCCCGCATAAATTGAATGACATATGGCACTCATGGTTCAAGACTCCAGGACTCTCCCCAGTAGACTTGGTGTGGTGTTGGATAGACTGTTAATGTAAGGTGACTGTTTTTTATTGATTCTTTAAGTGGACTCTGAGTCAGAGTAAATATATTTGATCTGGACTTGAGGTAAGAGGAGTAGGATGGGCATTAGAGGCGGGATTAATCGATTAAATTCTGACATCTGGAACTGTGTTATGTTTATGCTTTCTGTATATTCAAGTGCACCTCTACTGTCATTTTCTGTGTACTAAGCTACTCAATAAACTTATTTTTGATTACAAAAAATATATATTTTGAATGGCATTCAACTTTAAATGTTTGGCCAATAGTTCTCTTACCTCTCCAGTAAGAGCTGCTCCAGGGGTTGGTTTCTGCAAGTAAAAATAAGTTATATTTAAAGAAGAGCTTCTACAACACAAAGGCCATTGGTTGCTCAATATATTTTCTGTTTATTATATGTATTTGGTTCAAGCACAATGCACCTGTGCTGACATTTAAAGGCCCAATCCACACAAAGAATATTTCAGTTTTGTATGGTTGCATCCTCAGCTAGGATATTTCTCAATGATTGGCAAGAGAAAACCAATTACAGCATACGCCTCATAGTGACTTCCAGCTTTTAGAAAAAATCACATGGTGCTGAGGAGACTGAAACAACAGGAGCAACGAAGAACAGAAGACTGACTACAGGAGTTCTATCACATTTACGCAAATATCTATGGGGCAGGGGCAGACTGACCATTGAGGAACTCGGGCACTGCCCGAGGGCCCCATGCCACTAGGGGGCCCCATCAGGGTTGCCAGACTCATTAAAACCAGGGACGGTATGTAAAAATCTGTGTTTTTTTTACATCTGTCCCTGATATGTCCAAAACCGACATGCTTTTGATGTGAAAATCCTGAGATTTTAGCTGCCCCGCCTCTGCACTGCCACCTGGCTTGGTGGCCATCTGTAAGCCTGGGGGATCCATAATCTTCTATTGCCCGGGGGCCCCATGAGTTGTCAGTCGGCCCCTGCTATGGGGGGATTGTAAAGATTACTAGCGCTCTATAGTATCTGGTGTCCCACCTTACCTGCAGCCCACCATAGATGTGGTTCAAAGCCTCATAGGCACCGTTGTAGTTGCAGTTGTTGATGTATTCAAGATTGGTGGATCCGCAAGCCCCTCCATAATAATCAGTAGGCTGTGAAATGAATATGAATGTGATTGTGTAAATGTACAGTAGTCAATAAGTCACAAGAAAATCAGATTGATTATTGATAAGGGACCCTTACCATGCCATGCTCTGCTGCCACGCTATAGACAGTCTTAATGTTTGCAGCATTAGTATATCTTAGGTAGTATTCCTCCTGTTTCTTCACCACCCCTGCAAAGCACAGAAAAATGCATACAGATGTGTGTATCTTATTAACAGTATGTACTACATGTTACTGTATGTACTGCCCCTGGCAATACCTTCATCAGAGACCCCTTCCTGTTCAGTAAGTTTTTTAGAGGCACCGGGGGGTACAGAGAGGAAGGTACAACAGGAAAGAGAATGCAAAAAGGTGAAGAATAAATAGGCATTCAGGAAGTGGCCTTAGATCAAGGTGAAGACATGAAGATGGTCAATCTCTCCAATTTACCCCTGGAAAGGAGACATATTTCTCTGCTAAAGAGGGGACACTTTTCTCGCTCACAAGCCCAATGGATGAGTTCACAGAATTTAAAGACACTAGTCTTTTCCTGTAAAAGGTATTATTAAAACTCCCTTATGAAAAATGTGAAGGTAACCTAGAGGTTTGTGATCTGGTGGAGGAGGACCTAAAGGTGGTGTGTGATTTGTTGGATGAGGATGAATCCCCTCATTAAGGAAGAGGAGTATGAGACTCTCTATGTTAGGAAATCTGATCTGAGGATTATATCCATAAAATTCCCCCCCCCCCCCCCTTAATAAGAATAGACTAATTAACCACTGTCTCACCAGTGTTCAGGATGATTTGAAAAAAGTGAACCGGGCAGTAATGAGTGATAACAATTTATCCCAGGAAGAGAGGAGGGCTTTAAAGGAAAAAAAGGGGCGAAGGGGATCGTTATAAAAAAAGTGATAAAGGAGGTAATATTGTTAAAATAATAAAAAGAAAAAAAAAGAAGTGAAGAGACAACTTAGTTGCCAGGAGACCTATAACTGCTTAAAGTGGATGTAAACGCAAACAATTATTATTATTTTTGCTGCCACAATGTAGATTATACGATTTCCTATCATCTACGCCCAGTCTTGCCACAAAGGGTTAATCCGTCTCAGAGCAATCTTCTTATCTTTTTTCAGTGAGATAAAACAGACAAACAGAGAATACATTTGGCCTAAAATGTATACTGCTACATATCTTTGGTAACAAAACAAAAACAATTTGGATATTATTTAGTCTGGGTGAAAGTTATAGGGTCTACAAGCTATGGTACCAATTACTGAAAAGTTATCAATTTGATCACACCTGATGTACTGGCAGCCTCTCTCATTTCTTGAGACCCTAACATGCCAGAAAAGTACAAATACCCCCCAAATGACCCCTTTTGGAAAGAAGACATTCCAATGTATTTAGAAAGAGGCATTGTGAGTTTTTTGAAGTTGTAATTTTTTCCCACAATTCTTTGCAAAATCAAGATTTTTTTTATCTTTATTTTTTTTCCACAAAATTTTCATATTAGCGGGTTATTTCTCACACACAGCATATGTATACCACAAATTACACCCCAAAACACATTCTGCTATTCCTCCCGAGTATGGCGATACCCCATGTGTGAGACTTTAAGGCCTCGTACACACGAGGCAATCTATTTGTTCAAATCGGTCGGACCGACGTGACGTGTCGGTGACGTGGCGGTGACGTTGACGCCGCCACGTCACCGCACCAGGAAGTAAAACACTTCCGCGCATGCGCCGAATCCATTCGGCGGCGGTGCGGGACGACATGTCTGCTGGTAAGTGTACTAACCAGCAGACATGTCGGGCGGACGGATTCCCACCCGATAGATTTCAAAGCATGCTTTGAAATCTGTCGGGTGGCCAAATCCGTCGGCTCGGCCGTACACACGATCGAATCTGTCTGCTGGGACGGTCTAGCAGACCGTTTCCAGCAGACAGATTTGATCGTGTGTATGAGGCCTTACACAGCGTGGTCACATACAGAGGCCCAACATGCAGGGAGCACCATCAGGCGTTCTGGAACATACAGACCAATTCTGACACTTCTCTCCTACATGGAAAAATCATCATTTATTTTTTAGAAAATTACATAGAACCCCAAAACATTATATATGATTTTTTAGCAAAGACCCTAGAGAATACAATTGCGGTCGTTGCAACTTTTTATCGTGCATGGTATTTGCACAGCAATTTTTCTAATGCTTTTTTTTGGGGAAATAAAACAGTTGTGTGCTTTAAAAAAAATAACAGTAAAGTTAGCCCAATGTTTTTTCATAATATGAAAGATGAAGTTGTGCCGAGTAAATAGATACCCAACATGTCACCCTTCAATATTGCACACGCTTGTGGAATGGCGCCAAACTTCGCTACTTAAAAATCTCCATAGGCGACGCTTTAAATGTTTTTACTGGTTACATCTTTTTAGTTGGAGAGGAGGTCTAGGGCCAAAATTATTTCTCTTGCTCTAACGTTCGCAGCGATACCTCACATGTGTGGTTTGAACACCGTTTTCATATGTGGACGGGACTTGCGCGTGCGGTCGCGTCTGTATACTAACACACGGGTACAGGGTCACTGTAATTTATTTAATTTTTTTATTGTTCATTTTACTTTATTTATTTTAGTTTGACACGTTTTTCCCCAAAAATAAATGTTTTGAATACTTTTATTCCTATTACAAGGAATGTAAACATCCCTTGTAATAGGAATATAGCATGACAGGTCCTCTTTACAGTGAGATATGGGGTCAATAAGACCCCACATCTCATCTCTAGGCTGGGAAGCCTGAAAAAAAAAAACGATTGCAGAGTATTGCGCAGGGAGTATTGCGCAGGGAGTATTGCGCAGGGAGTATTGCGCAGGGAGTATTTCGCAGAGAGTATTGCAGAGTATTGCGCCGGGGGTATTGCAGAGTATTGCGCCGGGGGTATTGCAGAGTATTGCGCCGGGGGTATTGCAGAGTATTGCGCCAGGGGTATTGCAGAGTATTGTGCCGGGGGTATTGCAGAGTATTGTGCCGGGGGTATTGCAGAGTATTGTGCGGGGGTATTGCAGAGTATTGAGCGGGGGTATTGCAGAGTATTGTGCGGGGGTATTGCGCAGGGGGTACTGCAGAGTATTGTGCGGGGGTACTGCAGAGTATTGTGCGGGGGTACTGCAGAGTATTGTGTGGGGGTACTGCAGAGTATTGGCCGGGGTATTGCAGAGTATTGCGCGGCAGTATTGCAGAGTATTGTGCGGGGGTACTGCAGAGTATTGTGCGGGGGTATTGCAGAGTATTGCGAAAGGGGGTATTGCAGAGTATTGCGCCGGGGGTATTGCAGAGTATTGTGCCGGGAGTATTGCAGAGTATTGTGCCGGGGGTATTGCAGAGTATTGTGCCGGGGGTATTGCAGAGTATTGTGCCGGGGGTATTGCAGAGTATTGTGCCGGGGGTATTGCAGAGTATTGTGCGGGGGTACTGCAGAGTATTGTGCGGGGGTACTGCAGAGTACTGGCCGGGGTATTGCAGAGTATTGCGTGGGGGTATTGCAGAGTATTGCGCGGGGGTATTGCAGAGTATTGCGCGGGGGGTATTGCAGAGTATTGCGCAAGGGGGTATTGCAGAGTATTGCGCAGGGGGTATTGCAGAGTATTGCGCAGGTATTGCGCGGGGGTATTGCAGAGTATTGCGCAGTGGGTATTGCATAGTATTGCGCAGGGGGTATTGCAGAGTATGGCGCAGGGGGTATTGCAGAGTATGGCGCAGGGGGTATTGCAGATTATTGCGCAGGGGGTATTGCAGAGTATTGCGCAGGGGGTATTGCAGAGTATTGCGCATGGAAGGAAGAGTATTGCAGGGATGGCTGAGCAGGGATGGATGGATCTGTGACTGCAATAGTCACAGATCCATCCCACAGTGCTGCTGCCACCCGCGCTCTCCTCTCACACTGGACCGCTCGGTACAGAGAGAGGAGGGAGGAACCGGCGTCATCAAATGACGCCGGTTTGTTTGCATGTGATCGCTCCGTCATTGGACGGAGCGATCACGTGGTAAACGGCCGCTATTAGCGGCAATTTACCGCGATCCGTGATCCGCCGAGTCCACGGACATTCACGTTATATCCCAGAGTTAAGCAACCACCTTGCCGCCGTTATTTGACGGCGGCTGGTGATTAAGTGGTTAAAAACTATCGTGTGTGGGCTCCAGAGCATTTTTCGTGACGTGAAAAAATGGGCATTAAAAATTTAGAACATTCGTTTTTCACGTTGTCGTTTTTCACGTCGTGAAAAATAATCGTGTGTAGACGGTAAAAAAACATGCATGCTCAGAAGCAAATTATGAGACGGGAACACTCATTCTGGTAAAATTAGCATTTGTAATGGAGATAGCACATTCGTCACACTGTAACAGACTGAAAAGCACGAAGACTGAAAAGTGCGAATCGTCTCTCACCAAACTTTTACTAACACAAAATCAGCAAAAGCAGCCCAAAGGGTGGTGCCATCTGAATGGAACTTTCCCTATATAGTGCCGCCGTGCGTGTTGTACGTTACCGCACTCCAGCTTTTTTTTTCACGATCGTGTGTAGGCAAGGCAGGCTTGACAAGAATCACATTAAAAATGGTCGTGTGTACGCGGCATTAGTATTTTCTGTAAACTTACCAGGAACCACTACAGAGTCCCGAGATCCAGAAAAGATGAAGACTTTATCATTGGCGAGGTTTGATACAGGATCAATGAGAGCACTGCTTGCATAACTTTGGGTCCTTGAGACGAGGGAGTTTACATCAATGCTTGCTGGCATTTTCATGCAGGCGTTGGTTGCCGTAAGTATGCTTCCTGCCGCACAGTAATATGGTCCTGTGTTTGAAAAAATTAAAGATGCATTACTGTTGCAAAGTGTGACGGTAGTAGAACATATCCCCGTCAAGCCTTCCCTTCTTCTCCCATAAAAGAAATCACCCAATATTCCATGAGTAGGAATATCCCTGGAATCGCCGAATAATCCATACATGAGCCAAGCCTTAATGCTGAATGTAAACAGGACACCCTTTATTGAAAGTACACAGCACACTTTTATACAGGATTTGGAACATCCCGCCCCCAACAACCGCTTTCTTATTGGTCCTTTTTCCAGTCCCATCAGTTCCCCCTCAGGACCACCTTCCATGCAAATGAGGACTTGAAAATGTCTCAGCAGAGATTGGTCCCAAAGCTTGATTAGCCTGAATATGTGTGTTGAGACAGAAGCCCCCAGGGGGTAATTACTACAATGAAGCAATCAGAACAACAATTAACACCTCTACACACTGGACAATAAAATGTCTCTCACAAGCCCGACTCCACTTATTTCACTAGTCGGAGCCAAGCATTGAAGGGTCATTGTCCTAGTGACCTAGTCAGGACAAATTAAGCCACTTCCAGTATCTCTTGCAATATGTACTCCACAATGTCTCATCTTCTGCAATACATGAATTAGGATTTCACGTAGAAACACTTTAATATCTCATGATCCATGACACAAAGTACTTTGCTAAAACTTTTAGAACGATTTTAGGCTTTATTGGCTGAATGCGTAGCTTGTATTTTAAATAAATCAATTAAAAAGAGCTGACAATTAAGTATAATAATTCAGCAATCCTTTTAGTTGTTAAGAAGTTTTATAACATTATTTATTTGTTAGGAAGTTTTATTAAATTAACACCTTTAGCCAGATAGTCAAGAATGACAATAACTACAGTAAAAGACAGAACCTGTGTTAGTTGACTGTTTTTGCTTGGATTTTAACTTTCATGCTGTCTACTATGTAATATATTACTATAAATAAAGTAAATTACCAAAAAAAAAACAGATATGAACATTTTTAAAAGAGACAGATGTTTTTTACAGTATGTACATTTAATTAATTAATGTATTTACTTATAGGTATTTTTATTTTTTTATATGACACCAAGTGAAGAAAGTGACTGTGCAAAATTTGTTGTTTAAATGTCATGCCCTCTTTACTTTGAAATATTCCTGTAAATTAAAAAAAAAAATGAATGCTTTTGTACATTTGTAAAGAAAATATTAGAATTTTTTTGATCAGTATATATATATATAAAATGATATACTAATGGACTAATCTTGGACTATTTGTTAACCATTTTATTCATGATACCCCTTGATTCGACTCTCACTTTGTGCCAGGATACATTGTTTTTGGATTATTTTATTGAAAACTGCCAATTTAAGAGTGGTGTATTTTTATTTTTTTGGAATTGCTATAACATGTAATGCTTATTTGAGATTTTAGTTATTAATTTTAAAATCCCAATTTTGTTTTATTAATGATTTATACAAAATTTGGGAAGAATTAACAGAATTGTAAAAATTTATTTTGCATTTAATTAAGTCATTTTTACTGTTTCTTCCTGTTTATGTGGCAGCCAGTTAAAGCATACCTCCAGCAAAAAGACCTGCTCCAACGATCTTCTTAGATTGAGAAACATGGAACTGGTTGGCCATGTAGGATCCTGATGATAGTCCAGACACTGAGATGGCGGGATCCAAATTGTAACTTCCTGCAAAATTGTAACAATTTGGATTTGTGGTAAGATCATAAGTCAGTATTAAAGGAAACTGTTACAGCAACAACAAAACTTATATCAAATATGAATATTTAAAACATTTTAAAATATAAAAACATTTTATGTTTTATATATATATATATATATATATATATATATATATATATATATATATATCTATCATCCCCCTGAGTCTGTACAGAATATTAGTGCAACAATTTTACTCAAATGAATGTTTAATGCGCTAACACTCCTGAGAATTCTTGCAGCTTGGACTCTTACTGCCTCCCCTGGCTCAGTTCTTGTCCACATTGGACTCTTGGGTGGTCCCACCCACCTTGAGGTGTTTCCACATCTGCATTAAAATAAATATAAAGGAGGGAGAAAGTAACTCAAGAAAGGTGTGCAGACCATTAAACGCAGAGATATCATAAGGGAATTCCTCAAGAGACATACTGTAAGAGAGCATAAGGTAAGTTGAGTCTTAAGATTCTACCAAACCCCCAAAAACGATAAAATATTTTTTTTATTCAAACAAGCTCTTAATTAGGTAAAAAAAAAGGTATACAAAGGGTAGGAGAAAGTCATTATACTCCTGTGAGATGTGTTACAACAAATGGTTGACATAAACAGAGGGGGGGCGGAGCTTACGATCATGGCGCCGTAGGTGTGTTGCGGCGTGCCTCATGTCTCTATTGCTCTCCCTGATATGAAGAGACCTGACCTGACTATGGATACTACTGACCGCTATATCGCCAGCAGACGATTCTGATGATTGAGAAAGCTGCTTTTCTGTGCTGCTGGATCGGGGGAGGCACTAAAGCGGGGAGCTATTTGTACTACCTGCTTCCCGTGCACAGCCTAAGGGAGTCTAAGGGGGGTCGCTGAGTGTCTTGTGGTCCCCGCTTGCTCCGTACTTTAGAGTTGCTGCCGCTGCTAGAGCCACCCCCATTGTCCCAGCCCGGCTTAGCTCGGGCGTTACCTGTAGAGTTGGAGCTGGTGGAGTCTGTCGGACCGGTGAACCTGTTGGCCGGGGGACGGGGACGTGGGCCCTCGGTGCCGCTGAAGAGATTCGGGAGCCCGCTGGAGGAGAAGGAGAAGGAGGACGGAGGACGGAGTCCCGGCTTCCCGGGGTGTAGAGAGCGGCGAATCGCCGGAAAGTACCGAGGGATACCGAGCCTGCAGGGAGTAAGGAACTAAAAATGGAACAGCAGTGACACCTAAAGGCGGAATAGCAAACTGCAACTAACACAGCACCAGAAGCGCGGTAAGAGAGCAGCAGCTTGTAAGATGATGGGCTAATTCCTGTGCTCTTTTCTTCCCCCTCATATACTATAAATTGTGCTAGGAAGTATATATAAAACACTGGGGTGTGAAGGACATTAGGGGCAACCCTACTGCATGATATCGGGAAGGATTACAGAGCCAGAGAAGAGCTATATATACATTTATACATATTGAAGGACTGCTAATCTATCTCAATATATTCCAAACTGTTTCCTTATCCCGTCTGTCTAATCAGCTCCACACTTGCTCCTTTCCGTGTGAGTTTTATAAACGGATGCTAAGGGGTGAACAGAGGTGATTGTGGTGAGGCATTCCCCAATACCATTGACGGTCTGAATCACTCCAAGTAATAAAGTAAAGGAGAATGGTGAGGAAAGCTCCCAAAGGGAACACTATAACATCTTATTTAGTTGCCGAAAGCCAGGAACCAGTGGCAGGGAGCCCAAAAAAGAAAAAAGGGTCCCAAGACTCCCCAGTTAAAAAAAAAACAGTAGACACAGAAGTGCATCAAGTCATGGAGGAAACTCCAGAAAAGAGCAAGGACAAAGGCAAAAAGGGAGAAACACCAGAGGCTAAAGGGGTAAATAAGGATCAGCTATCCCCAGAAAAACAACAACCTAGTCCTCCTAACCGTCTCTCCGAAGGCCCACAAGCACCCCCTACAAGACAGGACATGACAGATATGATGGAAATGATGTCCCGTCTGGAGCGGACAGTTAAAGGGGAGATGGGGGCAACAAGGAGAGATATACAGAGTGTACTGCAGAGGGTGGAAGGAATAGAAGAACAACTGGAAGAGCATAAAAATGCAATAGTAGAACTGAGAGGACGAGCAGATATGGACTGGGTAGAGATAAGAAATGCACGATATAGATTGGAGGACCAGGAGAATCGGAGTAGGAGGAAAAATTTGCGTGTAAGGGGTCTGATGGAAGAAGTAAAGGACAGAGAGCTGGGTGAGACACTACAAGGAATATTTAACAAAACACTCAAACGAGAACCAAATGCACTGATGCAATTCTCTAGAGTGCATAGAATACAAAGGTCTTACAATGCCCAGAGAGATTCACCAAGGGACATCATAGTAAGGTTTCAGGACTTCCAATTAAAAGAGTTAGTGTCCCAAAGTACGAGAAACTCGGTGACAATGGAATATAAAGGCACACAGTTACTTATATTTTCAGATCTATCTCCAGAAACTCTAGCACGTAAAAGGGCTCTGAAACCGGTAACGAATCATCTCCGGGAAAACAACATTACTTATAGATGGGGCTTTCCGGCCTGCCTGTCAGTTAAAAACCAGGGAGTCTCTGCATATATCCGGTTTCCAGAAGATGTAGAAGAATTTTGTAATAAACTGAGTATACAACATATTAAAGTGGATAACTGGGAAAAGAGACCCCGGCCTGGAAGAGGTGGAAGGACCAGAACTGGAATAGGGTGTAGAGTCGAGAATATGGGACCTAACGAGGAACAAGAGAGGGGAGAGCTTATGAGAGTGGCTCAACCCTCTCTTTGTTTCTTCTCTTTCTTGGACTTTTTTATTTTTTTCTTTTTTTCTGGATTATCTCTGTTTTAATCAGAGATTCAGATAATTTTTTTTCTCCTTGTTTTTTTTTTTTTTTTTTCCTTTAAGTACCTGTGATGTAATATTTCTTCCATCTCTCCTCCCCCCCTTTTTTTGGGGGGGAGAGGAGGATTGGAACAAATAGGTGGAGAGGAAAGAAGTTCCCAGGATTCTATAAGCATGGTCAGGTCTATCGGGGGGAAACGAGGAGACATGGGGTAGATAGGTCTCCCCCTAATCCGGGAGCCGACCTTATAATGAGGGAAGGTAATCGGAAAGGGGGGGACTTATTAAGGCCCCTGGAGGGGCCCACTCGGCAAGTCGCCTGACAAGGCGTGTTTCGAGGGTGTCTAACATTGAGGTACAATGTGCTTGGGGGGGGGGGTGGGTGGGGTATATGTGGTTTATGTGGTCTCCTTGTTCTCATGATATGCAGGCTAGGACTGGTGGCATTAATTTTGACCTGGAGAGTCTTCTATGTCAAGCAGGGGTCTGATCCAAGAACAAAACTTAGAAAATGGCTATATTAAAGTTTGCTACGTATAATGTACGGGGGTTAAATAACCCCAATAAGCGATATCAGATACTGCAGGAGATGAGAAGACTCTCGGTCAATATAGTGTTTCTACAAGAAACTCACCTAAAGATAACATCTAAGACCAGATTAAACTCGAAAGAGTTTCCTACATGGTTTCATAGTTACTCCCCAAATAAGAGATCAAAAGGTACGGCAATAGGATTTGACAGAAATACACGGTTTATTCCAGAAGCTACAGAAATGGATCCTGAAGGTAGATATCTGTTTATTAAAGGGCATATATCCAACATAAAATATACACTAGCCAATGTATACTGTCCTAATGTAAGGCCAGCATTATATTTGAAGAAAATACTGAATAAACTAGAAGGATTTAGAGATGGTAAGGTGATCCTAGCGGGGGACTTCAATTTTGTTTTTGACCCCCTGCTGGACACCCAACCGATATCGCTTAGATCAGAGGGGAAGTATGTAAAGGGAATTAAACACAAATTATGCAAAATGCAACTAGTAGAAGCTTGGAGAATTCTCCATCCTAGAGAGAAGGATTTTAAATATTTCTCCTCTGTACATAGATCATATTCGAGAATAGACCATATCATTCTAGATCATCGGCTACTGGAGGGACTGAAAAAGGTAGATATAAATTCTATAACACTATCGGACCATGCCCTGGTGGTGCTGGATCTAGATATGGAGGAGGTCCCGGCAGGACAAAGATCTTGGAAAAAGATATGGGTCTGTTCTTTTTGGAAAATGATATAGAAAATATAGCTCCCACAACACTATGGGAAACTCACAAAGTTTATATGAGAGGGAGGTTGATAGCTGAAAATGCCAAAAGAAGGAATATTAGGTCAGCCCAGAGGCAAAGGTTACTGGAAGAGATCTGGAGCCTAGAACAGATACATAAAAATTCTCAGGAAGAGGATGTATTAACATCACTAACAAGGAAGAGAGAGGACCTGCGCAACCTATTAGAACAAGAGACCAAATGGGTGTTTAATAAAGTGAATAACAATTTCTATGCTATGGGAAACAAACCTGGGAGATTTTTGGCAAGGATGATTAAACCTAGAAACTCGCAAAACTTTATTCTTAAGATAAAAGATAAGAAGGGGAACATGAGACACTCCACTAAGGAGATTAGTAAAACATTCCAGGAATATTATCAAAACCTATATAAGGTTAATAAAGATCAAGGGACATTAGAAACCCAGAATAAGAGCAAGAAAATTAAACAATATTTAGAAAAGATAAAGACCCCGGGTTTAGCAGAGGAAGTAATAAGAAACTTAGAAAGAGAAATTACAAACGAGGAAATAAGTCAAATCATAAAAAATATTAAGATGGGAAAGAGCCCTGGCCCAGATGGGTACACCTCAGCTTACTATAAAAGATTTGGGGGGATCTTAATACCTTTCTTCCAGAGGTATATGAATTCCATTAGAGGAGGAATGGAGATACGGGAAGAGGCACTGGGAGCCCATATAACCTTGATAGGTAAAGAAGATAAGGACCCCTCGTTATGTGCAAGTTATAGACCTATATCCCTGATTAATGTTGATATAAAGATCTACTCAAAAATCCTGGCGGAAAGAATAAGGCCTCTCCTGCCGGGATTGATTGAGAATGACCAGGCAGGGTTTATACCGGGGAGAGAAACTAGGGAGAATGTCCTAAGAGCCATGTTTCTGATACAAAAGGCCAAAAAGAGTAAAGAGCCAGTACTGTTCCTGTCACTAGATGCCGAAAAGGCTTTTGACAGGCTGGACTGGGAATTTATGCTAGCAACCTTAACACATGTTGGATTTGGCCCAAATATGCTCAAGTGGATAAGCGCCTTATACTCTAATCCTTCGGCCCAGGTGAGGGTGAATGGTACCCTGTCAGATAGATTCCCACTTTATAACGGGACTCGTCAAGGGTGCCCGCTCTCCCCTCTTCTGTTTGTTTTGACACTAGAGCCACTCCTGGAGAAAATTAGGATGACCCAGGAAATAGAAGGAATAAAGGTGGGCGGGAGGGAGCACAAGATCTCTGCGTTCGCAGACGACATGATGTTGTATGTATCTAACCCGAGACAAACACTGCCGAGAATAATAGCGGAATACGAGAAATATGGCGAGATATCAAATTTAAAAATCAATCAAGAGAAAACAGAGATCCTTAGTATCTCGGTCGGCCGTAGCGAACGCAGGGATCTTGAGGCCCTATACCCATTTAAGTGGAAACAGAGGGGGATGAGATATCTGGGGGTTTTTCTATCTACAACAGAAAGATACCTATATGAAGATAATTATATACTTTTATTAAACAAATTAAAAGCAGATTTAAAGGGATATAATGTGAACAGAGTATCCTGGCTAGGAAGGATAAACATTATAAAGATGATGATACTACCTAAAGCCTTATATATTTTTCAAACACTCCCGATTAAAATTCCAGAAGCTTTTTTTACAGTACTGGGCAAGATAATCAGAGGTTTCATATGGAAGGAAAGAAAATCCCGCATAGCGGTAGGAACCCTGATTAGACCAAGACATGAGGGAGGAGTACAACTACCTGACTTTAAGAGGTACTTTGAGGCATCAGTACTGAGGAGAATACTAGACTGGTCTCAGATGGAGGTAGGGGGGGTAAGAAAAAAGAGGTGGGTAGAAGTAGAAGAGAGTTTAAGTGTTCAAGATCTGGGAAACAGAATATGGGTTCCGATGCAATATAGAGGACTCCCTCAGGACACCCCCATAATGACTAAAGAAACGTATAAAATATGGGACAGAATATGTAAAAAGAAAGAATGGTCCTATAATAGTCCATTAATGCCTCTTACGGGTACAGACTATTTCCCACCGGGGAAAGAGGGTGGCATATTTAGAAGATGGTCAACCTCAGAAACATTAACATTAAGGGATTTAATGAAGGGGGATGTTATGTGTTCCATTCAGGAGCTACAAGAGAGACACGGAGTGTTACCAGGAGATGCGTGGGGTTATAGACAGGTCCAACACTTTATAAACACCTTACCGAAGCCGCTGCGGGCCCCTAATGATCTAAATCAATGGGAAAAAGGCGTAGTACGAGGGGGAGCAGGACGACAGGGGCTCTCCAATATATATATAAGATATTGACACCCAGTGGGGAAGCCGAGGCAGGTAAAATACTGGGAAGTTGGGAATTAGAACTGAACCAAACTATAGGTACGGAACAAAAAAGGAAAGTATTAGAATATGCCTATGCTACCTCAATGGACGCAAAGGTTAAAGAGATGAATTATAAGCTCCTCATCAAATGGTACTATGTCCCAATGAAAATGCACAAAATAGACAGGGAGGTTTCGCCCCTATGCTGGAGAGAATGCGGGATGGAGGGAACTCCACATATGGTGGCAATGTCCCCGGATACAAGTATTCTGGAAAGAAATATTAACCCAGATAAAGAGGATAAGTGGGTACGAGGTGAAACAGGACCCCTGGGAATGTTTATTTCATAATACGGGGATGTCTAGAAAAAAATATAGGGGCTCACTGGTCCCACACCTACTAAATGGAGCTAAGGCGCTTATCCCTAGGCACTGGAAGGAAAAGGAAGCTCCCTCAGTAGAGGAATGGATAAGAGAAATAGATAGAATTAAAATGATGGAGGAATTATGGTCATTTCACGACAATTCTAGGATGAGACACGAGGGGATTTGGGGGAGATGGGGGGAGTTCAGGGGGGGGAGGGGGGAGGGGAGAGGGAGGATTGGGGAGATGGGGATGAGGGTGGTCCCCCATCTTAATCTTTAAACTTCCCTTTTCTTTAGTTATTTTTTTTTTTTCCTTCTTCTTTAACTGGTCTTTTTTTCCTCATCTAGAGGACGATAGGGACAATCTAGTCCCCCTAAACTCACAAGGGTCTTAAATTCCCACTTTATTGGTTAGGCACGAATAGTTATCTAAAATAGATCCTGCACCTTTGCACTTTTCCCCTTTTTCTTAGGGGAAAGTAAAATCACCTAATAAATTTGGAACACAAAAGGGTGTCCCCATTTGTTTTTTTTTTTTTTTCTCTCTTTTTCTTTCCTCTTTTTATATGGGCTATCCCTAACAAGAGGATGAGACTAGGGACAACTTGGCCCCCTTAAATCCACTAGGTAATAATACCCACACTTATTGGCCCGAATAGCCACTCTAAATATGTCCTACACTATTGCACTTATATGTATGAATGAAGGTGAGAGACAAATTGATCTCTTCCCACTTATATTCTTTTTTTTTTTTTTTTTTCTTGCTCTCTCTCTCTTCTTCTCTCTCATTCTCTTCCTTATCCATTTCCCCCCTCCCCCTCTCTGTCCCATACCCTCCGGACAGAGAGCTATTATAGGGACTAAACGAGGTCAACCAAGGGGAATGCCCTGGGTACGACTAGGTGACCATTGGGAGCCACTATAGATGGATAGATACAGGGGATTCTAGGAGACCACTTATGTGTACATGTAGGTATGTCAGTGTATCTGTTAAGTATGATTTGTATTGTAAATGTATGTTACTGAAAAATGTTTAATAAAAAAAGAATTAAAAAAAAAAAAAAACAGAGGTGTACAAACTATTTCAAATTGAGCATGCAGCGCGGGCAAAGCTGGAGGAAGTGGAAGAACAGTGAAATTGGGCAGATCAAAATCAATGTTTGAATTCCTGAAATGACTTGATTCCATTGCTATTAAATATAGTTCAAACATCAGGTAAGGTAAGCAATTCTGGAAGGTTTGAGTTGCCCCAGAGTGGTGTGTGAGTAACAGGAGCCTTCAACATGCCCACTGCCAATTCCCAAATCTTACAATGCTTATAGACCATTCCATTCCGGTCTCCCAAAGTATAAAAATCACAAATGTCACTAAGGAGAATCTGGAAGGGGTTTAAGACCTGGGCTACTGTTCTTATGCATGATAGATTGAGATACCTATGTTTATCCTCTTTATCAAAATAAAAAAATGGGAGAGTTTGACAACTAGATAGTACACATTGAGGTCTGGAAGGGCAGCGCCACTTATATCCATAGGATTTTTCAAGGAGCGCCAAGAAAGCTTGTAATGGGAGTTGACCCAAACAAACGAGTTAAGAATAGAGTCCATCGTTTTAAATACACGGAGTGGCAGGTACAATGGAGAGTGCCAGAAAATATAAAGGACTGTGGGCAGCAGGATCATTTTAACTAGATTTGTGCATCCCATGACCCCAATGCGGAGACAAGACCAAGTCTGAGTTTTGGTTTTAAGCAATGTAAAAAGAGGTTCTACATTAAGTCTAGTATATTCTGTCGGAGACTGGCTAACCTGAATTCCTAAATACTTGACCTGGCTTGCTCGAATCAAAGGAATATGAGCTTGAGCAGCTGATGGGGCCCCAAGGTCTAAGGGGAGAATTTGGGACTTACCCCAATTAATTTGTAGGCAAGAAAATTCCCCAAAGCGTTTTATGAGAGGTAAAGCTCTATTAAAGATTGACCCACATCTTCTAGGTACAGAAACATATCGTCAGCATAAAGACTGATAGTTTCAACCAACAGCCCCAACCTAAGGCCTTTAATATCAGGGTGTGCTCTTATGGCTATTGCCAGTGGTTCCACTGCCAAGGCATAGAGTAGCGGAAACAGTGGGCATCCCTGGCGTGTGCCTCTGCTCAGAGGAAAGAGAGTCAGAAATCCTACTATTAACTATAAAATAAAAACATTTTTTAAACGACTGACTCCTTAAGAAACAGGCAAAGGGTTGAGAAAGTAATATTCACTGTTAAGCCAGGCCATAGATGATTGGAATCAAATCAAATTCAGCATCAACTGGCCCAGATTCCAAACAATCTATGGGCAGGCTAATGGTACCCAAGTCAATTCATTAATCGACTCAGGTACAACCAACATGCAAAAATTTTCATGCTATGTTTGCCAGCGGCTTCAGTCACTAGCAATAAACCCTGTGTGCTTGATTTCCTGCAACCATGGAAAATCGCACCATCTATGTCCAACTTTACTCTCTTCAGCATCAGATCATTTGATGTACTTATCATCAGACTCTACAAAACCTATAGGTTACTAGCAGTGTGTTTTAATGCTATAATATCTGATATGAAAGACTAAATAGATTATCCCTGTGGATCTCTGCTTCATGATAATAAATTTAATGTCCCCTCAAAATAACTAATTTCTTTTAGTGTTGTCACATGAAAAGATATAATAAAATATTTACAAAAATGAGAGGGTGTACTCATTTTTGTGAGATATTAGGGGTTATTTACGAAAGGCAAATCCACTTTGCACTACAAGTGCTAAGCGCACGTGAAATTGCACTTGGAAGTGCAGTTGCTGTAAATCTGAGGGGGTAGATCTAAAAAGAGGGGAAGCTCTGCTGATTTTCTCATCCAATCAACTGCAAGCTAAAATGCTGTTTTTTATTTTCCTTGCATGTCCCCCTCGGATCTACAGCGACTACACTTCCAAGTGCACTTGCAGTGCAATTTCAAGTGCACTTGGCACTTGTAGTTTGCACTTGTAGTGCAAAGTGGATTTGCCTTTTGTAAATAAACCCCAATGTAGCTTCATAATATCTTATAATATCTTACCAAGACGTGTCTGTCCATGGACAAAGCCTACGAAGGCGAGAAACAAGATGTAACCACTCATTTTCAGTGGAAGAGGCAGTCTTTCAGCGGTATGAGGAAAATTCCTACCTCACTTATGAAACCCTAGGTTTTTATATAACAGTAAAAACAAGTTTTAATCTTGAACAAATAAGATGTTTTGTAGCTGTGTGAAAAACATCTGCTAAACCGCCATGACTTTTGGAGTATGGAGGCAAGATTTAGCAAAGTAAACAAACTACACAGAAGCCGCTCAAGCATAGGTTTTTTTTATGGTAGGTGCTTCAAATATTCCACAGAGACTGAAAAAAAACTTGGAAGCTTTGTTTAGACTGTTCACTAGATACATCTGCTTCAATATAATATATAATAAATATTTTCTGTGTAATGTGTTAATACTGGTAAAAAGTACATAAATACAAAACATAAACAGGATCTTTGTTGTTTTTTTGGAAAGTTGGAGTTTAGTTGGTATCCATTGTTGTCCTTTTCAACCTATTGTGTCTCTAAGAGCCCTTTCACACTGTGCCACACATAGCGTCGGCAGCAAAAAAAACGTAAAACGCAGCTATTTTACTGTCGGACTTGCTTTTAACTAGGGCTGTCCAGATACCACTTTTTTAGGACGTGTACAAGTACCGATACTTTTTTTCAAGTAGTCGCCGATACCGAATATGATACTTTTTTTAAATGTGTCCCCAAATGCAGCCATGTCCCCCCACATATGCAGCCATGTCCCCCACATATGCAGCCATGTCTCCCACCTATGCAGCCATGTCCCCCCAGCCATGTCCCCCACATATGCAGCCATGTCCCTCCAGCCATGTCCCTCCAGCCATGTCCCTCTAGCCATGTCCCTCCAGCCATGTCCCTCTAGCCATGTCCCTCTAGCCATGTCCCTCCAGCCATGTCCCTCCAGCCATGTCCCTCCTACCTAGCCGCCGAAAGCCGCTGCCGCACGGAGAACATCACAGCATTCATTTGAATAGCTGTTTTGCCCGTGCGTATAGACACTCCCCCTTGCTCGGTATTGGACACTCATCAGATCCCGAGCAAGGGGGAGTGTCTATGAGCAGCGGGAACACTACAGCTATTCAAATGAAAGCTGTGATGTTCCTGCATGCTGTTTAACCCATGCGGCGGCGGCTTTCGATGCGGCAGGTTCGATGCGGCGGGGGGGTGGGGGGGAGTATTCTATTTAGGCATCAGGGGTATTTGCGGGAGTACAAGTACTCCCGCAAATACTCGGTATCAGTTCCGATACCGATACTGGTATCGGTATCGGGACAACCCTACTTTTAACCCTCCCCTAGCGGCCCGAGAAAGGGTTAAAACCGATACAGCGGTATGGCAGCGCTTCCCATTGATTTCAATGGACAGGAGCGCATTAGCAGTGGTGAGTTTAAATGCTGCTAATGCACTCCAAAGAAGCTGCGGGCAGGACTTTTTCTGACGCCCTGCCAGCACAACGCTCCAGTGTGAGAAGCAGCTGTTTAAGGGTGGATTGCAGTCGCTATTTTTAACGCTATAGTGCCTGCAAAACGCCCTCAGTGTGAAAGGGTTTTCTTTTGCTATGTGGAAAAAAAAAGGTTATAAAACAAAAAAAAATTATGTTTTACTTAAATTCTGACCCCCGGTCCCCTTTAGATCCATATACCATTCAATACGAGACTGCTGATGCCATGGAGTCCATCAGGAAAAGAAAATTCCGGTAAGTATTTGATAGGAAATGTTCAGTTTTCCTGACTGACTCCATGGCAACATACGTATGGGAATTAACTCGCCATACACCCCTTGGGCGGGCAATGCTAATCCAAAGGCTTTTATTTGTACCGTCAACAAGCAGGTCCAAAATAAACAGTGGATAAGGAAGCAGACTTTACACAATAATGAGCCATAAACGTATTAATTGAGGACCACAAGGACGCCCTACAGACTACTTTGAGAACCACAAGTCGTGAAGCTACCCAAGGTCGAGTGAGCAGACACTACCTCCAAAGGAGCCAAGCCCTTGGCTCTGTGAGCCTGCTGGATGGCCTAGGCAATATGTGCCACACTCATCCTAGAGGAGGCACGTTCATCTGTTCTTTTTGGTAAAGGAATGAACAGGCGTTCTGAAGGAAGTTGCAGCTTTGTAGATATAACTTCACAATATCTGAGGGATTCCTAGAACTGCAGAAAGGCACTGCTAGGAGTCAACTCCAGATTCCCTTTCTACTAGACATGCTCTTTAAAAAAACTAAGCCACAGTGCGCCCTCTCCTATGTCTAAAGTTCATATGTTAGAACTCTAAGGTTGGCCGAATAATTTCTTGGCTCCCATGAAAGACTGATGCATCCTTGGGAATTGAGTCAAGCATAGGTAACAGCACTGCTCAAACTGGATAAATGTTAAGAAAAGCTCTCTATGACCAGTGAATCAATCTCTGAGACTTTTTATGCCGACGTGATGGCCAGAAAAAGTCGAACTTGATAGAGAGACAGCCATGGAACACTCCGCTCCAATTCCTGAGGGAGAGTTGGGAACAAGAGGGAGACTCCATTTGGAAAACCTCCACTTACTTCAAGGTCTGAGCCTAGCTGCTAACTTGAAGAATTGCTGAACAGAAAATGATGCCTAGACCAGGATACATCTGTGAAGGCCGATAAAGCTGACACTTGAACTCCGAGGGAGCTGACCGATAGAGTCAGATCTAAATCCAACTGGAGGAAGCCTAGAATATTTAGAACTTCAAGATCATTATTCTTTAAAAAGGTAAACATTTATTACAAAACAAAGATTAAAAAACAATCATAAAATAAGGAAAAGGGTACTAAATGGATGATACAGGCCATAAAATTGAGCAACAAAAGTGGAACTTTGCTATTTCAAAGTCAACGCTATTCACATGTAACCACTTCCTTAGGACCTAATTGTCTTGGCCTATATTGGCTTATCCAAAAGAGAAAAAAAAACATAATAATCAATATATAACATATATAGCTATTAGGAATGAGCCGAACACCCCTGGGTTCAGTTTGCACCAGAACTTGCGAACAGACCAAATGTTCGTGTGAACTTTAGAACCCTGTTAAAGTCTATGGGACCCGAACGTTTGAAATCTAAAGTACTAATTTTAAAGGCTAATATGCAAGTTATTGTCCTAAAAAAGTGTTTGGGGACCCGAGTCCTGCCCCAGGGGACATGTATCAATGCAAAAAAAGTTTTAAAAAACCACCGTTTTTTCAAGAGCAGTGATTTTAATAATGCTGAAAGTGAAACAATAACATTGAAATATTCCTTTAAATTTCGTACCTAGGGGGGTGTATAGTATGCCTATAAAGTAGCGCTTGTTTCCTGTGCTTAGAACTGTCCCTGCACAAAATGTAATTTCTGAAAGAAAAAAGTAATTTAAAATCACTCACCTTAGGGTCTGGTATGGATATTAACCCCCCTGCCGGTATCCCCGAGCGCGACTCGGGGTGGATTTTTTATGTAAAAATCGATATCCCCGAGTCGCGCTCGGGGTGAATATGCAGAGCCTGCAGCGCGCTGGCTTACCTTGTATCCAGGCTGGGTATACTGTACTTACCTTGTCCCTGGATCCAGCGATGCATCCCCGCTGTGTGAGCGAGTGGCATCCTCCATTCGACTCACACAGTGCCCGCGCGCCGCCGATCTCCGTTCCCTGCGATGTAACGGCGCACGGGGGCGGAGACCGGCGGCAAATTCAAAAAAGTAAACAAACACATTACATACAGAATACTGTAATCTTATAGATTACAGTACTGTATGTAAAAAGTACACACCCCCCTTGTCCCTAGTGGTCTGCCCAGTGCCCTGCATGTTCTTTTACATAATAAAAACATTTTTTTTGTGCCTGCAAACTGTAGATTGTCCATAGCAACCAAAAGTGTCCCTTTATGTCAAAAGTGATTTTAGAGCAGATAGAAAACAGCGATAATAAATGATAATCACTTGCAGAATTGAGCGATAGCGATTTGTGGGGAAATTCGTCATAAAAAAATAAAAGTAATGACAGCGACAATTCTGCAACTGAGCAAATTTCAGTGATTTTGATTTGATTACATTAGTGAATAATTTTTATTATAATTACATTATTATTTGTTATAATTATTTATAGTTATTTATTATATTATAATTTTATGATTTTGTGTTTCAAACTTTATCATACCCGGGATGTCTACTAGACTCTGGTTTGGACAAATTTAAGTGAGTTATTCCTAAAAATTGCAGGCCTACAGTATTTCCATGCAAAATTTCCACGCAGAATTTCCATGCAAAATAATTGTACCGCTTTTGGTACGTAATTCCAGACAGAATCATACCGCCAGGGAGGTTAAGGGGAACCCTGCGTCGAATTAAAAAAAATTATGTGGGCTTCCCCACAAATATCCATTCCAGACCCTTCAGGTCTGGTATGGATTTTAAGGGGAACTCCACCTCAAATTTAAAAAAAAAATGCAGTGGACCCCCACAATTTTTTTTTTATGAATGACTTTTCTCTGTATTGCCGGGAGCCAAAAATTCATTATAGCCACGAGTGATTTTAAATTACTTTTTTTCCTTCAGAAATGACACTTTGTGCAGAGACAGTTCTAAGCATGGGAAACACGCGCTACTTTACATACTATACACCCCCCCCCCCCTAGGTACGAAATTTAAAGGAATATTTCACTTTTATTGTTTCACTTAAAGGAATTATTAAAATCACTGCTGCCAAAAAAACTGCAGTTTTTAAAACTTTTTTTTGCATAGATACATGTCCCCTGGGGCAGGATCCAGGTCCCCAAACACTTTTTATTACAATAACTTGCATATTAGCCTTTAAAATTAACACTTTAGATTTCAAATGTTCGAGTCCCATAGACTTTAACAGGGTTCTAAATTTCACACAAACTTGCCGCGAACACCCCAAATAGTTTGCTGTTCGGCGAACAGACAATGTTTGAGTCGAACATGAGTTCAACTCGAACTCAAAGCTCATCCCTAATAGCTATATATGCTATATATGTTATATATTGGTTGTTATTTTCTTCCAATAGGCCAATATTCTTTGCTATCAAGACAATGAGGTCCTGAGGAAGTGGTTAGATGTAAAAGTGTCGACCTCTTGGAATATAAAGTTCTACTTTTGTTGCTTGATTATATAGCCTGTATCATCCATTTAGAGTACCCTTTTCATGGTATTATGATTGTTTTTTAACCTTTGTTTTGTAATAAATGTTTACCTTTTTTATTCAATAATGTCTGACCGTTCCTGTCTGGAACCAGTAAAATCCAATATGTTCTGTTTTTTTTCTTAACTACATGATTCTACTAGTGTATGACCAGCTTAAATACAGACATTCTTTTTTTGGATAGAGTGGGCAAGAGTCAACAATTCTGTCATGTTTTTTTTCTGTCTGTGAGCACTTTCTGTCCCTCCAGTAATGGAAAATGGAAGATGTGGTTGTCACTGAGCCAAGAGTGCAACAAAGAAAATGTCAGACATTACAGGTTTTCTGTCTATGGGCCAGATTCAGGTAGATGGGCGCTTCTTTACTTTGGAGTAACGTTTCTCATTTACGTTACTCCGCCGACACTTTCGGTGCAAGTACTGTTATTCACATAGCAGTTGCGCGTAAACTTACGCCAGAGTAACGATAATGCGCTGGCGTAACCCGACGCAAGTGGAAGTGGGTGTGATCATATGTAAATGATGGGCGGAGCCCAGCGCAGAGGCTTACGTTCAGCGCATCATCCACGGAGCATGCGCAGTAAGTGAGGCTTCACTCGCCCCCTTGTGCGCATGCTCACAACTTCCGTCGGCACCACTTCACGGGAAACGTCAGCGCAATGCGTTCCGTTGGGTGTTTAAATGCGCCCGTAGATGCGCCATTCCGGCACTAAAGTATATCCTGTTCCCCCTCCCCGCAGTGAAGTTACTTTTGTTCTGAGATGGCTGCTCCCGTTCCCCGCAAACACACAGGAGAAAGCTGAACTCTAAAGGCCAGGAGCTGTTAGCCGTCATCTCGGCTATGGAGACCTATGATGTCTTCCTCCATGGCTGTAAAAGTTGACAGACAAGCATGGACAGAGGTGTTGTCCTGCAAGTGGGGGTGCTCAGCTAGCTCTTATCGTCGGTAACGCTGCTGTAGCTGCTCTCCTGCTGACCTGTGGCCGTCTGGAGTAAAGATAAAGCAGCTATTTGTAGAAATAACTTTGCGCCGGACGGACGAGATCCGCGCGGCGCATGCAGCCAGCGTATGGTGCTAATCCGTTCGCGAATCGGGAATTCTCCCTCATTTGCATATTTGCAGGGGAAATCAATCGATTGGATTCATTCCAGACTGCCCAGGAAAGTTTGAGGCAGTGAGCATCTCCATGGCAGCGCACCTAGTCGTATGGGATCCTGGGCCAGTGGAAAGTCTCTGTCCGGAGCCTTTGCCACCGAAGGGAAGTCAATCGCCATCCTTCACCAACCAATGTGCTGTTTGCCATGGATTCAGGAAGAAACCGAAGAGGGACCCATTTTGCTCCCACTGCTAATTCTGTGTCACGGGACTTGTGAGAGCGTTGTCAACCCGCTATCTATACTGTTTGGCAGGAATTGAGTTATTTCAGGACAAGTTAACTGCCATATCTCATACAGATGCACTTAGTCTCACTGCATACTGCCTTCTGTACAGCCATATGTTAGACTTTGATTCAAGACATCACTACCTTTATAACTGACTTACTTAGCCTATACTCCTTTATCTACCTTACAACTTAACCAAAGACCAGATCAGCCATCTCATATGACATAACTAGACGCAGGTTTTAAAGACACTCATAAACTGCAACAATGCTTCAAAAAGGGCCCCAACGGTAGCCTGAAAATACTACTCTAGGATTGCCCCTGGTTCATTTAATCTGTCAAAATTCCTTCTGCTGCTCCTTGTTGCACCCTGGGTAACAGTGTTACTGTTTAACCTGACCTAGGTGGCTGGTAAAATTGTAGGATGCATAGTGTTGCTAACTGCTTTACACCCTAAGTCAGTGATGGCAAACATGGCACCCCAGATGTTTTGGAACTACATTTGCCATGATACTCATACACTCTGCAGTGTAGTTGAGCATCATGGGAAATGTAGTTCCAAAACATCTGGTGTGCCAAGGTTCGCCATTGCTGCCCATTTAATGGTTTCTATGGTTGTTCTTTTGTTACATTGTGTGACTACAATCAGGTATCAATATACCAACATTGCTTTCTTTCACTGACTGGTCTGGTGTGTATCCTTTAGATCTAAGATTGCCAGTTGTGATTTTATTATTGAAACCAAGTATTTACATACCCAGCCAGTTGTATTAGAGAGGCTGGGGTTAAAGAGAAATGTTAAGGCCAGCATCAGAGAACCCATCTTAAACAATGGCTCCTTCGAGTAAGGAACTACACAAAAAACTTTCTAAAACACCATATATCCTTTTTTAATTACTGTTAAAGTATAAGAATAAACGTGTTTTCCAGTTTTGGACAGAGTAGGGAATGGTAAAACCCCTGTTTTAAATTTGGTTAAATCTTGTCATCTGTGTACCATTCAAGAGATGTTCCTTCATTTCCTGTAGAAAAAAAAACAGACAGTTGTCACAAAAACAAGTATCCACTATTGGAAAAATTTCCCCTCACTTCCTGTTCTATGAGAACTTTTAGATTTTCACTTACTTTGATTCCTGGTGCCAATGGTCCTTAGCACAAAGAGAAAGGGTGAATATCCCTCTCACTGTTTATCCATGTTTGGATCACCAGCACCCATTAAATGCAGCCTCACCAGCGCCCATCAAATGCACCCTTACCAGCGCCCATGAAATGCAGCTTTACCAGCACCCATTAAATGCAGCTTTACCAGCGCCCATCAAATGCAGCCTCACCAGCGCCCATCAAATGTAGCCTCACCAGTGTCCATTAAATGAATGTTTGCTTGCTTCCATTCATTCCCTAGGCGGCTGCCTAGTGGTAGCACCGGCCCTGGCCCCATTCATACTGGTGTAATGTAACATCGTGTGTACTCTTCATGTTGTGCCCGGTAGGACGATTGGTTTATTTTTATTGGCCTGCCCAATGAGTGTGTCCTTGTGTGGGCCCCTGGCTTGGCCTGTTTGGGGCCCCATCATCAATGAAGGTGGCAGCATGTTGGACAAGTGATGTGATTTGCTGTCATTATAAATTGGTGTGAATGGGGCCCAGTGTCGGGGAGCTCTGTCTGTGTCATATTTCAGGTGATGATCAGTATCTCTCCTATATGATGTGCTCTTTATCAGAAGAAGGAGGATCTCTAGAGGTGACAGACCCAGCACAGTATGGGTTAATGATGGGCCCTGCAGTGCTGATCTCCCCTCCTCCAGGCCGTACAATGCTGGGTGACCCTCCTCCATCCATCCACATGGTCTGACTACACACAATTTATTATTCAGCAGCAGCTGCACAAACAGCGACTCCTCCTCTCCCCCTCCCTCCCTCCCTGGAGACTCCTCCGCCCTGCACCTACCTCCCGACCACGCCGATCCCCGGGGCTGCTCCTCTCGATCACCTGCAAGTACAAGTATCCACTATTGGAAAAATTTCCCCTCACTTCCTGTTCTATGAGAACTTTTAGATTTTCACTTACTTTGATTCCTGGTGCCAATGGTCCTTGGCACAAAGAGAAAGGGTGAATATCCCTCTCACTGTTTATCCATGTATGTGTGGATTACCCCCAGAATGTCCAATAACCCCCCTCCTCCATTCTCCCCCTTAGTTACAAATACTTTATTGGCAAGGTCATTGATTTTATCCAAAACGGGCCTTATTTGTGTGTAAGAGTTAGCTACATTCGAGTTTTGGTAGAGACCATTGTGAAGGATGCTATAAATTATAGAGGCATAAGACATGAAAACATGTTTTTTGCTCTGTACACAGTATTGAGTTATGGCTGAATGCTGGTGAGTGAATAATTAACTTTCTCCATAGACCTTTAAGTGACCCTATAAATAGGCTCTTCCATCTAAGATCCCAGTGGCCTTACACCCAGGCCTTGCCAAGCGAGGGTGTCACACTGCCACTGCAGTTAAAAAAAAAACTGAAGAAGCCATGCATGTGACACCTTTGTAATATCCCTAACATAGTGTTCAGAGAAAGTGGGGGATCTTGCTAATGAAAAGAGCTAGGAGAAGTTAGTTCCACTCATCAATAGTCTTCTAGTTTTGTTTTAGTGGACTTAATATTAAGTAATGCATGGTATGTTTAATTTGTTTCTCTTATTGTTCTTACAGCTTAATTGTATTGATTAGATGTATTATTAATAGGCAAATATGAAATATTGCATATGAGAATTTCATAGTCATCACTTGCATCAATCAAGCACAAAATAGTAACCAGCTTGTGGTGAAAAGAAAGGCTTTAGTTCAAATATATCAGAAGATCTAATTAGAGCAGGAGAGATCAGATTATATACAGATATAAAATGAGAGATCTGTTGGGAAGTGTATGCTAGACATAAAAACTCACATTATGTGAAATGGTAATAAGCAAAAAGAAAGCGTCCAGCGCTTCCTACCAACAAAATGGTGGCTCTAAACTCTGTCTGCTCCAGTGTGTCACACAACCCTCAATCAACCCGACGTTTCGTCACCAGTGTGCATCTTCAGGGGTAGGGAGCATTGGATGCTTTCCTTTTGCTTATTACCATTTCACATTAAAGGGTCACTAAAGGAAAAAAAAAATGTTGCTGAAATGACTGTTTACAGGGTATACTGTAGAGGCATAAAAGTTAACGGATTCCTTTTCAAAATGATTAAAAATAGATAAAAATCAATCATATAATGTCCCTGCAGGTTAGTTTCACTTTTGAACTGGCTTCATGTTTCTGTGAAGTAGAAATAGACACACAGAACAAAAACAAACAAATCCAGGGCAGTGTTTTGTTTTTAAAATGAATCTGATTGGTTCTGGGAAGTTTTAGACACACAGTAATGACAGCTCAGACCACCGTGAGAAAGCTCCCAGCACTGTGGTTATAAGGAAACAGACAAGCAGGAAGTGTGGAGAACAGAGCAGGATTACAGCAACTTCAAAGCAAAAACGAACAATAAGGACATGAAACCAGTACTGCAGTATGGTAAAGGAAGCTATTTAGCTAAAAAAAAAAAATTCCTTTAGTGATCCTTTAAGTGAGTTTTTATGTTTAGCATACACTTAATATATGTTCTACTTTTTGGATGTCTGCGCAATGAGCGTTTTTCTTTCCATCCTCTATATATGTGACTACAGAGTTTAATCTCTGGAGTGTTTGTGTAGCCAAGTTTGCTGGAATCACAGCCAAGCATATCTGGTGTGCCAATTTAAATATGTTTCTTTATCGCTGTATCGGTTGGTCATTGGATAAGAGGAGCCGTGGATATTGCCTTGGTTTACTCAATGCTGATACCCTATGCATTTCTGGTAAGGGACAGTTTTAACGGGTGTTGGTGACAGCTTCATACCTTCTTCATCTCACTGATTTCACAATGTGGATTTTGTTATGAACTTTTTGACATCTTCAAATCATTGAATTTCATTTATGAACTTCTTTCACTACCATTTGTTTTAGCGCTACACCTTTACCCCATATATACAGATATGGCTCAGAGCTAGGACACCAACTCCACCTCCCCCATTAGAGACAGGGCCATCTACTAATCAGCTATACATGGATCGCCAATGATCACAAAAGCAGTGCTTTGCAAACTGAATATCATCAGAGATGATTATTTCCTTGAGAAACAAAAAGAAAAAAAATGTTTTGAATGGAGTGGGGCATTAAGAAATTTCGGCAAGTTCTATAAATGACGCTGTAGGTGTCATTAGAAATACATCCATTTATGGAGTTTGTCCAATTTTTAATAGCCTTTAATTCCTCCTGAATGGTGTGAATGATCGCTGATGTGTACAAATAAATAACAGGTGGATTTATGTACAGAGCATAGAGCATGTTTAGTCACATACATTAAATCTTATCTAATAGCCTTGACATTTTCATTAATATACTGCAAACCAAACATAAAGGTAACGTTTACTTTCCAAATCTCGAAGGGCAATTCAGAGCTTCATAACAACCATGAAGGGCACAGGTTGGAAAAGTAAAGTCCAAAAAAATTCACAATATTCTGACATGTGGTAAACATAACATTTGAAAGAAAATGTGCATGTGGGACCAGTATAACCAATCAGGTTTTAGGTTTTTAACAGGAAGAAATTAAACTGGAACCTATTTTTTTTTTAATTACTAAGAAGAAAATGCAGTTTTTGCAGCTTTTTTTATGGTCCACTTTATATATCTTAATAAGAAAAATGTGTATACTGTAGAGCACAGGTGTCACTGGCCATTTCATGTGGCCCTCACACCTCTCCTGCAGCTGCAAAAGAACTCCAGCTCGTCTCTGATCCTCCTCTAGAGCCCTACATCCAGCCAGGGCTGGTGCAAGGATTTTTGACACCCTAGGCAAAACTTCATGGCTCCACCCCCTTGCCCTGTCCATGTATACCCCACCTTTTAAATGAAGCACCCATCAAATGCAGCCTCACCAGCGCCCATCAAATAAGCCTCACCAGCACCCATCAAATGAGCCTCGTCAGCACCCATTAAATGCGGTCTCACCAGCGCCCATCAAATGCGGCCTCACCAGCACCCATCAAATGCGGCCTCACCAGCACCCATCAAATGCGGCCTCACCAGCACCCATCAAATGCGGCCTCACCAGCACCCATTAAATGCGGCCTCACCAGCACCCATCAAATGCGGCCTCACAAGCGCCCATCAAATGCGGCTTCACCAGCGCCCAACAAATGCAGCCTCACCGGCACCCATCAAATGTGGCCTCACCATCGCCCATCAAATGCGGCCTCACCAGTGCCCATCAAATGCAGCCTCACCGGTAGCAATCAAATGCGGCCTCACCAGCACCCATTAACTGCGGCCTCACCAGCGCCCATCAAATGCGGCCTCACCAGCGGCCATCAAATGCAGCCTCACCAGCACCCATCAAATGCAGCCTCACCAGCGCCCATCAAATGCAGCCTCACCAGCGCCCATCAAATGCAGCCTCACCAGTGCCCATTAAATGCGGCCTCACCAGTGCCCATTAAATGCGGCATCACCAGCGCCCATCAAATGCAGCCTCACCAGCACCCATCAAATGCGGCCTCAGCAGCGCCCATCAAATGCGGCTATACCAGCGCCCATCAAATGCAGACTCAGCGGCACCCATCAAATGTGGCTTTACCAGCACCCATCAAATGCGGCCTCACCATCGCCCATCAAATGCAGCCTCACCAGCGCCCATCAAATGCAGCCTCACCAGCGCCCATCAAATGCGGCCTCACCAGCACCCATCAAATGCGGCCTCACCAGCACCCATTAAATGCAGCCTCACCAGCACCCATTAAATGCAGCCTCACCAGCGCCCATCAAATGCACCCTTACCAGCGCCCATGAAATGCAGCTTTACCAGCACCCATTAAATGCAGCTTTACCAGCGCCCATCAAATGCAGCCTCACCAGTGTCCATTAAATGAATGTTTGCTTGCTTCCATTCATTCCCTAGGCGGCTGCCTAGTGGTAGCACCGGCCCTGGCCCCATTCATACTGGTGTAATGTAACATCGTGTGTACTCTTCATGTTGTGCCCGGTAGGACGATTGGTTTATTTTTATTGGCCTGCCCAATGAGTGTGTCCTTGTGTGGGCCCCTGGCTTGGCCTGTTTGGGGCCCCATCATCAATGAAGGTGGCAGCATGTTGGACAAGTGATGTGATTTGCTGTCATTATACATTGGTGTGAATGGGGCCCAGTGTCGGGGAGCTCTGTCTGTGTCATATTTCAGGTGATGATCAGTATCTCTCCTATATGATGTGCTCTTTATCAGAAGAAGGAGGATCTCTAGAGGTGACAGACCCAGCACAGTATGGGTTAATGATGGGCCCTGCAGTGCTGATCTCCCCTCCTCCAGGCCGTACAATGCTGGGTGACCCTCCTCCATCCATCCACATGGTCTGACTACACACAATTTATTATTCAGCAGCAGCTGCACAAACAGCGACTCCTCCTCTCCCCCTCCCTCCCTGGAGACTCCTCTGCCCTGCACCTACCTCCCGACCACGCCGATCCCCGGGGCTGCTCCTCTCGATCACCTGCACCAGGCACACTAACTACGAGCAGAGCCAGAGGAGACAGAAGCGGCCATACCCCCCTGTCACATGATGTTACACGGAGGAAGCGCGGTCTCTATGGGGCGCAGGAGCTGTCATGGACTCAGGGCTGATCGCAGGGGGTAGCGGGCGATGTCCGATATGTGATCAGAGAGCGTGGAGGAGGGAGCAGACTGTCCCTGAGAGGAGCAGTGCTCGGGGGGTGGGGGGCTGGCGGCGCTGCTTGACATGTCAGGCAGGGTGCTTGTGGATTGTGTGCAAGCTCTGTGGAGGACAGTGCGGCACTGTGCGGGAGTACAACAACCAGCGACCGGGCGCCCTAGGTAGTCGTCTAATCCGCCTATTGGTAGCGGCAGCCCTGCATCCAGCTTCTTCCCAGCAGCAGCATAAGAAAAGGGGATGCACTGTGATGTAAGGGAGAGTAGGGGGCTCAACTTCTGATGGTGGGGGGCTCTTGACATTTAATGTAAAGGGGAGAGGATGCGCTGGACATCTAATCTTACAGATACAACCAGCCCTTTTTAGGACAATCATAGTGCTGATGCGGCCCACAATAAAATTGAGTTTGACACCCCTGGGTAGAGAAAGTATGTAAAGAGGTGGCAGGACCTCTTTAGAAGCAAAGGGACTCCTTTATTCCCAGCATGTGAGAACTGAAGTGAGAAATATAACAGGAGCTTTGGACCGTACATTAAAGGGGTGGTTCCCCTAAAAAGAAACTTTTAACATTGCCTGTGTCTTGTTAATAACATTTAGAATCGGCTGGTAGTTTAAAAAAAAAACACCCGTACATACCATTTTCGGCATGTAGTCTCACCGCCGCTTCCGGGTCTGGCAGCCGGGGACAGGCATCCGATCGACGCATACAGCGCGTCACGAGATGCCGAAAGAAGCCGAACGTTGGTGCGGCTCTTTACGGCGCATGCGCACCAACGTTCGGCTTCTTTCGGCATCTCGTGACGCGCTGTATGCGTCGATCGGATGCCTGTCAATGAAGCAGGCCCTCCCATCCCCGGCCGCCAGAAGCGGCGGTGAGAGTACATGCCGAAAATGGTATGTACGGGTGTTTTTTTTTTAAACTACCAGCCGATTCTAAGGCCTCGTACACACGATCGGACATATATCCGATGAAAACGGTCCGCGGACCATTTCCATCGGATATGTCCGATCGGGAGTTTGATCCGATGGCGTGTACACACCATCGGATCAAATTCCCCGCCGCCTGACGGCGCGGTGACGCGGCGGTGACGCTGACGCCGCCACGTCACCGCCACGTCACCGCACCAGGAAGTTAAACACTTCCGCGCATGCGCCGAATCCATTCGGCGGCGGCGCGGCGGCGGTGGGGCACGACATGTCTGCTGGTAAGTGTACTAACCAGCAGACATGTCGGGCGGACAGATTCCACCGGATGGATTTCAAAGCATGCTTTGAAATCTGTCGGGTGGAGAAATCTGTCCGCTAGCCCATACACACGAGCGGAGATGTCTGCTGAAACGGTCCATCGGACCGTTTTCAGCGGACATATCCCCTCGTGTGTACGAGGCCTAAATGTTATTAACAAGACACAGGCAATGTAAAAATTGCTGTTTAGGGGAACCTCCCCTTTAAGGTACAAAAGTACAGTGCTTTGCAGAAGTATTCATACCCATTGAAATTTTCTACATTTTGTCATGTTACCACAAACATTTTTAAAGCATTTTATTGGGATTCTGTGTGATAGACTAACACGTAGAAGTAATAATCAAAATGATAAATGGTTTTCAATGTTTTTTTACAAATATCTGAAAAGTGGCTGCATTTGTACTCAACCCCCTTGAGTGAATACTTTGTAGAACCTCCTTTCACTGCAATTACAGTTGCAGGTCTTTTTGGGGAAGTCTCTAACAGCTTTGCACATCTAGAGAGTGAAACTTTTGCCCATTCTTCTATGCAAAATATCTCACGCTCTGTCAGATTGGATTGAGAGCATCTCAATTGGATTAAGGTCTGGACTTTTATGTGCCATTCTATCACATAATTATGCTTTCATCTAAACCAGTGTTTCTCAACTCCAGTCCTCAAGGTGCCCCAACAGGTCATGTTTTCAGGCTTTCCATTATTTCGTACAGGTGATTTTATCAGTTTCCCTGCCTTAGTAATTACCACATCTGTTTCATCTGAGGGAAATCGTGAAAATATGACCTGCTAGGGCACCTTGAGGACTGGAGTTGAGAAACACTGATCTAAACCATTCCATTGTAGCTTTGGCTGTATGTTTACCTCCACCCCAGTCTCAAGTCTTTTGCAGACTCTAATGCCTTGTACACACGATCGGAATTTCCGTTGGGATAAACTCAGATGGATTGTTCTGACAATATACATACACACCATCACAAAAAATTCTGACAGTCCAAAACGCGGTGAAAAATTAAGTTCAATGCTTCCGAGCATGCGTCGACTTTATTCTGAGCATGCATGTTTTTTTTCTCCGGAATTCCATACAGATGAACGGAATTTCCATTTTCATCTGATTCCGGGGCAGAAGTATAGGAAGTCAGTAGTGTGCCATCTGGTTAATACAGCAAGGGCGGGTATTACCTTGAGGTGGAGGGACCCAAGGCCCCCATCTGTCGCGGGATGGCTTAATCGGACCCAGGAGGTAGGAGCAATGGAAAACCTGGTTCTTTCTGCTCATAATAGGAGGACGCAATATAAAGAAACTTGGTCAAACTGGAATCATTTTATAAGAACAGAGGAAGGGAGGAGACTTATGGTGGAGGAATGAGGGGAGAGGTGGCAGGGAGAGAACCTAGGATTGATATAATTTTATTTATTTTTTCTTTGGGGGGGTGGGGATGGGAGGTGGGTTCCCTTTTCTTTTTTTTTTTTTTTGGGGGGTGGGGGGCGGGCGGAGAGGGGGGTAATTTAAGAGAATAAGGGAATAGAAAGGATAAATGTATAGACCAATATTAGGTATATGGTGAAGTATAAGGAATTGGTATTTTGGTTTGTAAATGTATGTATATCAGCTATAAGATGTTGTATACTATTGTTTCTTTTTCTTGAAAACTAAAATAAAAGATAAGTAAAAAAAAAAAAGAGAACATGTTCTCTTTCTAAGTCCGTTGGAATTTCCGATGAAAAAACTCTGATTCCGTCTTACTTTTTCCATCAGAAATTCCGATCGTGTGTACAAGGCATAACAGGTTTTCTTCTTGGGTCCATCCATCTTCCCATCAACTCTGACCTGCTTCCCTGTCCCTGCTAAAGAAAAGCATCCCCACAACATGATGCTGCCACCACCACGTTTCACGGTGGGGATGGTGTGTTCGGGGTGATGTGCAGTGTTAGTTTCCCACCACACGTTTTGCTTTAAGGCCAAAAAGTTCAATTTTAGTCCTATCTGAACAGAGCACTTTCTTCCACAAGTTTGCTGTGTCCCCCACATGGCTTCTCGCATACCACAAACGGAACTTCTTATGGTTTTTATTCAACAATGGCTTTCTTCTTGCCACTCTTACATAAAGCCCAATTTGTGGAGTGCACGACTAAGGCTCAGTTCACACCTAAACCGGTCACGGATCATAGAGCGGATGCGTTCTAACTGTATGGGGATAGGACTGACTGGGGTAGAAGACAGATCGTTTGTTCCTACTAAGTAGGAACAAACAATCTGTCTCCTCTCTCCTGACAGAACAGGGATTTGTGTGTTTACACACACAAATCCCTGTGCTGTCTCTCGTGCCGGCGATCATGGGTGGCAGGCGGAGATTGCGGCCGGCGCTCACATGCCCCCAGCCGCTCTTAAAGGGAACAACCTACCCATATGTTGTATTTCCCAGCTGTGCCATTCAGCCGACGTATATCGGTGTGAGCCAGTCGGCAAGCAGTTAAAGAAGAAAAAATAATAATAACAAGGGAGGTGCCATTAACGTGCACATGGAGTGGTGCATTTGTACAATGTATGCAACTTACTGCAAAACTGATAATTATGAGGAAAAAAATGTTGTTTAAATTGCAGCGAGTGACAGCTTCACCTGTCTTGCTTATTTTTCTAAACATATTGCTTTGGAAGGGATTCCTTTTACCTATACTAGACCCTTATCTTAGAAAAGAGTCTGGTACAGATCATGGTCTGTATTTTAAGGGGGAACTTGCAAAAAATTAAGAAAAAAAGGTTTGGGCCCTTATAAACAAGGTGAATTCCCCCTGGCAAAGCACATTGTCCCCATGTTAACAAGGGCTTAGACCTCTTTCCCACATCCTTGGCCCTGTAGTTGTGGGGGCCTGTGGGTGTGGGGCTTATGTCATCACGTCATCACAACTTGCCATTGGTTTTATATGCTGCACTTAGTCTGGCACCCATTTGTTTCCTGCTCTACGTATAAATTACTAAGAACCCAGCCCAGGGCCGGATTTGCTTTCCCTGCCGCCCCAAGGCCAGGTTCCACAATGCATCATATAATCAACCTACAGTTCTAGTCTCGGTTTTGCTGTTATTTCCTGTCTCTCTGATGTACAGAGCCAGAGAACCAATAGAGGGCAGTGATGGTTTGTCTAAAACCCCTCAACACCAACCCAGTTTCAGTTTACACACAGTAACCACACCTCCTTGATTAGTGACCACAGTGAGAAAGCTCCCAGCACTGTGGTTATAAGGAAACAACCAGGAAGTGTGGAGATCAGAGCAGAATTACAGCAACATTAAAGCAAAAACGAACAAAGAGGACATGAAAACAGCACTGCAGTAAGGTAAAGGAAGCTATTTAGCTAAAAAAAATCATTCCTTTAGTGATCCTTTAATGCATCCTATGCATAAATGTGTATCAACCAAAATGCTGGCATTTTCTGTTAGGCTACTGCACCCAGAAATAATGGGTTTGCCCAGTGGTTTAGTAAGATTCTTGTGGACTTTAATTAGTGAATAAAAAGTGAAAATTTCTATTCCTACTGGCCACATTCTGCCCCCCTCTGCCCAAAGTCTGTAAGACAGTAAACTGGCCCTTTGTTTAGAAAATCTGGAGACCCCTGTTCTAGAACGAAAGAAAAGAGGGAAAAATAAGGAGAAAAGAGGGACAGAAGGATTTTGTTTAAAATGAGGGACATTCCCTCAAGATGAGGGACAGTTGGCAGCTATGCCTAAAAAGTTGACTGACAGTCCACTCCTAACAATTTTTATATTAACATGCCAGATATAGACATAACTATATGCTGCACTTTTCATCTGCATTTATTCTCTGTTGGTATTGATTGTTTCATGGAAGTTTGATCTCCCCTTAGCTGTGGCTCTTTATGACAACCCCTAGCTGGGACATTGATTAGTGCTTGTTGACTGTATCGTCCCACCCCACGCCACTCCTAACCTCCTGGATGCCACTTTTTAGAAAACTGGATTCTGATTATATCATTTGTATAGATCACCTCAATGCAGTCCCTAAAGTTGTGATGGATAGGAGTGGAATGTCTTATTAAACCTCTAAAGTTACTGACTGGATTATGAACTATGATTTGATTGATGTTTATAAGTGCAAGCACCCTTTTCTCAAACTCAAAAAAAAAATGTTTGAATTCATACAATATATCTTTGAATTTGGCAATAGAGCAGGTCATCGCCTAGTATATTTTGACAAACCAGACTACACTTGTATAGCTATTCCTTGAAAATTAGATGGCCAGAGATGTTGCCATATACAAGCTCATGAAGGTCTGGGTGCTTTTATCTCCTAGCATTTTCAACTCTATTCCTCAGATGCCTTGTATTCTCATTTTGACTTGTTAAATTAGCCCAGATTCCCCCACGCTACCTTACGCCACAACAATGTAAACCCTTGATGCTTCTATTTCCATTGAGGACATATCCCAAGCAACCTTTTAACTACTGACTGACAGGCCCAGATATCTTCCTGGCCAAATAGTACATGGCTAATAAGTATCTACTAGTCTTCCCCTTATACCTTCAAGACTGGCAACCTTCCCATCTTCCTTGAGGCTTATTTATTCTTTTTCTCCAGCCCAACAAAGTCCCAGCTAAGCGCATGTCTTATCTCCCAACCCCCTTTTTAAATCGAATAACAAGATTTTTTGTAAAAACTATGGGCCAGATTCACATACAATTACATTGGTGCAGAGTATCAGAGATACACTACGCCGCCGTATTTTACCTGGCTCTATGACGAATTTATGTAGATTTTGGCCCGTAACGTACAGCGGCATAGTGTATTTCTCGCGGCGGAATCGAAATACGCGATTAGGGGGCGTGAAGCATTTACAGTAGGCGCGTCCCCGCGGCGATCGAACTGCGCATGCTCCGTTCAGAAATTTCTCGCCGTGCATTGCGCGAACTAACGTCGATACGTCATTTGTTGTTTGAGTAGCGTCGTTTACGTATATTCCTATTCCCGGACGACTTACGTAAAAAATAAAAACAAACGTTGAAATTCGACGCGGGAACGACGGCCATACTTAACATGGGCTGTCTAATATTAGACCAGAAAAAAGCTGGAATAACTTTACGCGGCATAAAGATGACTACAGATGCTGTAAGAGATTGCGAATGACGCTCGTAACTTTGTGGATCGTCAGAAAATGCTCATTTGCATACCCCGACGCGGAAAACTACGGGAACTCCACCCAGCGGCCGCAAAATTATTGCAGCGTAGATCTGAAGGCGTACGAACACGTAAGCCAGTCGGATTGAAGCCCGAAGCCGTCGTTTCATGGTTTGAGGCTTCAGACTAATGAAACGATGCGCGTAATTTGAAAGTACTCCGGTCTAACGCGAGATAGACCAGAGTAAGGGCTCTGTGACCCTATATTTCAAGTACCATAATCATTATCTCCCTAGACATTAAGAAGATGAATAATGACCCTACCTGTTTACTGTCCTAATGCTTCTTAGGTTTGGCCAGCAGATCCTAAATGGACTCAGGCAAAGTGCTTCAATGTTATTAGTGCATTATAAATTATTGGGTTAATGTTTGGTAACTTAGGAGTTAATAGGTGCTGTGGTGCAACTTCCCTCTACGTATGTAACTTCCTGTTTCGAGGGGATATATGCAGGAGGAGGTTGGGCCTAGTGGTCTCTTTTGGCCTGTTGGTAATTGAGAAGTGGACCATACATGCCAGATGTAATCATTTGACCAGGTTTTGGGCTACCCTGGGGCAGGACACTAAAGCCCCATACACACTATCATTTTTCATGCAGGTTTTTCTCTTCAGGTTTACCAAAACCATGTAGTGCAAGGGCCTGCCTGATTGCATACGAATTGAAACTCTTTAGATTTTACCTCATATTAGATGGTTTTGGTAAACCTGAAGAGAAAAACCTGCAGGAAAACTGATAGTGTGTAACACTGTACAGGACTATGGAATTTACTTATTTGACCATTTTATGGAAAACAAGTTATCCATAAACACCACAGCACAACAAGTGGAATTTGTAAAAGTCATTGCTAAAACTTTGTGTGCCATTTGGTGGCTATTAAGGAAATTTTGAATGTTTTTAATGAGTTTTTGAGCCCGGAGTTCAGCTTTAACCTGACTTAAAAAAAATATATTCTAAATATATATACTCGTGCTAGAAGACAAAAATTGTGAAAAATTGTAAACAAGATATCCTGCAACTGCTATACACAAAGTGCTATTCCCTTGACAGATCAATATATATATATATATATATATATATATATATATATATATATATATTACAGGGCTCGCAATAATAAAAAAACAATAACCTAAATGATCACAAAATAACAATTAATTAATAAGTGAATGTACATATATTAGTGAACGATGTGCTCCAATCCATAAAGTGCACAGTGCTCCAAAATTTGAGGTGCGCAACACCCCTCCTGTGTCCTCATTCACCGCATGGAATGGATCTTTAGCTTTCTAGTCTAGGGGTCATTTTAGGCTTAAAATGTTGGCCAGGAATGGCAGATTTACATTGATTCACAAAGCAGATCTCCCATGCTCATAATAATCATCCATGGATAATAGTGTGCAAAATTTGATAAAAAGGAGGAACTATAGTGAGGTACTGTTTGGCAATATCTTTATTGCACAAATAAAATGAATACTTATTGTACAAAATGCAGAGTAAAAACAGGCATATGTTGGCAAGAGATTGCAATAGGAAACGCTGCTGTTTGTTCATGCGTTCCACCGACAACCGGAAGTGATGTCTATTGGACTCGAAACCGGAAACCTGACTTTGCTCACAAGAATTCTGACAGGATCAACTGGTATTTTTTGCACTTATTAAACAGATATAACAGAAGGCTTTAAAATGTATAGTTAACAAACCAAAAATGGGAGCAAATAATTGAAGTTCAGTGTTAGTTTTACATACAATATGCCCTAAGAGTCATACTATTTATCGTACCATTCTGATCAGTGTCATGCCATCAAATGCAGCCACTGTACCATCAATTGTCACCACTGTGCCATGCCAACAAACGCAACCACTGTGCCATCAATTGTCACCACTGTGCCATGCCAAACGCAACCACTGTGCCATGCCATCAAATGCAGCCACAGTGCCATCAATTGTAACCACTGTGCCATGCCAAACGCAACCACTGTGCCATGCCATCAAATGCAGCCACTGTGCCATCAATTGTCACCACTGTGCCATGCCAACAAACGCAACCACTGTGCCATGCCATCAAATGCAGTCACTGTACCATGCCATCAATTGTCACCACTGTGCCATCAATCGTCACCACTGTGCCACCAATTGTCACTGTCCAGACATCTATCCACCTCGGAGCTTTATATTATAACCTGCTGGGACTTGTAGTTCTCCATCTTCTCCTGGGGCTCATGGAGATTGGAGAATTACAAGTCCCAGCAGGTTATACATACAATAAGGCTCTGAGGTGGATGGGTGTGGATTGCATGCACCTGAGCCCCAGGAGAAGATGGAGAACTACAAGTCCCAGCAGGTTATAATATAAGGCTCCGAGATGGATGGGTGTCCGGACATCCATCCACCTCGGAGCCTTATATTATAACCTGCTGGGACTTGTAGTTATCCATCTTCTCCTGGGGCTCAGGTGCATGCAATCCACACCCATCCACCTCAGAGCCTTATTGTATGTATAACCTGCTGGGACTTGTAGTTCTCCAATCTCCATGAGCCCCAGGAGAAGATGGAGAACTACAAGTCCCAGCAGTCTTACTAAAATGACAGGCTCTGAGGTGGATAGGTGGGGATCAGGCAGTGCACCCCTTTAGATTTACACCGACCCCCCCCCCTTCCCCTTCTCTCTCTCCCCTGTGGTACAGGAGAGTGTTTTGCTTACCTTGCTGGAGATGGAGAAACTTGCCGCCGCGCTGTAAACACATGTTCCAACTTTCAGGCCAATCAGCGCAGCACAGAGGTACAGCGCCTCCCAATCCACCGCCCGCCAATCTCCTGCGCCGTTATCTTTTTTTTTATTAGCCCTTCTGCCTAGTTGGCTGGTGTTTCCCGCCACTCCCACATCAAGGGAGACAGACAGTTCCACCAGCCAACCAGGCGGAAGGGCTGAAAAAAAAACTCATCGCGCGCCGCCGCCGGGTGTACCAAGATGACCGATAGCTCCAGAGCTAGGCCAAAGCCGCGGCCTTTCCTAAGGCGGCGGCGGTGGTGGCGGCGGCGCTTTTCCGCGGACGCCAGGATTTTGCCCCCCTGCAATTTTTCGCCCGGTGCAGGAGCCCCCCCCGCTACGCCAGTGCGTACCGGTACGGGAAACCCACGTACTGGGCGCACGGAGAGGTGCTGGTACTCTCCAGGGCCATTTTTGGAAGTGGCGGTACTGAGTACCGCCGCGTTCCGGCCCACTTAAAGCACTGATTCTGATCTGAAAACATGTCACTGATAATTAACTTCAGCCTTTGTTCAGAGGCAAGAAATGATTATTAAAAACACAGCTAAAAAGTTGATGTTGTTTTGTGGTGCTAAAGGAGGCTATTTAAAGAAACTGGGTTCCAGATTACATTTTTGTGGTCTTCATTCTATCCAACAAGCCATTCAGTGCATTTGTTTTTTTAGGAAAAAATATGCAATTCGGGCTACAGAAAGTACCACACCCCAAGACTTATGATGATGTAGGAGCCGCTTGAATTGGAGTGCGCATGCGCGCGGCGCAGACGGAGGACATGCTCTGAAGAGCTCCGCACACCTCCGGCCTAATTAAGCTACTATTTAGCCCACAGAGCGAGCAGATCGGCTTATCCCCGTCCTCCCTGTACGGGACATGCAGCGGAGGTCAGCGGGGAACAAATTCAGCCAGCGACGGCCCTCTCATTCCGTCCGACGGACCCGGGCTTCACAGGCCCCAAAGCAATCCCCATCTGGCAAGATGGCGCCGGGAAGGAAGGACTCGGCGCGTGGCGGCCCTCAGTACAAGGCGTTATCCCCCCAGCTCAATGTGCAGCAGAGCAACGGAGGAGAGGAGAGAGGAGGCTCACAGACACCATCATGCTCCCCATGGCTAATGCGGCAGCCTGGGGAGGAGACGGATGACTTTCCACCCCTGCAATCTCCCCTGGCTATTATGGAGCTGAAAGACTCAGGTACTGGGAGGGGGGGCACTGCGCTCACTACAGTTGCAGCCACAGCTAATCTTAGGAGCTCTGCGGTCTCCGTCCAGGCTGAGATCCACAGGGATCCTTTCTCCTCACAGTCCCAGGGAGCGATCCCCTCCCCGCAGAGCGGCTGCTCACAGCATTCCCTATTGTCCAGCTCTCCAGATAGGCCCCTATTGTTTACGGCCTCCCCTGCCTCCTCCATTGATAGGCAAATGGCGGAACTTGCAGAACTAACCTACAGCCAAGCTAGCTCTGAGCCCTTGCAGCCCCCAGTGCCTGCTGATGTCCAGTATTCAGGGGATACGGTATTGCTGGCTAGATTTTCTGCCCTTTTACAACATGAATTGACAAAAGCCTGTGATATGATCACTGCTGGGATGAAGGCTGACTTTCAGACTATAGGCGTGCGGCTGGACAGTATTGAGACTAAGATGGATGGCACCATCAAGCGTGTAAATCAAAACTCCAGGATGATCTCTTCCCTACAGGACCAACTGGACCAGGCAAATGCGAAAATAGAGGACCTGGAGAGCAGGTCCAGGCGCTACAATTTCCGCGTGCGAGGCCTCCCGGAGACGGTGCTGGATTTGGAGGAGGCTGTTCACGCTTTGATGACACAATTGATACCGGACATTTCCCCCCACCAGTTAGAGTTGGATAGAGTCCATCGTGCCCTGACAGCTCCTAGGCCTGATGGCTTACCCCGTGACGTTATTGTTAAACCGCATTACTACAGGATCAAGGAAAAGGTGATGATGGCGTCCAGGTTGCAGGGCAACGTGTCCCTCTTGGAGCATTCGGTCCAGATTTTTGCGGACATCTCCCAATCAACGATCCTAAAGAGAAGGGCACTGAAGCCTCTTTTGAACCACCTTGTCAACCATCACATCAAATACCGCTGGTCGTTCCCGTTTAGACTTTCCTTTTCGTACAAAGGGAAGTCCCATTCCTTTTCTACTTTCCAGTCTGGTGAGGAGTTGCTTAAGGAACTGGGGCTGATCTCGACGGAGCCACGGATCCCCTCCAGGGCCCCTGAGAGGGGAGATAGGCCAGTGTCCCCCCTCTGGTCCCAACAAAGCCGCCCTAAGAAGAACAAGAAGGTCCTCGCGGACACTTGAATATCTATGACTTCCTTTTTCCCTTTTTTTGCTTCATTTTCTTACAGGTTAGGAGGTACAGTCCTCCCTAGATTGCAGTTGGGGTCCCGCCGGGAATTGTCTCGGACTGTTCTTGGATCGCTAGACTGTTTATTATTTTTTGCTATTTGTCTGTTATTGTTTATATAAATTCATAGTTTGCTGGGACTTTAGCTCTGTCTGACGCAGCAGATCCGGCGAAGGTTCCCGTGCCTGAGCGCCCCTCTGCTCTCCTTATGGAGTTTTATTGGCCGATCCCGCCCGCTCTTCTCATTTAGCGACTGAGTTGGGCTGAGGTGGAAACGTGTGCCACTTTGAGTGAACTTGCCTCTCCCTTACTGGTGGAGGCAACTTTACGTTGAATACTGGGAGCCTATTGCTCCTAGGAATGCACTGGACTCTCAGTGTGTTATTTCAGTGCCTAGGCCTTGTCTAGGCATTGGTTTATTATCCGCAATGTTGATTGTGTTTTTGTTTTCTTTGTTTTTTCCTTTTTCTAAGCTGATCTTCTCTTCTCTCCTCCGAATCTGCTTCTTTTGGGGAGCACTCCTACACCGGAACAAGTTCTGGTTGGCACTTCAGGGGACTTCTGGAACTCGATCGCTGAGGCATCTGAACTGTGAGTACAGCAAACCGAACCACTATGGCCTCTAGACCCTTAGCGAATTACACTGTTTTGACTCATAATGTCCAGGGCTTCAACTCCCCTGTTAAAAGATCTAAAGCGTTTCAGCAATATCACAAAATAGGGGCAGATGTCCTGCTTCTCAGGACCTCAGCCCCTAGATATCTAAACCCAAGATATTCCACGTTTTTCTTGTCAAACGGTCCTGATAAAAAGCGAGGTGTCGCCATTTGTTTTGCTAAGAAGGTCCCTTTCACCCCTTCGACTGTGCTCAGAGATAAGGAAGGCCGTTATGTCATGGTGGTGGGGAAAGTTAATGATAAAGAGGTAACGTTCCTGTCCTACTATGCCCCCAATGTGGGCCAATTGCCCTTCTTCCACTCTATGTTGGAAGTGATAATGCCTCACGTAGCGGGTCATGTGGTGCTCGGGGGAGACAGTAATATCCCGTTGGACCGGATTCTCGATAAATCTAACCCTGGGAGAGCGGTACTAAAACATGTGCCCAAACGGAGTAGTGCTATGGCGCGTCTCCTTCATAGCTATGATTTGATTGATGTCTGGAGGGAACTCCACCCCACTACCAGGGATTTTACATTTTATTCCCATGTCCACAAAACGTATTCGCATATAGACCACTTATTTACACTTTCCCCTCTACTTCCATACGTTTCGTCGGTTAAGATATCCCCTGTGGCGTGGTCGGATCATTCTTCGGTTCAATTGGTGTTGATGGACCTTTGGTCCAAATCGGGTCCGTCGCCGTGGCGATTAAATGAGTCTTTGCTGAATGATCCCGCCCTCGAACAAGAGGTGGAGAGGGCTATTCAACATTACTTTCGAGACAATTCCTCCCCGGAGGTATCTCCGGTAACCCTCTGGGCCGCCCACAAGGTCACAATACAGGGTGCATTAATACATTTGGCCTCCAGGGTGAAGCGTGAGCGGGAACAAACTATTCAACGTCAGGAGACGGAATTAAAGCGACTTATGCGTGAACAAACTGCTAACCCGCATGTCGATTTTCGAAATCAAATTGACGGGGCCCGAACAGCTCTTAATTTGAGCCTGACCATGAAAGCAGAAAAATCCATCCGTTGGGCCCGTCACCGTTATTATACTTTGGGCGACAAACCGAACATACTGCTGGCGAGAAAGCTGACTCCCAGGCCTTTTAGCCCCGCTCTCCCTAAATTACGCTTGAGATCGGGCTTGTCCACCCAGAATCCCCAGTCCATCCTTAAAGAATTTTCCAAGTTTTATTCCACACTGTATGCATCCCCGGGGACGTTTGATATGTCGGGTGCGGAGGATTTCCTGCGAGACTTGCCCCTCCCTATGTTGTCTAAAACTCATGTAGACATAATGGAGGCGGAGTTTACGCCAAATGAAATTGCCATAGCCATCAAGTCTTTGAATCCATCGAAATCGCCGGGCCCTGATGGATTCACGGGTCATTATTACCGCAAGTATGCCGAAATATTGACCCCACATATATGTGCCTTTTTCAATGCATTACGTAAGGGTTCTCCCCTTCCTCCATACGAAAATAGTGCCTTTATACATGTTATTCCCAAGCCCAATAAAGATCTCGGGAATTGCGAGAACTATCGCCCCATTTCGTTAATAAACGTAGACCTTAAGCTTTTGACGAAAGTCCTGGCTACGCGCATGAACTCCTTTTTGTCCAAGTACATCCATCCAGACCAGGTTGGATTTGTGCCTAATAGGCAAGCATCGGATCAGACTAGACGGGTTATAGACATAATTTCGGCGTTAAACTCTGGCTGGGACGGAAGGGGGAAGCGGGGAGCCTTGCTCCTGTCGTTGGACTTATGTAAGGCCTTCGATTCCTTATCGTGGGATTACCTCTTTTTTATACTACACCGCTATGGCTTTGGGCCATCTACGATGCCCTTATTGCGAATCTTCTGATTAAAGGCTACCGTTCCCCAACCATATCTATTGGTAGGGGTACCCGTCAGGGTTGTCCTTTGTCCCCCTTGCTGTTCATTATGGCCTTAGAACCCCTGGCCATCAAGATTAGAACGCATCCGGACATTCTGGGAGTACACTGTGGGGGCCGCGAGCATAAATGCGCGATGTTTGTGGACGACATCTTATTGCTCCTGGCCTCCCCGGTCACCTCCTTGCCTCACTTGAACTTAGTTTTAGGTAAATTTGCGTCGTTTACGGGTCTATCTGTAAATCACTCTAAGTCTCAGGCCCTTAATATTTCCCTGCCACCTCACATGGTTCGAGCTCTTCAACAGTCTTACTCTTTCAATTGGCAAGAAGATGCCCTGCCTTACCTGGGCATCTCCCTGACACCGACCCTATCCACGCTTTATAAAATGAATTCCCCCCCCCCTAGTTAGAAAATTATCAGATGATCTGCGTAGGTGGTCAAAGACTCCTCCGTCGTGGTTCGGTAGGCTGTACTCAGTCAAAATGACTATTCTACCTAAGGTGTTGTATTTGTTTAGAACCCTTCCGATTGCAATTGTGAGTGCGGACCTAAAAAGATTTCAGGCTAATCTGTTGAATTTCATTTGGGATAATAAGAGGCCCAGGGTAAACAGGCGGACGTTATACGCACCTAAATTGGGAGGGGGGTTGGGTGTGCCTGATCTCCTTAAGTATTATCATGCAGCCCAATTGGCTCATTTGACCCGCTTCCATTCAGCCCGGCCCAGGCCGCTCTGGATGGAGTTGGAGTCCTCTCTGTGTCCGGACAGGGAGATTTCCCATTTGATGTGGCTTAGGGGGAAGGATAGACCGCCCATAATGTGTCCGTCTCTGTCGTTCTCCCTCAGCTTGTGGGATCGACTAGCGGCTAAACATAATTTTAAATCTCCGCATGCGCCTCTGGCGCCACTGTTTCATAACCCTCTGTTTACCCCGGGTCTCCGTCCCCAGGAATTTTCTTGGTGGATCAATAAAGGGCTGCTGAGGATAGCGGATTTTTGTGACCATAGAGGTGTCTTAACAAAACCGGTTCTGCAAGAGAAATATAAAATTCCTAACTCTGAGCTTTTTCATTATACCCAAATAGCCCATTTTTTAGCTTCACTGAACCGGGCATCTGCCATTACAGCTCGTACTGCCATGGAGAACTTTTGTAGGACCTTTGACAAACAGGGGGGTCATATATCGCAGATTTACGGTCTTCTATCCTCCAGCTCTCAGAAGTTAGATTATATGTTGAAGTGGGAACAGGATACAGGAGAGTCTTTGGATCTGGCTGGCTGGTGTACGCTCTCACAAAATGCCTCTAAATCCTATATCAATACCTCTTTGATAGAGGCGAATTATAAAGTGTTGCTGAGGTGGTACATGGTCCCTGTGCGAGTGGCAACCTTCGTGCCTGGGGCGTCCCCGCGGTGCTTTAGGGGCTGTACTGCAGATGGTACTATGTACCATGTCTGGTGGTCGTGTCCGAGGGTGAGGCGATTTTGGATACGCACTTACAATTTTATATATTCCCTCGTCCACGTCAACCTCCGTAAGTCGCCGCTGAGTGCATTGCTGGGACGCCCAGTTGATGGAACATCGAAATACACAAAAAAGCTGATAGCCTATATATTTGTGGCGGCCAGGATCTCTATAGCGAGGTCCTGGAGGTCCCCCACCGTTCCTTTCCATTTGCTAAATAACAAATTGTCCTGGATAATGGTGAATGAGAGGTTGTCTGCTATTCTAGCGGATAAGATTGAGGGGTTTCATAGAATTTGGGACCCATGGATCAATTACCTTACGACCACATGACCAATGAGTTTGTTATGGGAGGGGATTTCCCCCCCCCCCCCCTGATTGGAGTGCTCCCCTCTCTCCCCCCCCCCTTCTTTCTCCTCCTTCTTTCTAGTTTCTTCTTCCCTCTTACTTCATCTTTCAGGGTACTAACTGTTTTAAGACATTTTGACTTGGTCCCCTCCTTTTATACATGGTCACTTCTCCTTTTTTTTTTCTCTATTTTTGTATTATTATGTATCTTTTGCCTCTCTGTGAGGGAACGGTTCCTGAGACCAGGGGACCTCTCAGCCGAGAGCCCCTCTGGTGGTCCTGATCTTGTCCCTTTTGCTGACTAGTGACGGCTCTAGGACAGAGACCTAGGTGGATGTTTTCTGTCAATGTTACTATTGTGCCCTCAATAGATATTACTACTATGTGTTACTTGGTTTTTAAGTGTGCAGACAGGATGTTCCTGTCTTATTGTCTTATTTTCCTTTTTGAAAATTCAATAAAAATATTGGAAAAGGAGCCGCTTGAATTTTTGTACCTGGGTCTCCCACTGATTAATCCACAGCCAGTTACAGGGTATTTTTACACAGCCAGGTGCACACACTCTTCCACTAGTTGTCTCCAAAAAACAGTCTAGGAAATGTGTTTTATTTGGAGGACTTGGATAGAAGGGAATTAGTAGGATACTCCAAATTAACTATTCACAAGCGAGGACAAAGCAAGTCCCGTTGTAGCAGAAGGAATTTAGTGGGCTTTGCTTTTTAAAGACACAAGCCAGTGTCCCCTTTAGCTTACACCCAGTATACACCCAGTATGCTGACTTCTAGCAACAACAGTCTTTAGGATCCCTTTTAGGGGTTAGTACTCTCAAGGCCCTTGCTACAGGTCACCTTCCTCAATGATACCAGACAGTATTCATGGACATCCTCCCTCAGCCAGCTTGCAGCAGAACCATGGGTTTCAACTTTAGTGTTTCAGACCCTTAGGTCGCCCACCTGAGAGGCAGAAGCCACCTACCACCTGGACCTCTCTCAGTAGAGGAAGATCAAGAGCCCATGTGCTCTTCAGATATATGGTACATACAGGTACCCAACATGCCTTGGGGCACATCGCTTTCTAATTGGCCAGGGCTGTACAGACATCTACACCCTCATTTAACAGGTTTCCACACACTCTCCAATATACTCCATAGCTATTGGATCAGTGTGAAACATCAAGACAGCAAGAAAAGAGCAGCACCAGAGCAAACTTAGAAGACTTCACTAAACAATCACAGCTCCCTGTTAAGCAGACAGCACATAAATGTGCCTAGCTGTCTCTCTGTTAACCAGTTCCATACCAGCCATAGTAAAATGATGCCAGCAAGAACAAGCTCCCATCCTGGGTGGACATCATATGACGTCCTCTCATTTTTGACGCTCCTGCAGGCCCCTATTGGGGCCTGCATTGGGGATGAGGCATGTCCCTCAAACACAGCCTATCCCAGATCCGTGTAAAGAGACAATAAAAAAAATTCTCTTTACCAGATGACCGGCTGTGTCCAATCACAGCCGGTCACATGCATTGTTCACGTGCACGGTGCTCGTGCAGGCCCCAAGGGGCACGCAGAGCGGCAAACGGGGACGAGGCTTGTCACCCTGACGCAATGAAATTGGCTCATTACCATATGAACGGCTGTGTCCAATCACAGCCGGTCATAGAATGTCAACATTCCGTGGTAACGAGCTGTAACCGGTTTCTCCTCCTCACAGACCGATCTTGTGTGAGGAGGAGATTGTGGTAACAGCTCATTACCAAATACAGTGTACACCAACACACACTGATTGCCTCCGCTAATAAAGAGGACCTGTCACCACTTATCTGAGTCAATGTCACAGCCCATCAAAGTACCTGTCACAGCCCATCAAAGTAGCTGTCACAGCCCATCTGAGTACCTGTCACAGCCCATCAAAGTACCTGTCTCGGCCCATCAAAGTACCTGTCACAGCCCACCTGAGTACCCGTCACAGCCCATTAAAGTACCTGTCACAGCCCATTTGAATACCCGGGTACCTGTCACATCCCATCTGAGTACTTGAGTAACTGTCACAGTCTATCTGAGTACCTGAGTACCTGTCACCACCCATCAGAGTATCCGTCACCACCCAGAGTACCCATTACCACCCATTAGAGTATCTGTTACTGCCCATCAGCGTGCCTGTGTACCTTTCACCACCCTTCAGAGTACCTGTCACCACCCATCAGAGTACGTGTCATCGCCCATCAGAGTGCCTTTTGCTAGCCCATCAGAGTACTCCAGTACTTGTCACCTGCCCATCAGAGTAACCGAGTACCTGTCACCAGCCCATCAGAGTACTGAAGTACCTATCTGCAGCCCATTAGAGTATCTGAGTACCTATATGCAGCACATCAGGTTACCCGAGTACCTGTCTCCACCCCATCAGAGTACCCGAGTACCTATCTACAGCTCATAAGAGTACCCGAGTACCTATCTGCAGCCAAAGCCTTATAGAATATACATTGGGGGGTTTGCTTTCCAACATGGGGTCATTTTGTGGGTAATTCCAAAGTGTGATAGGTAGGAATGAAATTAGATATGTAATTTATGCTCATAGAACGCGTGAAGGTACTACTTCAATGTTGGACCTCTCTATGTGGCCAGGCTGTGTAAAAGTCTCACATGTGGTATCACTATACTCAGGACAAGTAGCAGAATGTATTTTGGGGTGTAATTTTTGCTATATACATGCTATGTGTTAGAAATATCTTATAAAATTACCACTTTGTGTAAAAAAAATATAGGTTTTAATTTTCTTTCCACGTTTTCTGAAGACTTGTGGAAAAAAATGTATCATTCAAAAGACTCAATATGCCTGACAGAATATACTTTAGGGGATTTGCTTTTCATATCACATAGGTCATTTTGTGGGTAATTCGATTGTTCTGGTGCTTAAGGGCCCCCAAAAGTGTAATAGGAAATTGTATGTGAAATGTATGCTTCTAGAACGCCTGACGGTGCTCCCTGCATGTTGGACCTATGTATGTGGCCAGGCTGTGTAAAAGTCTCACACGTGGTATCACCATACTCAAGAAAAGTAGCAGAATGTATTTTGGGGTGTAATTTTTGCTATATACATTATTATTATTATTATATAGAATTTATATAGCGCCAACAGTTTGCGGAGCGCTTTAAAATGTAGGTAGACACTACACTAAAAATACAATGTATTTTGGGGTGTAATTTTTGCTATATACATGCTATGTGTTAGAAACATCTTATAAATTGACCACTTAGTGTAAAAAAATAAAAAAAATATGTTTTCATTTTCTTTCCACGTTTTCCGAAGACTTGTGGAAAACAATGAACTGATTTAAAAGACTCATAATAATGCCTCATAGAATATATGTTGGGGTGTTTGCTTTCCAAAATGGGGTCATTTTGTGGGTAATTTCATTGTCCTGGTGCTCCAGGGAATTCAAAAGTGTAACAGGTCATTAGAAAATTAGATATGTAATTTATGCTCCTAAAACCCCTGATGGGGCTCCCTGCATGATGGACCTCTCTGTGTGGCCAGACTGTGAAATATTGACACATATGTGGTATCGCCATACTCGGGAGGAGCAGAAGAATGTGATTTGGGGTATAATTGGAAGTATACGTATGCTGTGTGTGAGAAATAACTTGTTATTATGACAATTTTGTGTAAAAAAAATAAAAATAATAATAATTTTTTCATATTCCCAAGAATTGTGGGAAACAATTACAACTTGTTTAGTTTGTTGTACTTTTCTGACATTTTAGGGCCTCAAGAAATTAGATAGGCCATCAGGACATAAGGTGTGATTCATTTTCAATGATTTGCACCCTATAACTTTCACATAGACCAAATAATATACACTTATTTGGGTTATATTTTACCAAAGATATGTAGCAGTATAAATTTTTGCCCAAATTTATGAACAAAAATTACTTATTTGCTAAATTTTATCATAGAAATTAAAAAATATATTATTTTTTTTTCAAAATGTTCGCTCTTTTTTCACTTATGTTGCAAAAAATAAAACAGTGGTGATTAAATACCACCAAAATAAATCTTTATTTGTGTGGAAAAAAATTATAAAAATGTTGTTTGGGTACAGTGTTGCATGACTGAGTAATTGGCATTCAAAATGTGAGATCATTGAAAGCTGAAAATTGGTCTGGACAGGAAGGGACGTATAAGTACCCTGTATTGAAGTGGTTAAGTAGAGAAACCAAAAACTATATACACTCACTCTAGCACCTACCTAGGAGGGTGCTACAATGATATAGGACAATTTTCTCCATGTTTTTGAAAAGTGTCCCAGCATTTAGTAAAATGCAGGGCTGAAGAAAATCCCTACAATAACACACATTTACACTTGGCCATTAAGTGCGTTTTGGAAAGAAGAAGGAAGCAAACATGCTTCCTCGTACCTGTACAGTATGTACTGGGTATTTTACTTAATTTAAAAGCAAAAACCAAACAGCAAGGAGCTGTGACTCTTAATATACTTATATTTTTTAAAGAAAAAAGCAAGACTCGTGGATAATACTACTTTTATCAATATTTATTAAAGTTATTGCAAGCAATTTTGCAGTTGATCTATACAAGTATTTTTCCCAAGACAATTGTTGTAACGGGCCCTGAGAACTTCCTACATAAACCTTTGTTTTCCTAATCACCCCCAAAAACCTCTAAACATTCAGAACTCAGTATGTAGACATAGGCATTCATCTCTGAAGTCAAACCTCTGACAAACTGTAGGTTGGTAAAATTTGTTGCATTGGACTAGGGGAATTGGAAGTGTTGACTAGACTGGGGAAATTGACTGAGCCCCAACTTCAGAACTGGTAGAAGGCATTTGCATTTTTTTTTTCATTCAAGTTTAAGTTTATTTTCAGAAAAAAGTCAGTAAAAGTGATGAACTTCAAAGAAAGCATTACATATTGACATACAATCTTAAATTACAAGGTACATCCAGTTCATTACTTTCCCTTTCATTTTATCATTAAATAAAGTATCGCCCAAATGTAAAATAAATTGTGAGCAACAAAAGAGAATAAATATATTGAAGATAATAAAATGTGTCTTAAATGACCTCCCCCACCTACAGAGGTTCAATAATCTAGACTAGTCCCTTGAAACGTTAAGAAATATAATCGACCTATCGTCCAGATCAGTAAAGATGGTAGATGTTCAGGAGAAACTCCACCTCCTCTGACACTTCAAATGGGATCATCCTGTGTCCCAAGAGGTAGAATAACCCCCCCCCCCCCCAATCCACCTACTTATTACATAAATGGCATTTGCATTTTAAGCATCTGAGTTTAGGGGTTTTAGGGTATTCAGGATAATGAAATATAAATCATGTAAATACCTCTGATTTCAAGTTTTTAAAGCTAATTTGAATAGCTTTGAATGGTATGTAACAGATCTCCGTAAATGATATGTACATAAGCAACAAGAACATTTCAATCCATTGTCCAGTTGTATAATGTGGTTTCTACCACACATTCACATCTTGTAAAACATTAGCTTGTAGTGGAGACTAAAGTGATACAATCACAGCCCTGACCTCCATACTAATTGTCCAAAACCATATTCACAATGTATAAAAAAAAGGGGCTGCTTTGTCAGTATATGTCATATAAGAATCTTAGAAAACATAACATATAAAAATATTAAATTTTATTTGTATATAGAGTTTTTATTTCTTTTTAACAGTCCAGTAAAACATTTTCCATATACAAGTAACAAATATCTAAAAACCCAAGATTTTTGATCCATTACATTTACATATTATTACTGTGGCTGTATGTACTTGCTGTATAATTTGATTGTTATTCAACTGAACATTGAATTCCTAAGGACAAGTGTTAGTTTGTCAAAATTAAAAGCGATGCAAGAGTCCAGATAAGGCAGACAGATTCTGTGAAATGCATAGATGACTGGAGCTCCTTGATTTAGGTTTGAATAAGAAAGTGCATTATAATGCAATAGCTACTGCATGAAATGGGTGAAATGTTTTGGGTTTTTAGATAATTGTTATCTGTATATTGTTAAAGTTTTACACTACATTTTGTTTTTTAAATTGATCTATGCAAAATAAAATATTTTTTTTTTTAATATATTTTAAAACATGATATATAAACCCCCTTTTTTATACATCATAAATTTGGTCTTGGACATTCAAGCTTTGGTCATCTTTGACAACTGTCTCCAGCTTCTGACACACCCACATCTTTATAGTACATTAATTGGCAGAAAATACAGACAATCACATTGCCTTCACAAACTGAAAATATGTGTTTGGTGATATTAAAAATGGATATCTCATTTGGAAATGAATTTATAATATTTTTTTGAACAAAGACGTCACAAAATCTAGACTTCACAGTAAAACCCACCTTGATCAAATACCAAATCGATATATATAAGCCTTGAAGAAGGGATGGGCCCTTCTCTGAAATGCATTAGTTGCATCTGATGTTCTTGTTCAATAAATATTGTACACAAGTTCTAAGCAAAATTACAAAATTTACTAGATGCTCCCCAAACCACATCTATGATTTGATGTTTAGATGAGCAATTCTTCTTTTGTGATCAGAGATGCAGCAGCCTAGGACCTGAATCAGACCTAAGCCCTGCACTTTCACATTGGCAATGCCTGCTTATCCCCAACTCCTCTAAGAAGAACACATCTTCTTTTGAATAATAAGACCAATTCTCATTCCTACGGGTCCATCGCTACCACACATCTGCTAATTAGGAAACAGACCTGTATTTTATCATTGTTGTTTGTTTATGTTTTTTAACCCTAAAAATTATGGTTTGGGTGGAAATTACTAGAATATTGTACATAGTTCTAGGTAGATTATACATGCTGTACATAGTCATATTATCATTCTTTTTATAACTGGTGTGAATCAGCAGGGCAATCAATGTCCAGAGATGAAATCAACAACGTGTTTAATACAGTCCCTGAGTCCTCCGCATCATCCTATCCACTCCAGTTATCTGGAAGCTATCATTGGTAGCTGCAAAGAAAAATGAAAATGGGTAAGTTAAAGGACAGTTCCAAGTAAACTTGCAAATACATGGAGGAAACATGTAAAACTTTTTTTTTTATCTACCACAATATTTAAAACGCAATGCATTTATTTTTATATTTTATCCAGCTTTCCCATGAAATAAGTTTCATAGCATAAGTACAATGCAGGAATTTTTTAGAGCCTGCAGTATTGCAGACTCTGGGTTACAGCGCCACCTTAGCCCTCCAATAGCCCACATAAGTAACTCCTCCTCCAGTCCATCAACCTTCATCACAGCCACTCCCTCTGAAAGTCTACTTCCAGCTGGTTTGCAGCAATTGATAAGAAGATGAAAAAAAGTGATTTGCATAGGGGATTCTAAGCATCTGATAAAAATTACAAAAGATATATTTTCCTGTAAAAAGTTGAGTCTGGCAGCACCCCTTCCAAACTCCTGATCACTGATGGTCTTTAAAGTAATAGACAGTCTTACCAACAAACAGAGGGGCTTGGGAGTTGTTGGAGTTCATTACTCTCATTTACTGGTTTAGCATTTTAAATTGCTCAGTTTTCTTTCCATTTTCCCTGCTTAGTTGAATTTATACAGTTTTGAAATCGAATTTTGTGAATTAAGCTGCAGGATCAGTTTGTCACTGTAGCAGTGGTAACAATAGTTACAATACAAGCTCCTATCTCTTTGTAAATAATACAAGCCTCTGCCTCTTTACATACAGTATGCTTATGGGTTTTGTTCAACTTCAATAGTTTTTTCAGTTCATCGATTTTGTTCGTAGATTTTCCTCCCAAAGTTGGGCAATTTTGCGTGCAAATTTTTAAAAAAACTGTTTTTTAGCTCACAGACCTGAAGATGACTGCTATGTAAAAACAGTGGAAAACGGACATCTACAGCAAGACAGATTTGTAGCCCAAACATGTTGATGCTGGATTACACCCCTTGTTTTCAGCAAGTTCGAAGGTGTACTTACCATAGGCAAAGCCTGTGTATCCCCACCTGGAAGTAATCAGAGTATTAAGAATTAATAATAATATATAAAGATAAGATAACAATGCTAAACTTCTGTTTCAAAAGTCTTTCTAAGCTGAAGAACTTAATCTCAGATGCATTTGGAATTGGGCTTAATCTCTCAGTTTAGGTCTACTTTTATCAGTCAGCATTAGCAGGAGAAAGATATATATAAAAGATATCCAAGGAATTGAGAATGCCAACCAGTAGTGTTTAATCTCTAATCAAGACATGGAAAATGAGGGGTTCTGATGAAACCAAACCACGATCAGGTAGACCAACTACATTTCAGCCACAACTGCCAGGAAAATTGTTCAGGACGCAAAGAAAAACACACAAATAATCTCAGATGAAATACAGGACTCTCTGAAATCATGTGGTGTTGCTGTTTCAAGATGCACAATAAGGAGAAGAAAGATGGGCTGCATGTTGAGACACCATCACTACGCAAATGACACAAAGTATCCCATTTACAATATGCCAAACAGCACAGAGAAAGCCTTCAACCTTCTGGCACAAAGTCATTTGGAGTGATGAGACCAAAATTGAGCACAGAGGTGGATCGCTGATGTTTTGGGGATGTGTGAGCTACAAAGGCACAGGAAATTTTGTCCAAATTGATGGCAAGATGAATGCTATATATTATCAAAAAATACTCGAGGAACATTTGCATTCATCAGCCAGGAAGTTGCTCATGGGACATACTTGGACATTCCAACATGACAATGATCCAAAACACAAGGCCAAGTCGACCCGTTATTGGCTACAGCAGAATAAAGTGAAAGTTCTGGAGTGGCCATCTCAGTCTCCTGACCTCAATATTATTGATACACTCTGGGGAGATCTCAAACGTGGTGTTCATGCAAGACAGCCCAAGAATTTATAGGAACTGGAGGCTTCTTGCCAACAGGAATAGGCAGCTTTATCATCTGAGAAGATAAAGAGCCTCATCCACAAATTCCACAAAAGACTTCAAGCTGTCATTGATGTTAAAGGGGGCAATACATGGTATCAACAACTGGAGTATGTAAACTTTTGATCAGGGTCATTCAGGTAGTTTTTGTTGTGATTATAATTTAAAAAGACTAAACACAGTTGATTGATAATAAATGGCTTCAGCCAAACACTAACCACGAGTGAAAGAAAGTTTTTGTGTTATCATTCATGTTTTCTGAAAAATGGCCAAAAAATCATAAATTCTGCCAGGGTTTGTAAACTTATGAGCACAACTGTATGTTGTTTGTGGAGCATGGACTATGTCTATGTGGGTATTACACTTTTTGATATAGGGCTCCTAATGATAGTTTTATTAGAGGCTGCTTTTCTATAATCTAAAAACATTTCCTTAGGACAACAGCAGCATACTGTATATAGTAGAAGGTTTAGTGCAAAAAAAGTCTTGTTAGATTTTTTCCATTACAATAGTAAAATGATACCTAACACGGTTCAGGGGTTTCTTCAATCCCTCTTTAAATAGTAAGGCCGCGTACACACGATCGGTCAAAACCGTTGAAACACGTAAACGTCACCACGTTCTAAAACGATCGTTTTTTTAACCAATGGTGTGTAGGCACATCAGACCATCAGTCATCTTCATCGGTTAACCGATGAAAACGGTCCTTCAGGTCGTTCTCATCGGATGGACTGATCGTGTGTACGCGGCCTAAAAGGTAACTTGAATAGGTAATGTTATAATGGGGTGGGTTTGATATGCACTGTTAAGAGCTTTCACTAGTCACATTAACAGGTTCTAAATACGTGCATTCCAAATCCACCCCAAGATGTCTTGCCTTGGTTCAGTTATCGTCTAGTTTTTACTTTTATCATCCCTGACGAGGATGGGTTGGAGAAGCCCTAAAGCAAATTGGCTACCATTTTACACTATTGTGATAAATACAGTGCATTGAAAAAGTATTCATACCCCTTGAAATTTTCCACATTTTGTCATGTTACAACCAAAATTGTAAATATATTTTATTGGGATTTTATGTGATAGACCAACACAAAGTGGCACATGTAATTGTGAAGTGGAAGGAAAATGATAAATGTTTTTTTTTTTTCAATTTTTTTTTTTTTTTACAAATAAATATCTAAAAAGTGTGGCTTGCATTTGTATTCAGCCCCCCTTTATTCTGATACCCCCAACTAAAATCTAGTGGATCCAATTGCCTTCAGAAGTCACCTAATTATCAAATGGAGTCCCCCTGTGTGTAATTTAATCTCAATATAAATACAGCTGTTCTGTTAAAGCCCTTAGAGGTTTGTTTGAGAACCTTAGTGAACAAACAGCTATATAAAGACCAAGGAACATGCCAGACAGGTCAGGGATAAAGTTGTGGAGAAGTTGAAAGCAGGGTTAGGTTAAAAAAAAATATCCCAAGCTCTGAACATCTCATGGAGCACTGCTCAATTCATCATCCGAAAATGGAAAGAGTATGGCACAACTGCAAACCTACTAAGCGATGGCCATCCACCAAAACTGACAGGCCGGGCAAGGAGAGCATTAATCAGAGAAGCAGCCAAGAGGCCCATGGTAACTCTGTAGGAGCTGCAGAGATCCATAGCTCAGGTGGGAAAATCTTTCCACAGGACAACTATTATGCAAATCTGGCCTAGAACAAAGCTATTGTTGAAAGAAAGCCACAAAAAGTCCTGTTTGCAGTTTGCAAGAAGCCATGTGGGGAACATAGCAAACATGTGGAAGAAGGTGCTCTAGTCAGATGTGACCAAAATGGAAAATGCTATGTGTGGTGGAAAACACTGAACACCACCCTGAACACACCATCAGCAGAGACAGGGAAGCTCATCAGACTTGATGGCAAGATGGATAGAGCCAACTACAGACAAATTTGAAAAGAAAACCTGTAAGGCCGCGTACACACGATCAGTCCAAACTGATGAAAACGGACTGAAGTCCAGTTTCATCGGTCCAAACCGACCGTGTGTATGGCCCATCAGTCTGTTGTCCTTCAGTCCAAAGTTTTAAAACTTGCTTTAAAATCGGACTGATGGACGCCTGACCATCAGTCCAAACCGATCGTTAGTACGCAAAAGCATCGGTTCAAAAACCCGCGCATGCTCAGAATCAAGTCGACGCATGCATGGAAGCACCGAACCTCGTTTTTTTCAGCACGTCGTTGTGTTTTACTTCACCGCGTTCTGATACGATCGGTTTTTGAACTTATGGTGTGTACGCACATCAGACCATCAGTCTGTGAACCGATGAAAATGAACTTCAGTCCGTTTTCATCAGTTTGGACTGATCATGTGTACAGGGCCTTAGAGTCTACAAAAGATTTGAGACTGGGGTGGAAGTTCACCTGCCAGCGGGACAACGACCCTAAACATATAGCCAGAGCTACAATGGAATGGTTTAATTTCAATAAAGGTTTATTGAGTTTTTCAGACAGTATAAACAGAAATATACCATGGCGTGACCGAGGGCCCGACATAGGGCGGCTCGGACACAATCTCACAAAACATAAAACAGAAACAATCCTTGTCGTGGAGGCCAAAAAAAAAGAAGAAACAATAAGGAAGACATTGCGGCAAGATAAGGACACAGGAAACTGCACTTCATACAGGGTACAACTTTGGCCTTCAATGGTCTCCCCCAGCCCGGACGCCCCAATGGAATGATTTAGATCAAAGCATATTCATGGGTTAGAATGGCCCAGTCAAAGTCCAGACCTAAATCTGATTGAGAATCAGTGGCAAGTCTTGAAAATGGCTTTTCACAGATGCTCTGCATCCAATCTGACAGAGCTTGAGCTATTTTGCAAAGAAGAATGTGGCAAAAATGTCACTCTCTAGATGTGCAAAGCTGGTAGAGACTTACCCAAAAATACTTGTAGCTGTAATTGCAGCAAAAGGTGGTTCTACAAAGTATTGACTCAGGGGGGCTGAATACAAAATACACGCCACACTTTTCAAAATTTAGAAAACCATTTATGATTTTCATCCTACTTCACAATTATGTGCCACTTTGCGTTGGTCTATCACATAAAATCCCAATAAAATACATTTACGTTTTTGGTTGTAACTTGACAAAATGTACACACTAAGGGCCAGATTCAGGTAGAGTTGCGCTGGAGTATTTCGATATGCGCTGCGTAACTGTGAATATGCGCCGTCGTTTCTATGTGGCCGTACCCACCAAACTAGATGCGACAGAAAACGGGCCATTTCCGATCGGCTTAACTTTCCGATGCCAGATTCTCGTCAGCGCATAATTTCGCTTGGCGCATCAGTCGCGCCTATTGATTTCCCCTGCAAATATGCAAATGAGGGAGATTTCCCGATTCGCGAATGGATTAGCACCATACGCTGGCTACATGCGCCGCGCGTATCTCGCCCGTCCGGCGCAAAGTTATTTCTACAAATAGCTGCTTTATCTTTACTCCAGACGGCCACAGGTCAGCAGGAGAGCAGCTACAGCAGCGTTACCGACGATAAGAGCTAGCTGAGCACCCCCACTTGCAGGACAACACCTCTGTCCATGCTTGTCTGTCAACTTTTACAGCCATGGAGGAAGACATCATAGGTCTCCATAGCCGAGATGACGGCTGACAGCTCCTGGCCTTTAGAGTTCAGCTTTCTCCTGTGTGTTTGCGGGGAACGGGAGCAGCCATCTCAGAACAAAAGTAACTTCACTGCGGGGAGGGGGAACAGGGTATACTTTAGTGCCGGAATGGCGCATCTACGGGCGCATTTAAACGCCCAACGGAACGCATTGCGCTGACGTTTCCCGTGAAGTGGTGCCAACGGAAGTTGTGAGCATGCGCACAAGGGGGCGAGTGAAGCCTCACTTACTGCGCATGCTCCGTGGATGATGCGCTGAACGTAAGCCTCTGCGCTGGGCTCCGCCCATCATTTACATATGATCACACCCACTTCCACTTGCGTTGGGTTACGCCAGCACATTTTCGTTACTCCGGCGCAAGTTTAGGAGCAAGTGCTATGTGAATTACAGTACTTGCTCCGAAAGTGTCGGCGGAGTAACGTAAATGAGAAACGTTACTCCAAAGTAAAGAAGCGCCCATCTACCTGAATCTGGGCCTAACTGGACTGTAAAACATACTTTTGGTGCTCTCCTCTTTTTACTATACATCTTTCCACTTCAAAAATCCTACTGCTGTCAACACCTAGCATACTGCTGTCATAACTTTCAGTCACTAGAACCTGAACAAATGATCATGAGATAATTCTTTTAGGCCTCGTACACACGAGTAAATAGATTTGTTCAAAACGGTCTGTCCGACCCATTTGAACAAATCTGTCTGCTGGCATTTTGGTTTGCTCGCGTGTACACACGAGCAAACCAAAATCCCCGCCAGCAGACAGCGCGCTGACGTGTCGGTGACGTGGCGGTGATGTTGACGCCGCCACATCACCGCACCAGGAAGTAAAACACTTCCGCGCATGCGTCGAAACCATTCAGCGCGTGTGCGAGAAGACATGTCTGCTGGTTAGCGTACTAACCAGCAGACATGTCGGGCGGACGGGTTCCCAGCCGACAGATTTCAAAGCATGCTTTGAAATCTGTCGGGTGGCCAAATCCGTCTGTTTGCCCGTACACACGATCAAATCTGTCTGCTGAAACGGTCTAGCAGACCGTTTCCAGCAGACAGATTTGATCGTGTCTACGAGGCCTTAGAGTTTACAGGCAAGAATATGAAGACTAACTACCCGACCCAATGCTTGCATAAACAAGGCAGGTACAATTTCAGCTCAGACCGGGATGGGTGTGGGATAGAACTTCTACTGAGTTTGAATTACTACCTGTTTCTCCCTCGGAGGTTTACCCTAAATTCCTGCTCCAGTGACATCAGGGTGTGACAGGTGATGGATGTCAAACAGAACAGGAAATGAGGGGAAATCTCAACAGTGACACCGCCAGGAATGGGAGCCCAACAGAATTTCTAAATGTCCTGTACTCGCTCTGCTAAATTATTGTTTTGGCTGGAGTGAATACAGTTTATAGAAACAAAGATAACTCATCAAAATGCAGCGTAAAAAATCTGAGCACTTACCAGTCCCAGCATCCGTTGGGGTTGGTCAAAATGGTCCTGGCTTGAGGATAGAGGATGATGAAATTATTCAGATCGGCGACTTGGTTGTAACCGGCGTATCTGGCAAACTTATCACCAACCTTTTCTCTGTAATACAAGGTTGTCAAACAATTGTAAAGATTGTGGAAAAGAGTGTGAAGCTATAGACATGTAGATGTCTTCCTAACTGCAATGGATGGAGTGACATTCCTGTACTCAGATGTGCTTTTACAAGCTGCTATGTGTATTAAACCTCCACCAATGAACAAAAGCAGCACACACCCAATTACTTCTTTCTTTCTTCCTCTCAATAAGGAGATGCATAGCTTGGACCTTGGCATTCTTTTAACCAGTCCAAAAATATACAATACGTACAATATAGTACCACTAAGGTAGCTACAAATAACTAATTGTAACCCAATTAATGAAAAAACTAACATAAATATACATTAAAAAGTAAAACAAACAAACTTGTGAAAAGCAAAAAATTACTATTATTTTTTTTTTCTAAATTCTTTTGATTATATATTATTAAATATGATATATTAGATATTAGTCAATATATTGCCAAATTGCAAGATACTTTTATTATTACATCGGTAAAGATTACGACATTTACACATTACTCAGCCCAAATAACAATTTTTTAAATTTTAAATGGTTTAAAGCAGAGATCTCCAAACTATGGCACTCCAGCTGTTGCGAAACTACACGTCCCAAAAGTGTCAGTCCACTTTATACCAATATTCTGCTTATGGACAGGTGCAATTGAATTTAATCACTTACTGGCCTTTTTTTGTCTTCTAGGAACTCCATTGGTGAGACCCTGGCTCTGTTTTTTCGAGTTGTAACCTTTCTGCTGCAATATCCCTATTGATCCATGAATAAAAAACCCAATAGGGAGAATATGACCCTGGCAAGTGGGTGTAGCTGAGGACTCAGATGAAAAGATCCCTTCCTTACAGATTAACTAAGGTCAGAAGATAGAGCAATACATGTCCCCTGGCATAAACTCAGGAAGTCCTGTCTTCATCTATTGCCTCCTTCTGACATGTTTTGCAAATAAATAGCGCAAGTTGGACAATCAGGTCATATACATTATTTTAACATGCAAAAGCAGACAGAAGGATATTACCTGCCCTGGAGACATCCATGGAATGCAATATGAAGCCTGCATCCTAAGATATAATTAAATAAAAGTTATGTTTTATAGACAGTTTGTCATTATGGTGTGTCTACAAAAGACCCTAATCACTTACTTGTTCCACTTGCACATGCTGAAGGGACATAGATGTATCCTGCTGAGTCCATGCCATAAGTGATAGCAGGGGCCAGGTTGAAAAATTCAGATTGGTCAAACAGGATCAGCTGCAGATATGAGATATAATGCACTTAGAATTTTTTTGTGAAGGGAGAAGGGGCATTTAAAAAAGTAACACATTGACCCAGAAGGTCTCAGCACAAACACACACCGACACTGGTGTTCTGGGATCAAAGAAAAATAATACCATCACCATAGCTCCCAACTGTCCCTGATTTGGAGCAATGCCCCTCTGTCCCTCTTTCCTCCTCATTTGCCTCTTGTTTTGGTCTGATCTATATAGTTGTGTATAAAATTTACTTTGTATCTATTAAAAAGTGTTTCCCAGCGCTAAACCTTTCATCCAAAATTCTAAATTGCTGCATTTATCAATTTTTTAGTTCGGCCAGCAATCAAATGACCCAATTTCCCCATCCACACATTTGAGGTGGATGAGGGAATCCTCCCACTATGCTATTGTGTTCTAACGGTAGGGAGACTGTAGCAAGCAACACTGACATAGAACATACCACTGGTTACAGCCATTTTAAAAGTTAAATCCCAGAATACAGAGCTTCTGGCTTATATTAGAGGTAGTAAAGAGCCCATGTCACCTTGCCCATTCAGGGCAAGGTTAAAAAGGTCAATTTAAAGCCCCCCCTGACTTATCTTACACTCACTGTATACATCAGACCTACGATATTCCTTCATCCATGGCTGCCAAAACAAAATACCAGGTGCTCTTGGGTATGGGGAGCATGTTAATTTCTCCCATGACACATTTCTCAGGTCTAGCGGCCAAACATAAAGCCCAAGCACTGTCACATAGAGGTGACATCATTGCTCCCACTAAGGTCTGACACTAGCCAACAACAGGTCTTTTACAGCGATTGTAGCAAAGGACTAAAGAAAAGCAGACCACTGGGAAGATAAGTATAAATCATTAGGAGGGTGAGCAAGGTGAAAGGGTCTCTTTAGTCCCATAAGTTATAAGTATACCATATTGTATGCAACGACGCTCCTAAGAATTTGCTATCCTCCATGTTCTTATAAAATACCTTTATGTAGAACTATGTCACAAACTTTACCTGTCCAGACTGTCCGGCACTACTGCTGGGTTTCTGAAAGAAAGAGAGATGACATCAGTCTAAGAATCAGTTATGGGCCTCAAAATTACTGGAAACAATTCTCAGTTCACCTGCAGTCCACCATAGAGGTGATTTAGAGCTTCATAAGCGCCATTGTAGTTGCAGTTATTGATATAGACATCGTTCAATGTTCCACAGGTACCTCCATAGCTGTCGGTAGGCTGAAGGAAAAAAACATTTTTCAGAGTTCAAAAGTTCCAATTTAAAGTGGTTGTAAACCTTTTACATGAAAAATTATAATGTGTCCTCTCCTCAATTCAAAGCACCTAGAGCAGGGGTTGTCAAACATTCTAAACAGTGGTCTAGTTTACTGGCATCCCGACATCAGTGGGAGGAATTGTGCCCTATCATTGGCGTAATTAGGCCCTATTGTTGGTATCAATGGGAGGAATTGTGCCGCATCATTGGCGTAATTGGGAGGAATTGTGCCCCATCACTGGTCTCAGTGGGGGCAAATAATGCCCCATTGTTGGTATCAATGGATAAAACAGTGCCCCGAGGGCCGCATAAAAGCAAGTAGTTTTTATAGCTCTGAAATATCCCATGGTGCTGTACATAGAACACTGAGCCATTCATCTCCGTCTTTGTTCCTAACAAAACAGGGGGCATGTCCTATAGATGGGTAATTGGACTGAGAAGCCTGGGAATATAAGGTAATCAGGTGTGACTCACCATCCCGTGTTCAGCAGCCACATTGTATACAGTTTTTATAGATGCAGAGCTTATATACCCTGTGTAGAACTCCTGCAGCTTCTGAGCCACCCCTGTGAGCAACAGAAAATAGAAAATCAGCCCTGGAACACAGTTTACATTATACAGGATCTCATAATATAAAACAAAAAATGCAACCTTTACACCAAATTAATATCCCACTTCTGTATCAATATGAATTTAAATATTATATAAAACATTGTTATTACATACTCAATAAACCAACATAGATAATGATTAGACATGTCCAATTTGTTTTATTATGAATCAAAGGTCAAACAAAATTAGCTTGATTTGGATCTATTGGAATCTCTGAATCACAATAGTAACGCATTTCAACTAAACCAAAATAAATGATAACAAAAACAACATATGTATTTGTCTTCATTTGTTTCAATTGGATGACGTGATGCGATAGTTTGAGACTTGTTAATGTTTAAAGTTTCCGAAATAACATAATGACATAACAAATGATCCAAATTGATTCGGATCTATTCGGTTTAATTCTAGTGAGCTTGGCGGGAATATTCTAATAAGATTTATTTTTGTATTGTAGTTGAGACCATTTGTTTAATTTGTATGTGCACTGCCCAACAAAGTCAATTAGGAATTGAATTCAAATTAATTAAATAATGAATTAATATGTATTAATTTTGATTTTTGCATTAATATTTTTAATTATTTAAAAAAAAAAATGCACTACATATGAAATGGAAAGATATTGCAATATATCCAGTAAGGTATAAAAGTGAAATAAGATAATTCCTACTTATTATTATTGAAATATTAAAACGAATATATCCAATCTTCTGAAATAACAAAAGAATCACAAAAACATGAATTGATTTGAAACAACAAATATATACTCTCCCAAAATAATGAATCATTAGGAAAATTAATCATTCCAACATAACGATTATGACAAAACTAAATTATTTACTTAATGAATGAATTCGAAACAAAGCAAAACAAATGTTTCCATTGTGTACATCTCTAATAATCATGTGACTTAAAAAAAATGTTGTGTCTCAAAATAGACACGTGGTGCTCCCCAAGTGCCAAACCACCAGGTGTGCAAGCTCCTTACCAGACAAAAATAATCTCTATATACAGTAATAAAAAGATCAACCAAACTTGAAACATAAGAAGGAAACATCAGTCATTCAACTCCAAACCCGGCTCTTTGGATCAAAGATGTCGTAACTAATCCAGTAGCACAGCGTGAGTTGCCTCGGGGGGGGGGGGGGCGAGCACCACCAGCAGGTGGGGTTGAATGGGAGCCGTTTTTCCAGCGATCGCCCCTGGGGGAAGAGAGCGTGGAAGAAGAGGATTGCCGGTGTCTCGTTGATCTAGTTCCCCTATCGATATGGTTCCCTGCTTGAATGAGCAGGTGCAGACGAAGCCTACCTAAATCTCAGAACCTTGGGCGGCATCCAGGCTCATTCCTTAACATCCCTGTGGATTGGAGGATGTTAAAAAAAGAGGCAGGAGGCCGAGCGAAGCAAGGACGTGGGGCCGACTGGCCACTTACAGCAAATTCCACGTTGCCTTGGCTACAGCTGCTCAGGTTCAGTGATTTCCGTCGCCTCGGATTGCGCCTGCGCAGTCAAGAGGGGAACCATATTGATAGGAGGAACCATATCGGCAGATCACCGACCGGATCACAGAGCAGGAATAGCCCGCTGTAACAGCTTACATTAGAATTGCCGTTAGAATTGCCGTCCGCTATGACAGACAGAACGCCGGTCCAATGCTGGGATGTGTTCTGTCTGCGACAGGCATCAAGTCAGGAGGCGGGCTGTGTGTGACATCAAGTGGACGGCAATTCTAATGTAAGCTGTTAGAGGGCTATCCCAGCTCTGTGATCTGGTCGGCAATTCTCTTCCTCCATGCTCTCTTTCCATGTGTTGATCCGGCCTCCCTCTCTCTTCCTTTGCACAGGTCACGCTGCAATCGTGGACATAGGTGAGGCTGCAATGGTGGGAACATGTGAGGCTGCAATGGTGGGCACATGTGCGGCTGCAATGGTGGGCACATGTCACACTGCAATGGTGGGCACATGTCACACTGCAATGGTGGGCACAGGTCACGCTGCAATGATGTGCACAGGTCACGCTGCAATGTTGGGCACAAGTGAGGCTGCATTGATGGGTACAGGTCACATCTGCAATGATGGGCACAGATGAGGCTGCATTGGTGGGCACAGGTCACGCTGCAATGATGGGCACAGGTGAGGCTGTATTGGTGGGTACAGGTCACACTGCAATGATGGGCACAGATCTTTCTAATGTATATGTTTGACCTTAACTGCTGGGTTCACCTTGAAGTGCTGCAACATTGAACATGGGAATATGGCTACCAGCATAGGAACTTTGGTGGCTCATTTAATGCTATAAGGGTGAAGAGCTGTCATAACAGACGAGGCACCTTTGGGGCCCACTATGCAACACAATTTCTTAACTGCTAAAATCACAATTGTACAGAATACAACATATGAACCTATGAAACCAAAATAAATAAATAAAATAAAACAAAAGAACATAAATAATAAAATCACCTTGTACGAGGACACTATCTTTTGTTCCAGAAAAGATGAAGACACGTCCACGGCCCAGGTTAGACAAGGGGTCAATCAATCCTGTGTTTGCAGCGGTTTGTGTATACGTTCTTATTGCAATGAGACTGATGGCAGAAGGGATTTTCATACATGTGGTGGAGGCTGTTAATGAGTTTCCCAGCGCACAATAATAGGGACCTATAAGTACATAGAACAGAAAAACCTGTGACTTCTCTACCATCTCTCCTCTCCTGAAATACTCTGCACTGCTGGAGGACTCTGCTCTTTCTTCTATTTAATTCTCCTCTCCTAAAATACTCTGCACTGCTAGAGGACTCTGCTTCTTCCTCTAACTCTCCTCTCCTAAAATACTCTGCACTGCTAGAGGACTCTGCTTCTTCCTCTAACTCTCCTCTCCTGAAATACACTGCACTGTTGGAAGACGCTGCTTCTTCCTCTAACTCTCCTCTCCTGAAATACTCTTTACTGTTGGAAGACTCTGCTTCTTCCTCTAACTCTACTCTCCTGAAATACTCTGCACTGCTGTAAGACTCTGCTTCTTCCTCTAACTCTACTCTTCTGAAATACTCTGCACTGCTGGATGACTTTTTTCCCTCCTCTGTCTAACTCTCTTTTCCTGAAATACTCTGCACTGTTGGAGGACTTTCTTCCTTCCACTAATCTGATCTGTTCTTTTGCTTCAAATATGTTACATCTAGGCATACCATGAAGACCAACCAGCCTCTCACCAGTTGTTTGCTGTTATACTTACCTCCTGCAAAGATGGCGGCTCCTGTGACCTTTCCTGAGTGTGCCACGTGAAACTGATTGGCCATGTAGGCCCCGGAGGACAATCCAGAAACTGTAGCACTGGTATCCAAATTGTAGCTGCCTATAAAAAAAAGGTAGCATAATCAGCAACACAGTAATAGGCTCGATTTGATTGGCAGATAGAAATTGACCTGTAGGTTGTTGAGACTCTCCCTGTTCTCACTGATGCAAAACTGTCCTGCCGCTAGCCAATTTCTTTTACGAGATAAGGGACTGCAGTTGATATAGCATTATAAAACTGGCCAGCAGCTGGACGTTTTTGATGAGGGAGAATTCGCCAAATTGCACTAGAGACAAAAAAATACCAGTAGGTGTTTTACTAAAGGAATAAAGAGACCACAGAGGACATAGCTCCATAGCTCCCAACTGTCCCTGATTTCGAGGGACTGTTCCTGATTTGGAGCAATGTCTCTTTGTCCCTCTTTCCTCCTCATTTGTCCCTCATTTTGGTCTGATCTATATAGATGTATATAAAATGCACGTTTTATCTTTCCAAAAGTGTTTTCCAGCACTAAACTTTTCATCTGATTTCTAAATTGCTGCATTTGTAAATTCCAAAAGCCAATATAAAAGAATAGTAGTAGTAAAATAAGTAGTAGTAGTGGGTTTAACCAATATATTTTTTGTACAATTCTTAAACCACTTCCCGCCCGGTCAATAGTCAATTGACGTCCGGGAAGTGATTCTGAAATCCTGACTGGACGTCTATTGACGTCCAGCAGGATAACATGCATCCGGCTGAGGCCCTTTACCACGTGATCAGCCGCGTCCAATCACGGCTGATCACCATGTAAACAGGAAAAGCCGTTGATCGGCTCTTCCTCACTCCCATCTGATTGTTTATCAGTGCAGCCCCCCCTCAGATGCCCACCCTGGACCACCAGGGTAACCCACACTGGACCAGCAGGAAAGGGGGCAATAATAAAAAAATAAATAAAAAAAAGAGAATAGATGCCAATCAGTGCCCACAAATGGGCACTGACTGGCACAATATGGGATCAACTAGTGATGCCCAGCAATGCCATCAGTGCCACCCCTCAGTGTCCATCAGTGCCACCCCTCAGTGTCCATCAGTGCCACCCCTCAGCGCCCATCCATGCCCAGTGCCCACCTATCAGTGCCCATCTGTGCCACCCATAAGTGTCGCCTATGAGTGCCCATCAGTGCCGCCTATGAGTGCCCATCAGTGCCGCCTATGAGTGCACAGTGCCACCTATGAGTGCCCATCAGTGCCGCCTATGTGTGCCCATCAGTGCCACCTATGAGTGCCCATCAGTGCCACATACCAGCGCCGCCTATCAGTGTCGCCTATCAGTGTTCATCAGTGCCGCCTCATCGGTGCTCATCAGTGCCACCTCATTGATGCCCATCAGTGCCGCCATATCAGTGCCCGTAATCGAAGAAGAAAACTTACTTGCGCAAAATAAACCACCAAAATAAATCTCTATTTGTGGGAACAAAATGATAAATAAATTGTTTGGGTACAGTGTAGCATGACCGCGCAATTGTCATTCAAAGTGCGACAGCGCTGAAACCTGAAAATTGGCTTGGGAAGGAAGGTGCATAAGTGCCTGGTATGGAAGTGGTTAAGGGGGCGCGACAAGGGGTGTGTCCTATTCCTGCATACTTTTGCTGATAGGTGTCCCTCATTCCCATATGAAAAAGTTGGGAGGTATGCAGAAGACACAGCAGTGTAAAACTGTCTGGCAGTAGGATATTTTTAATGAACAAAGCTAGGCCCAAATGTGTTAGGGTCAAAGAGCACAGGCTGGGACTTTACAAGATATAAGATACTGCATAGGGCAGAGTAAAATTAGCCAGCAGCAAGACTGTTTTAATCAGGGATATGCTAGGAGATGTTATGGGGATAAAGGTTGTGTTTAATGCGACTGATAAAATATGAGGTGGTTTATGTGCACTCTCTTCTTGCAATTGTTTTTTTTTTCCTTTCAAATAGTGCAGCAATGTGTTATGAACAAATGGCAGTTAAGATGGGCCAGTGATGGTGAACCTCGGCACCCGGATGTTTTGGAACTACATTTCCTCTACAGTGTAGTTGAGCATAATGGGAAATGTAGTTCCAAAACATCTGGGGTGCCAAGGTTCGCCATCACTGAGATAGGCCCTATCTACAATAAAAACACTCACAAAAGAAATAAAAACCCCTGAAAAAAAACCACACATTTTTTGTTAAATAGAAAAGTTGCAGCAAAAAAATAAAACACAACATAAAATATACCCTCAAAAAAAATAAAATAAATTAAGCCCCAAAAATACCACCTCTGAAACAAAATCTTAATTTTTAAAGTAAAGACTTAAAAAACTAAAGTAAAGTAAAAAAAAAAAGTTTGCTTTGGACAGGACCGCAGCTATAAAGTGACCAATGACCTCAAATCAACCACAAAATAAAATGAAAGACAATAAAGCATCCAATGAAAAAAATAAAAAGCCAGCAAAGTTGTTGATCGCCCCAAGGAGATAGCAATAAGAATTATGGCACAGTTTGCAAACTGACCCTGAACTTGCCCAATCCAGTTTGTCAGCTTTCCTTACAAGAAGTTAATTAATTGACACTATGGCTGCTCTGCACCTCACCTATTTAGCGAGGGAACGATTTATCCAAAAACCCTTATTGGCCCTTCTAAGCCTACTGGCCATAGTTCAAAGGCCATGCCGTGCATAGTTTTTTTTTTAAAAATCTGCTTTGGCGAATATGCACAGAACAAGGAATTTCTAACCCATGCAAATCAAGGGTAATGGAGATCCCGAACCTCATCCCTATTTTCAAATGCACTGGCTATTGGTATTAATAAGTAATAACACTGGAGATTGTTGATCCAGGGAATATCCAATTGTCTTAGGAAATACATTTTATAAGGGTTTGTTTTGCCTTCCTCTGGATCAGCTGTGGGTTCTGGACCTTAAGGCCGGGTTCACACTGGTCGGACAAACGCTCCGACATTGGGACTGGGTTCACACTATACTACACTACAGCAGTACGACTTTCATCCTACTTTGCTCTGCGACATCGGTCCTACATTGGTCCTACATCCACCTGACTTTTATGAACAGGATACTACTTTGATCCAACTTTGTGATAGTCTGACTTGTTCTTTAACTAATTAAAACAATCAAAGAGTGAAATAAATTCCTTTCACTGCTGCTGTAATCACCATGTCGGATGTCAAAAGTCGGATGGTTAAGACAAGGCTTCTACTTTGAGCCGACTTCAATGATATTCAATGTGCTGAAGTAGGATCAAAGTCGGACCAAAGTAGTACAGGGAGCATTTTCAAAGTCGGCCGACTTGTGTCGGATCAGTTAAGACGGCTCTCATAGGGAAACATTGGTTTTCACACGTCATGTGACATTAGCTCCCAAAGTCGGAGCAGTTGTTGAAACAGTGTGAACCTGGCTTGGGAGCTCATGTTTCATGATGTGTGAAAATCAATGATTCCCTATGTGAGCTGTCTTAACTGGTCCGACACAAGTCGGTCTTACTTTGAAAATGCTCCGACTTTTGACATCTGACATGTGATTACAGCAGCAGTAAAATAAATTTATCTCACTCTGGGATTGTTTTGATTGGTCAAAGAACAAGTCAGACTATCACAAATTTGGATCAAAGTAGTATCCGGATGGATGTAGGACCGATGTTGCAGAGCAAAGTAGGATGAAAGTCGTACTACTGTCGTGTAGTATAGTGTGAACCCAGCCTGAAGATGCAGGTTTTTATAATTTATTCATGCCTTTTGCTTCAATTCAATAGAGACGTGTCTTTTTTCAAGACTTTCAATTATGTCTTTCTCATCATTTAAGTATTTCTTTATGGAAATCAAATAAGGAGCAATGCACTATGGACAATAGGTAGGTCACCCACTGACCTTAGCGGCAAACATCTGCCATTCTAAAAGACAAGGCATAGATATTAACTTCCACAAATTTACTGGGACAGTCCTACTTCTCGGTCCTCTGTCCCTATGATGCCAAGTCCCAGACTGTGTTTCGGGATCATAGCATCACCTCTTCAACAGAAACTCAAAAAAGAGTAATAACTGAGAGGACCATGGCCACCAGTGGGCAATTCGAACATATTCAGGGATGGCACCGCCCAGAAAGTGGTTGTGATCTGGGTGAGATCAAATGTGGGGCATGAATGGGGGATGATTAATTTTATGGATAACTATGAGGCCATTTATAAAATTTAAGAAGGGGAGAAGGCAAGAATCCCTCCCCAGTCCCCACCCACTGATGTGCACCTTCCAGGCACTCCCTTTTGATTACCAGATGCAAACCCTGAGTAAGCTTCATGTCGATTGGTATCAGAGTCAACGGCCTCTTCCTTGTCATGCAACAGTGTCTAGGCCTGGTGACTGACTGCTGAGACATAAGCGCTACATTTTAGGATGAGGTCACATGCTCCTCCATAATAGGAAGGCTTGGTTTTACAAGAGAACCTGTCACTTATCCCTGAATGGACATACTGTATTCTTTTTTTTGTGTGTGTTACAGTGATTGGCTAGCTCATTTGAAATGAATTGGCTTCAAATATCTGCGCCTGCCAAATACTCAAGAATTAAGCAACCAATTGCTGGAAGGGAAGAAGTTAGTTGATCTTACCAAGCCGAGACTGGGCACTGCAGAGCCCAATGAGGGCAAGAAGAAGGGTGTACTCCATAATTTTAGCAGGTAGGTAAGGTGATGGCTGGGATGCGGCGTCTGTCCTCTTCCACTGGGACTTATATAGCCTGAGCAGCCGATAATCTAAGAGGCGACAAAAACACTGTGTGAAGGACAGCTGCTGAGCAACCTTGGTTAAGTATAAGTAATTATTAACCTTCATGAAAAGGACAACTCCCCCCAAATCTGATATGTTAGTATAGCAAAGTTTCTTTCAAGGTAAATCACATTCTGGTCTTTTATAGTTATCAATACTAAAATAAAAAAAACACGGTCGACCAACTGTCATAGCTATCAAAAAGACAAAGCTTGGTGCCCCTGAATAATTCCCTGTGTAATAAGGAGAACCAGTGTCATTAGAGGGACACTTCCATTATAGGCCTGCTAAAGAAGGCTAAAACTGCCAAAAGACCTTAAAGGGTCACTAAACCCACATCATAGAAAACTATCAAAAAATTGTGTTTTAAATGCTCTTCATACTCACTCAGTCACTATGAGATTCATTTTCTGTATTCAGCAAAAATCCTGGTTGATCCAGCTGCTCTCTATCTCCCCTTTCTGTCCATGTCCCCGATTCAGCTAGGGATTTTGCAGCTGTGGTGGCAACTCTGCACATGCTCAGTTTTCAGTGAGTTTCTATGGTGAGCAGCTCAGGTGACTATAGAGTCATACATGTGGGCTTATACACAGTGGTAAATGACAGCCCACTCCCTCCCTCCTCCAAAAAAAAATTATGTGGGGTCCCTCCCAAAATCCATACCAGACCCTTTGGGGATTTTAAGGGGAACTGCACGCTAAATAAAAAAAAACAGTGAGGGGTTCGTCCCAAAATCCATACCAGGCCCTTATCCGAGCATGCAGCCTGGAAGGTCAGGAAAGGGAGGGCATGAGCGAGCGCTCCCCCTCCTCAACCATACCAGGCCGCTTGCACTCACATAGGGAGGGTGCCCTCCAAAGCACCTTGTTCCCATGCAAAAATACAAAAGGAACTTGGACAGCCGCACTCCAAAAAAAACGTTCCTTTAATTAAAATATATCACAAAAATAGACATGCCACAGCAAAACTGGAACAAAAAGCTAACGTTTCGCACTGTAGCTTCAGTGCTTAGTCATAGCTATGACTAAGCACTGAAGCTACAGTGCGAAACGTTAGCTTTTTGTTCCAGTTTTGCTGTGGCATGTCTATTTTTGTGATTCAATTTAATGAAAGGAACATTTTTTTTGAAGTGCGGCTGTCCAAGTTCCTTTTGTATTTTTGCATTTCCATTGCATTGCTGGCTCCCAAGGTTTGGATCCAGCGAAGGAGTTTTCTGATTGCTATTGAGCGGTATTTTTTCTCTCTCTACCTTGTTCCCATGTTGATGGTTTTTACTTTTTGACACTTTTTTTGGTGAATGGGTAGGGGAACAATGTACCCAATACCCATTCACATGGGGGGGATCTGGGCCTCTACCTGGACTACCACCGGCCAGGGTTGTTGGGGAGAGGCCCTTGTTCCAATCAACATGGGAACAAGGTGCTTTGGGGGGCAACCTCCCATGGAGGCAGAGTTTTTTAATTTTTTATATTTTTCAGGTCAGTTGAGGGGATTGATGATTGATTTACATCGCGGGCCCTTTTTTATTTTTTAATAAAGGGATTGTCAAAAACTGTCTCTTGTGGTTTTTACTTTTTGACACTTTTTTGGGTGAATGGGTAGGGTTACAATGTACCCGATACACATTCACATGGGGGGGGGGGGTGGGATCTGGGCGCCTCCTTGTTAGAGGTGGCTTCCAGACCCCAACAACCACTGGTCAGGGATGTCGGGAACCATGTGGCCTGGTATGGGTAGGGGGGGTGCCCCCCATCCTTACCTCCAGGCTTCATACACGGATAAAGATCTGGGATGGATTTTGGTGTGGGTTCCCCTTAAAATCCATACTAGACTGGAGGGTCTGGCATGAATTGTTTGGGAACACCACACAATTTATTTTTAATAAATTAAAAATAGCAGTCTAAAATTTTAATTTCTAACAGGTGTTTATTTTTCTGGAGCTCCTAGTGCAGCGGTAGGCAACCTCAGCACTCCAGCTGTTTTGAAACTACAAATCCCATCATGTCTCTAGGAGTCATACCTATGATTGTCAGGGTCTTGCAATGTCTCATGGGACTTGTAGATTCACCACAGCTAGAGGGCCAAGGTTGCCTACCCCTGTGACCTAGCGTATGAGGGAGGAGTACAATAGAAACTGGCCATATTATACTGATGGCTCTGCTTTCATAGTGCTGTTCTTTATGTCTTGCTGGAATGAAGCACAGTGTGCCTGGAGACCAGGTGATTGAGCTCAATATCCTTTATTTTAGTTGTAGTAATAAAAAAAAAAAAAAAAAGTTTTAAATAATATAATATGAGTTAGGAAATGATCAAAGTTATATAAGAAATGTAGTCAGTGTGCTCACCATGCAGAAAATCCAGCACCACAGACATTACTTTGCATTATTTTCTTACTATGAAATTCCATCAAAAGTTGAACTCCATGGAAAGCAAATATATATATATATAAAAAAGAGGCATGGGTATTTCTTCCAGATCTTTGCAGTATTCCAGTGTGAAACTGTGCTTATATGCTGGAGCTTCCTGTAATAGGGACCGGTTGCTGCTGCTCTCTAATTTTGCAGGGTGACTGGTCTCATCTCCGCCTTCTCCTGTAGTTTTCTGCAGGCAGCCTGTAGTGGGTGTGGCCTCCTGTGTCGTCATCCACAAGCCATGTACATCAAGGATGATGTCACTGCAACTTTTATCACCATGTCTCCCAGCATGAGCTGGGGGTTCGAAATCCTGCAAGATTGCATTCCAGCCCATTGCAAAAAGAGCACTCTCATGGGAATGTACAAGCCTAGACTCAGCAGAAAGTAGAATACAACAAGGAGAATCAATCAGAAAGTGGTAGAATTAGTTCACCCCACTGGGTGATCTCCAACTACCACTTGCGCAGGTACAATAATTCTATGAAGTCCTAGACCCTTCACTGCATTGGCTGTTTTTATTCTAACAAGATTTCATTAAAATCCTTACTGGACCTAATAAACATTAGTGTGGTGCTTTCACTCCTTTTATTACATTTTTTGAATTCCTCCAAGTTCCCCCCTACTCAGATTTCGGTTTGCTGTGCTACATGGGAGCAGCCTCACCATAGCTAGTCCAATCCACTTATCAGTTCACTTGCTATACTGGATATTAAAAGCAAGACTACTAATTCCTCTTACACAAGTACTTAGACTTCAGCAATAAAAATCTGACAGGAGTTTGTAAGAGCTACATGCGCTACTCAAAAATGGAAAATAAACGTTCGGACTATAAATATAATTGAATACAATGTGCCTGTAACATATGGCCAGAATTAGGTATCATCTATAATTCCTTATAGCGGTTGTAAACCCATTTAATCAGCTTTATGTTAAATTACTGTATTTATCGGCGTATAACACGCACCCTAACTTTAAGAGGAATGTTTCAGGGAAAAAAACTTTCCCCAGCCCCCTGCGTATAACACGCAGGCACAGTTTGCCCTCTATTTTCAGGGTAAAAAAAATGAGTGTTATACGCCAATAAATACAGTAATCATTGCAAGCTATTGTACAGTATGCATAGCTTCCTACCTGCTTGCTTTCTGTGTAATCCTTTGTTTGGTTTGTAAAGAAGGTCACCAGCAACTGCACTGTTCGTCCTGTGTTTCGTCAGATTAGACGACCTGTCAGAATGTGTAACCAAAGTGACTTTCCATCACCGCCATATTGCTAAACCCTGCACTCGTCCACAGTAAGGATACAGTGAGAAGGCGGCAAGCGGACATATTGTTACAACCACCGAAGTCTTGCATCTCACATTAATTTTTAACAGTAAACTCAGCTTATATAGTGAAATTCAGTAATTTCAAATCCCTAAGACTATTTTGATGTTGATTTTTCAAATAAGTGGTGTTCTGTCAGATTGGGAGAAGCGGCGTGCTGACGTCATCACTACACAAGAGAGTCCCGGAGTGAACGGGCTCTGTTAGCTGGCCGGCTATACAATTTTCTCATTTTTTTATCTTCACACTAAGTGTAATTTTAACCAATTTTTATATTAAATGTTTAACCACTTGACCACTGGGCACTTAAACCCCCTTCCTAACCAGACCAATTTTCAGCTTTCGGTGCTCTCACAATTTGAATGACAATTACTCAGTCATACAACATTCTACCCATTTGACATTTTTGTCCTTTTTTTCACACAAATAGAGCTTTCTTTTGGTCACCTCTGGGTTTTTTATTTTTTGCGCTATAAAAGAAAAACGACTGAAAATTCTGTAAGAAAAAAAAAAAAAACTTGTTTCTGTCATATTAGCAGGTTATTTCTCACACACAGCATATGCATACCACAAATTACACCCCAAAACACATTCTGCTATTCCTCCAGAGTATGGCGATACCCCATGTGTGGGACTTTTACACAGCGTGGCCACATACAGAGGCCCAACATGCAGGGAGCGCCACCAGGCGTTCTGGAACACCCAGACCAATTCTGACATTTCTCTCCTACATGGAAAAATCATAATTTATTTGCTAGAAAATTACATAGAACCCCAAAACATTATATATGCTTTTTTAGCAAAGACCCTAGAGAATACAATGGCGGCTGTTACAACTTTTTATCTCGCACGGTATTTTCGCAGAAATTTATTGAACGCGTGTTTTTTAAAAAACTGTTTTGTGCTTAAAACAAAACAAAACAGTAAAGTTAGCCCAATTTTTTTTCATAATGTGAAAGATGAAATTACTCCGAGTAAATACAGTGCAGAAAATAAGTATTTGAACACCCTGCTATTTTGCAAGTTCTCCCACTTGGAAATCATGGAGGGGTCTGAAATTGTTATCGTAGGTGCATGTCCACTGTGAGAGACATAATCAAAAAAAAAATTCCAGAAATCACAATGTATGATTTTTTAAACTATTTATTTGTATGATACAGCTGCAAATAAGTATTTGAACACCTGAGAAAATCAATGTTAATATTTGGTACAGTAGCCTTTGTTTGCAATTACAGAGGTCAAACGTTTCTTGTAGTTTTTCACCAGGTTTGCACACACTGGAGGAGGGATTTTGGCCCACTCCTCCACACAGATCTTCTCTAGATCAGTCAGGTTTCTGGGCTGTCGCTGAGAAACACGGAGTTTGAGCTCCCTCCAAAGATTCTCTATTGGGTTTAGGTCTGGAGACTGGCTAGGCCACGCCAGAACCTTGATATGCTTCTTACAGAGCCACTCCTTGGTTATCCTGGCTGTGTGCTTCGGGTCATTGTCATGTTGGAAGACCCAGCCTCGACCCATCTTCAAAGCTCTAACTAAGGGAAGGAGGTCGTTGCCCAAAATCTCGCAATACATGGCCCCGGTCATCCTCTCCTTAATACAGTGCAGTCGCCCTGTCCCATGTGCAGAAAAACACCCCCAAAGCATGATGCTACCACCCCCATGCTTCACAGTAGGGATGGTGTTCTTGGGATGGTACTCATCATTCTTCTTCCTCCAAACACGGTTAGTGGAATTATGATCAAAAAGTTCTATTTTGGTCTCATCTGACCACATGACTTTCTCCCATGACTCCTCTGGATCATCCAAATGGTCATTGGCAAACTTAAGACGGGCCTTGACATGTGCTGGTTTAAGCAGGGGAACCTTCCGTGCCATGCATGATTTCAAACCATGACGTCTTAGTGTATTACCAACAGTAACCTTGGAAACGGTGGTCCCAGCTCTTTTCAGGTCATTGACCAGCTCCTCCCGTGTAGTCCTGGGCTGATTTCCCACCTTTCTTAGGATCATTGAGACCCCACGAGGTGAGATTTTGCATCGAGCCCCAGTCCGAGGGAGATTGACAGTCATGTTTAGCTTCTTCCATTTTTTAATGATTGCTCCAACAGTGGACCTTTTTTCACCAAGCTGCTTGGCAATTTCCCCGTAGCCCTTTCCAGCCTTGTGGAGGTGTACAATTTTGTCTCTAGTGTCTTTGGACAGCTCTTTGGTCTTGGCCATGTTAGTAGTTGGATTCTTACTGATTGTATGGGGTGGACAGGTGTCTTTATGCAGCTAATGACCTCAAACAGGTGCATCTAATTTAGGATAATAAATGGAGTGGAGGTGGACATTTTAAAGGCAGACTAACAGGTCTTTGAGGGTCAGAATTCTAGCTGATAGACAGGTGTTCAAATACTTCTTTGCAGCTGTATCATACAAATAAATAGTTAAAAATTCATAAATTGTGATTTCTGGAATTTTTTTTTTTGATTATGTCTCTCACAGTGGACATGCACCTACGATGACAATTTCAGACCCCTCCATGATTTCCAAGTGGGAGAACTTGCAAAATAGCAGGGTGTTCAAATACTTATTTTCCGCACTGTAGATACCCAACATGTCACACTTCAAAATTGCGCACACTCGTGGAATGGCGCCAAACTTCGCTACTTAAAAATCCCCATAGGCGGTATTGCAGAGTATTGGGGTATTGCAAAGTATCATGTAGGGTATTGCCGAGTACTGGGGTATTGCCGAGTATTGGGGTATTGCCGAGTATTGGGGTATTGCCGAGTACTGGGATATTGCAGAGTACTGGGGTATTGCCGAGTATTGGGGTATTGCCGAGTACTGGGGTATTGCCGAGTACCGGGGTATTGCCGAGTATTGGGGTATTGTTGAGTACTGGAGTATTGCCGAGTACTGGGGTATTGCCGAGTATTGGGGTATTGTTGAGTACTGGAGTATTGCCGAGTACTGGGGTATTGCCGAGTATTGGGGTATTGCCGAGTATTGTTGAGTACTGGAGTACTGGGGTATTGTTGAGTACTGGGGTATTGCCGAGTACTGGGGTATTGCCGAGTATTGGGGTATTGTTGAGTACTGGAGTATTGGGGTATTGTTGGGTACTGGGGTATTGTTGGGTACTGGGGTATTGTTGGGTACTGGGGTATTGTTGGGTACTGGGGTATTGTTGGGTACTGGGGTATTGTTGGGTACTGGGGTATTGTTGGGTACTGGGGTATTGGGTACTGGGGTATTGTTGGGTACTGGGGTATTGTTGGGTACTGGGGTATTGTTGGGTACTGGGGTATTGTTGGGTACTGGGGGGATTGCTGGGTACTGGGGGGATTGCTGGGTACTGGGGGGGTTGCTGGGTACTGGGGGGGTTGCTGGGTACTGGGGGGATTGCAGAGCTGGGATGTTTTGAGGGATGGCTGGATCTGTGACTGCATTTGTCACAGATCCAGCCACAGCTCAGCTGCTGACACCCCGCTCCCCCCCCCCCCTCTCCTCGCACACTGTACAGAGAGGAGAGGGAGGAACCGGCGTCATCAAATGACGCCGGTTTGTTTACAAGTGATCGCGCCGTCATTTGACGGCGCGATCACGTGGTAAAGGCCGCGATCAGCGGCAATTTACCGTGATCCGTGATGCGCCGGGTCTTCTAGACCCGGCGAGCACGGACACTTTCGCGAGCGCGTCCCAGGGGACGCGCAATCGTGAAAGTGAAGGACGACGTCCCAGGGACGTCGTCCCAAGATAACCCCGCCGCGCCGTAGCAGTAAAATGCTTATGGCGCGGTGGGAAAGTGGTTAATGGATTACGCTTTGCTGGCCTTTTTTTCCCTTCCTTCCTTTCTTTCTTTCCTTCCTCACCAGGCCTCAAGGGTTACTCGCCACCAGTTGCCCACCTAACCCCTACCATGCCCTGCCTCTAATCCCGCCCTCATAAATTATCTCATGAAATGACACTACTTTCATGTTTTGATTTGAATAACTTAATTTTGTTTTATGCAGAATTAAGTTAGAAAAATATTTCCAACTTTATCTGTGCCCACCAATGCAGCCTGTGTCCCCCATAATGCAGCCTACCTGTGGATGGGAAGAGAAGAGAGCTGTCGCTGGATGATCAGAGCAGGGAACATCACATCTTTCATTTCAATAGCTGTGTGTTCCCCTGCTGTGCGCTGTCACATAAGCCCCTCCTCTTGTCCGGGGAACTTTGATACATGTCATCAGTCCTAGTATTGGACAGTGATTTGTCTATCAAAGTCCCGGAAAGCGAGGAGGGGCTTATGTGAAGGCGCACGGCGTGGGGAGCACACAGCTATTGAAATGAAAGCTTTGATGTTCCCTGCTCTGATCATCCAGCCGGCAGCTCTCCTCTCTTCCCCTCTGATCGGCAATGCTAACCCCCCGGAGCTCCCAGGCAGCCCTTCTCGCCAGCCCTCAAAATCCACTCGCAAAATGCGAGTGGATTTTTCGAGGGCTGATATATGCATTCACTTACTTGGTTATATTGGTTTTCTTGGATATTTTCACGCTTATTTGCGCAGCTGTTTTTTTTATATATATGTCTATTTTTTGTGTGTGTCTCACGTTTTAAGTTGCAGCATTATTTTTACCGTATTTATTGGCGTATAACACGCACCCTAACTTTAGGAGGGACGTTCCAGGAAAAAAAACTTTTCACAGCACCTTGTGTATAACACGCAGGCACAGTTTACACTCTATTTTCAGGGTAAAAAAGTGAGTATTATACGCCAATAAATACAGTAATTGTTCACATTTATTGTAAACAGACAGCACAGTACCACCCCCTTTTTATAGATTATCAAACCTGTGGTATTAGCAGGCTTGCCACTGCTTTTAAAATTCCACATCTAAAAAGTCAGACAGATTTTTAAATACTGAATTTCACTATAAAAGCTCAGTTTACTGTTAAAAATAAGTGTGAACTGCATGACCCTGGTGTGAGAAGGGAGAGAATGCCGCGCCACAAATAAATTATTAAAATCGGTTAATTCTTAACAAGAAAAACCTGTGACAAAGAAAATTAAAGTCATGCAAATTAACTTTGAAGCTGCTCCCCTAAAAAAAAAAAGAAGAGAGGAACGGTGTGTTCTTCCAATTTAGTTAATGGCTATGTGGTAGGGGGCGCTAGTGAAAAATAACGTTCGTTGTGAGCGAACTGTAACTTGATAGTGGTGGATATAGCATTAATACATTTAAACAGAATTAAAGCAAACAATAAGTGATATATAAGAATTGATATCACTTATTGTTTGTTTGCTGTAATTCTGTTTACATTTATTAATGCTATATCCACCACTATCAAGTTACAGTTCGCTCACAACAAACATTATTTTTGACTAGCGCCCCCTACCACATAGCCATGACCCTGGTGTAAGAAGATGTCCACTTGGCACCTTCTTACTGTGGACCAGTGCGTGATGTAGCAAGATGGGGCGGACGAAACGTCACTTCCGTTACAAATTATGATAGGTCACCTAATCTGACAAATCTCCGGCAAGCTCTTTGTGCCAGAAAAATGATGTGTACATTCCGGGGCTACGTCCGGGGCAAGCGTCAGCCCCAAGATCCCACAATACCCCTTTCCCATTCTGAGGCTAAGCCTTGATTATGGAATAATGCAGCATCTAAAATCGGCTCCCTATTCGCTATACACGGTTGCCATGGTAAAACCAGAACGAAAACGAGGCTTGGCTTCTGGAACTAATGTGCATGCGCAGGATAATGGCCACAGAGACTGAGTGAGGGCAGAAATAAAATGCTGTTTAGATGTGGAAGACAAGAGTTATAATGGCAGTGGTTGCATACAAAGCAGGAGCCTTCAATAAAAGTTTCTTCTTTCAAGCAAGAATGTTCTATTTGCCTTCTGTATGCGTGTATAGCTTCTACAGCAACATGCAATTTCATATTTATTATTTGGTGTAAAATTATCTGAGTTTACTACTGCTTTAACCATCGCAGAAACGTATAAATCTACAGAATGGCACAGATGGGCAAATGTCCCATTTAATTTGCCACCGTGTGGTTGCGTGGCACGATCCCGACCCTCGATGTCCGCCGGTGTCAGTGTAAAAACATCATCTACCCGTTCTTCCTAGTGACATGTCACTGATCGTCTGTTCCCTCTCATCGGGAACAGCAATCAGTGACGTGTCACTTGTAGCCACGCCCCTTAACAGTTAAAAGGACTCCCTAGGACACACTTAACCACTTCAGCGCCCCCTACAGGTTAACCCCTTGACTGCCAGTGTCATTTTCACAGTAATGAGTGCATTTTTATAGCACCGGTCGCTGTAAAAATGACAATGGTCCCAAAATGGTGTCAACATTTAAAACCCAAGGTGATTAAATACCACCAAAAGAAAGCTCTATTTGTGGGAAAAACAAACGTCAATTTTGTTTGGGAGCCACGTCGCACGATTGTCAGTTAAAGCAACGCAGTGCCGAATCGCAAAAAGTGGCCTGGTCTTTGGCCAGCCAAATGGTTCGAGTTAAAGGAACACTAAAGGTTCGTTTTTTATTAGATCAGTTGATTGCTGTAAGCTAGAGCATTTAAATATCACTTATCTCGTTTTTCCTTTTGACCTCCAAAATACAGTAATACAGGTTTGAAAATGCCATTTCCTGTCTCTCCTCTGGTTGCTTTCCACCAGCACCTGAGCTGTTTGGCATGGTGGAAAGCAGAATGTTTTTTTCCCCCCTCCCTATGACTACAGCCCTGCGTGAAGATGCTCTCTTATCCCTCACAGGCATGGAGGCTAAGCCTTAGGCCGTGATGTAGCAAGAATGAACGCGCACCGCAAACCAGGAAGTCAGTGAGAATAACGATTCAGGAGTGACGGAGGTGAATAAAGCAGCTCTATTTCAACAGGTATCAAACTAGTTATAATGCAAATAACAAAACAAAAAACTGCGCTAATTTAGGAAAAATAGAATACTTAAAAACACGTTAATGTTTTGGGCTGCAGCTGTCGTGTGAGAACACAGAGAGAATAATATAAATAGAGCAAAGCCGCGCCACTATAGGTATACCCAAGGCGCTGTGAAAAAATATTATGCAAATTAGTTTATAGGCAGCAACATTGGTTCTGTCATGCAGTAAAAAAAATTCACAGGTCTAGATTATACCAACATATTAGATACCAACACTTTAAGAAGTACCTATGGTGAGCTACTGTAGCAAATATTAGGCAGAATATTAGTTGGATCATGCAAATAAAGATTCCCTAAGTCTGGAATCTGCCAACATGCCAAACAACATCATTTAAAATCATTTACCAATGTAGGTTTTGAATGAACAAAAAAAGGGAGGAGGGAAAAAAAAGGGGAAAAAACAATTCATACAGTCACCAATAGTAATAGACACCAATACTGGAAGTCCATCAGATAGACCAAAGGAACGTGCAATGAAATAATGGTAGTATAAACTTCAATGTCACCAAGTCCATCAAAACAACTCCTTAGTGGATCGTGAGCCTAAAGTGATCCCTTTCATATGCTGACAGATACACAAATCGACCAACAATCGCACCACCATGAGAGTGTGAGCCTTGAAGTGATCCCTTCACCAATAAAGTAGTGGAGGCTTACCAAAAGCAAGCTCTAAAAGAGCAGATGGCTATAGCCCAGCCACGGCATAGATATCTGGAGGCTCCAATACTTTTCCTTCCAGTCGATGTTGCGGCTGCTGGATTGAGCGCGACTTACGACTCGGCCATGGGAACAAATAAAGAGCATACCATAGTGTAATTCCGTAGGAGATTGTTTTATTTTAAAAAACAAATGAGTACTCACATTTAAAAAAGTCAAATTAAGCATATGACAAGCCGGCCGGCAAACGTTCGAGCGATACCTTCCCTCTACGTGGTGACGTCACTGCGTGACCCCCAGACGCGTTTCGTCATCAACATACCTTCTCAATGAGAACGTCTGTTGATGACGAAACGCGTCTGGGGGTCACGCAGTGACGTCACCACGTAGAGGGAAGGTATCGCTCGAACGTTTGCCGGCCGGCTTGTCATATGCTTAATTTGACTTTTTTAAATGTGAGTACTCATTTGTTTTTTAAAATAAAACAATCTCCTACGGAATTACACTATGGTATGCTCTTTATTTGTTCCCATGGCCGAGTCGTAAGTCGCGCTCAATCCAGCAGCCGCAACATCGACTGGAAGGAAAAGTATTGGAGCCTCCAGATATCTATGCCGTGGCTGGGCTATAGCCATCTGCTCTTTTAGAGCTTGCTTTTGGTAAGCCTCCACTACTTTATTGGTGAAGGGATCACTTCAAGGCTCACACTCTCATGGTGGTGCGATTGTTGGTCGATTTGTGTATCTGTCAGCATATGAAAGGGATCACTTTAGGCTCACGATCCACTAAGGAGTTGTTTTGATGGACTTGGTGACATTGAAGTTTATACTACCATTATTTCATTGCACGTTCCTTTGGTCTATCTGATGGACTTCCAGTATTGGTGTCTATTACTATTGGTGACTGTATGAATTGTTTTTTCCCCTTTTTTTTCCCTCCTCCCTTTTTTTGTTCATTCAAAACCTACATTGGTAAATGATTTTAAATGATGTTGTTTGGCATGTTGGCAGATTCCAGACTTAGGGAATCTTTATTTGCATGATCCAACTAATATTCTGCCTAATATTTGCTACAGTAGCTCACCATAGGTACTTCTTAAAGTGTTGGTATCTAATATGTTGGTATAATCTAGACCTGTGAATTTTTTTTACTGCATGACAGAACCAATGTTGCTGCCTATAAACTAATTTGCATAATATTTTTTCACAGCGCCTTGGGTATACCTATAGTGGCGCGGCTTTGCTCTATTTATATTAGTTATAATGCAAAACATTACTTTTTACTTTATCAGCTACTGTCAGACTTTAATTTAAGAGGAAAATATTTTTGTCTTTACAACCCCTTTAAAGGACGAGATTGGGCACTTATGACACGTCAGATGTCTTTTGCTATACCACAGGGATTTCCCATGCATCAGATGGACATTTAGTGGAAACCAAAATTGCAATCGTAAAAATTGTACACACGGCCAGCATAAGAGACATTTCTTATTCTTGATGAATAGAGAAGCTGAATAGCTGAATAGAGAAGTCATTTGTCTTCTGTCACTCGAATAATTGAATGTACTGTAATAAAACTGCCAAACAAATTTCTGCATAAATATTGACACAGATGTAATGTGCAGCCAACAGATTGTATAACTGCTGCAAACACACACACTCTTCTTTATTGAAAGACAACGATGTAAAAGACGGGTGATCAATGTTACACTGGTAGTTAAAAGCAGGTTTTAAAGCTAAACGTCATTATCAGTCATTTATGAATCTGCTCCTTGGGGGCGGGGTCCATAGTACACATTAACACTTTTCTGTAGACTCCAAGTGCATGATAGCCAGGGAGCACATGGAGGGAATGAGTAAAAGTGCAGAGGTCAACTGGACCAGAGTCCTAGCTCAAACCCCTTAAACAATAATTTACACAGTTCTTCAGTCATTTCATAACAGGGTCTGCCATCTGCCAAAAAAAGGAAGCTGACCAACAGAAGAAAAGCACACTCTTCCAGAATTCGGTGTGAATGCTCGTCGACGGGCTTCGCTGTAGCAGCCTTCAAATAACTTTTATAAGTTGCTCCCCAGTGTGATGGCATTTACAAAATGTAGAAATGCAAACGTCCCAGAGTCACTTGCAGCTCCACAGTTCATTGCCGAGAACCGCCAACCATTTGCCCCGACTGCTGTTGCTGCAGCTCGTGTTTTCGAGAGGCTATGGGAAGGAAACACAAATCATGACTAGAAAAGGTGGTGTGAAAATATAAACATTCCAGATCTGCCACTTATTGGTATTTGCCTTTTGTGCTGCTAATCATTTCACAGCTAAAAGAAAGAAGCGGTAGTAATTGAAGAAACCTGCCACTAGACCAATCAATTCAACAAAAACCTTCCTATAAGATTATATGTGCATACACGGTATTGTAGGCATGTTATTTACCTGTAAATGCCTCCCTTGTGTAGGCTGCTGCTGGGTGCCCCATCTTTGATTGTGGCGACAGCAGCCACTGGAGTCTCAATTGATACTTTATAGCAGTGATGGCAAACCTTGGCACCCCAGATGTTTTGGAACTACATTTCCCATGATGCTCAGAGTGCATGAGCATCATGAAATATGTAGTTCCAAAACATCTGGGGTGCCAAGGTATAGTAATATAGTATATAGTAAGAGCCTCTCCAAGCCTATGGAACTCCTTACCCCAATCTGTCCATCTATCTACTTCTCTATTGGCTTTAGAGGATCCCTGAAAACTCTCCTCTTCAGAGAAGCCCACCCTACCCACACCTAACAACTGTATTTTCATTTTTGTTTATCTGATCATCCCCCACAGCTACTACCCTCTGTTCCACCTAACCCTCCCTTCTAGACGGTAAGCTCTAACAAGCAGGGCCCTCTGATCCCTCCTGTATTGTGACTGTACTGTCTTCTCTGATGTAAAGCGCTGTTGGTGCTATATAAATTCTGTATAATAATAATAATACCCTTAGCTCCTCCCCTGGTCTATACAGTTATGTAGGGAGGCAAGGGTATGGGTGGAGGAGCTAGTCCAGCACAAACATTTTGATTTTTACATGTATGTGTGAAGCATCAGAATTGGCCTGGTAGGCAAGTGGTTAAAGTGTAATAAATGGGCAAAACAACATAATTCCTAATATTTTCCATGAAGTCCACCTTATATAATCATTGCCTTACCAGCTGCGCTCTTCCGTTGCTCCGACAGTGTATAGATTTCCTGCAGTTGCTTTTTCTGGTCATTGCTGAGCGGTGCTGTCAGTGAATGATACCAGGCTTGATCTCTACTCTGTATGCCTGAGTCAGGAGAAGAGCAACCAAGGACATGATCAGCAATTTTCTATGTACAAGGAAAGATATAACACCCCCCTTACTATGGGAGCACAAACTAGTTGTATACCTAATGTATAGCAATATTAATGTGTGTAGTGTACTTGTCTTATGTCAGTAGCTTTAAAAAGTGGATCTAGTATCAGATAAAATGTTTGTCACGCCAAGTAATGTGTCAGTATAACACTTCCAGATATTTATCCCCATTCACAGAGATCATAGTTATCTCCCCCCCCCCCCCCCAATAAGGCCATGATTAGGGCGAGACATTTTTTTGTTGCCATCCTTTAGGGTGACCATCTACTTTCTAAACTGAAATAGCACAATCTTGTAAATCCATTTCCTCCACTCAGGTCTCGGATTACGCTCTGTGCCGGGCAGTGCGTGACATTTAAGATTTACGCCAAGTTCCACTTTAAAAGTCACAATTCACCGATTATGAAGGCTGCCATAGCTGACCTCAATCTGAACATGAAGTATGCAGGTCTCAATTAGGTCTTTATATTTCTTTCCTCCAATGTTTTTAAAGGAGGCGTATGGCCAAAGCTTTTTTGGCTGGGATTCTCCTATGAATCATAGGAGAGCAGTTAGTTCTGAACTCCTGTGACCCATTTTTAGCGGACAGGCTGATTTAGACAGTCCAGGCTGGGGGAAGATTCCAATGCCTGGACTGGCAGCTGGCTAAGCCTCTCAGCTGCACCACTGAGAGACTGAGCCACCTGCTCCCTTCCCAGCTCAACTGAGAGCTGGAGGGGCAGGGCAGACCAGAGAGCTGGTGACTGACAGTCACTGGCTCTCTGCTCAGAGTGGAGGGGAGAACTGAGTGATCAGCAGTGTTTGACCACTCAGTTCTCAGTGAAGAGGTGACAGGGGACAGATGCAGCATCGGATCTATGCTGCATCCACCTAGGCAAGTATACGTTTTTTTTTTCTGATACCCCAAACTTATCTTTTAAGATGCTTAGAGCAATATGAATTGTGGTGTCAGTGATTTTATAGGGTTCTCCCTAATGTGGGAGCCTTATAAAGGGCCTGTAATGAGTCCTCTCTAGCAGTCTTATGTAACAGGTCTCCAGTTTTTGAGTGTCTTCTGTAGTATGTGCACAGTTTTCTGCAACATTATATACTCTAAAAGTGGTGTTCGAGTGTTTCAGTGATTTCAGGGGCTGCACTTTAAAGCTGAAAATTAAAGAGGAACTGTAGCCTGCTCACATAATTTGTAATAAAAACATCTTTGCCATTCTGAAGCTTCCCTCCAACCACTTTGCATATTATTTTATATATACTATCAGCCAAATATCACTCCACCCTGCTGAGGAAGTGTTTTCACGCAACGCGTCCAGGGGTTTTGGAGCCTACACGTCGCTCGGTGTCATTCCTGGTGAACTCCGTGAGCTGTGTTACATATATGTACATGCCTGTTTACATCTGAAGAAATGTGAGTAGCCTGTCAAATGCCTATTTGATTAAAGCAGTGATCAAGCGGAAGCTCTTAGATGGTTGTTTTTTCTTCCATGTCCCCTTGCTCCGGTATCCATGCTGAGACCATCAATAGGAGACCTACTTCACATCCTGTTTTCCTAATGCTCTAATGACCATCTGCTAACCCAGTGGTCTTAACCTAAGGTGAGAGTAGCCATCTACACTGGTGGAGGGATAAGTTTCAATACCTGCTACCCTAGCTTTCTCTCACGTAGTGAAGATCTTCATTCAATCATTCATCTCACTGAATGTTCTACAGAAGTTTTTCTCCTTTTGTCACGAATTGTTTGGACTTTACCAATTTTCTTATTATATTCTTATTATATTCTATATTTTACATGGTTTGCGCTGCACTATATATATATATATTTTATCAGCCAAATATGCTGCAGAAATCTCCCTCCACTGGGTCTGGCTGCAATAATTTTAACTGTGGACAGCTGAAGCCGCTGCCTGTTCACTTCCTGGATTTACAGACACACCTCCAGCTCTGCAGCTCTCATTGGCCCTCTTGTGACTCACCCCCCTCCCTTCTTTGCAAACTCTCAATAGAGTTAGAGAGCTGTGCATGTCGTCATAAGGCTTTTTACCAGTCAAGAAACAGGAAGAGGGCTGTTTAAGGTATTTACTAGCATAAAAAAAATGTTTTACTATCCAAAGTTAAAACAAGGGCGGAAGATTTATTAGATAGAAAGATGAAAAAAATGACTGAAGTTCCGCTTTAAGCTGCTTACATTTTGCATTCCCTGGTTCCTCCTTATCAACCTGCTGATATTAAAGTGCCCCCGTCTCTGTGTTTCATGAAAAAAAGAAGACCTCCTTCACCGTATCTCACGTCGGCTCCCACCACTCACGGCTGTGTCTCCTCTCTGCCCGTCTTGCATAAGCAGCGGCGGGGCCAAGGTTTCCCCACGGACATCAGCGGGACGCGAGGAAAGGGGGAGAAAGACACAGCCGGTTCCGTAATTGCCGGGAGATATGGTGAAGGTGGTATTTTTATGAAACACAGAGACAGGGGGGCACTGTATTAGGATATAAAATATATTGGTTATTCCTGCAGCAGGAGGGGGGATGGGGCGGCGCTATCACTAGGTGACACTGTGCTGTCTAACATGCTTTAAAAAAGGTACGGAATCTGTGTTTCTGTATTTGGGGTTAAACACTTTCAATAAAACGAGTTGTATTTTAGAACCATCAGAACTACCTATCAGAGGCTTACCCAACAAGACGTCTGTAAAGAACTGGTATTCATCCAAGGCATCATGGCAATCAAGCGGAGTACTAAACCCTTCTAAGGCCGTCTCCTCCAGTGCTTCATCATCCCAGTCATCATCGTCATCATCGTCTTCATCTTCCCTGGTGTTTTCCTGCATGGCCTGGCCCAGGCTGCTCGCCTCCTCCTCATCACTTGGAATCTCCTCTTTAAATGAAAACATTTCATTTAGTTCAAAGTATAGGTAAAGCAAACACTGTTTATTTTAGCTTTAAAAATGGAAAGTTTTATTGCCGTCTATGTCTCCATTCAGGAGATTCACCCTCTATTTGTCCCGGTGACCACTGTCACCCAGACAGAAAATGGTCTGAAATCCAAAATATCACAGTATTCATTAGAAAAAGGAAGTGGCAGCAAGAAAGACAATTTCACATCACACTGGAGAGATTTCCTGTCACTTCCTGTTGGTTTTCGAGGACAGGCAGTGAGGAGACAAAGAAAAATAAATTACAGGGGTTTTAAAATATACTCTACTCTAGCCAAAGCCAAGAAAGATTTTAAAGCCCAACTCCGGGCAAATAATTATGTTTGTTTTGTTCAGTTTTCTGTCTCTAAACCCACTGGAGAGATTTATCATCACTTTCTGAGCCTGTGACACTCATACAAGATATGGGTGCATGGCCAACACTGGGACAGAAAGGCACAGACAGCAATAAAAACATTATGTGGAAAAATAATGCGCAGGTCTCAATAAATGAATGATTAAATAAAATAAAATACAATGTAATGAATCCAGTGAAGCCTATAAACACCAAACTGATTCAAACTGTGCGAATCATGCTGCTGCAGCAAAAAAAATTCAGATATAAACATCAATAGCATAGAGTTGGATTTAGCTGCTCTGCATAATTATCTAATGCTCAAGTAAATGGGTAATGAAACCAAAATAGATCAAACACAAAATTATATACACAAATTGATCCGTGCAGATGTATCGCCGTGACTTAATCTCATAATATAAGTGAGTGACATTAGTCCATAGAGAGTCCAATTCCAGTGAAAATTCAATCATTTCTATAAAACAGTGCCAGCCAGATCCGAAGGAAACCGTGCCAAAGAGCAGGATAGATGAAACCTCCACCTCTTATATCTTATCTGCTTAAAGCGGAGTTCCACCCAGGAAAACCACTTTTGCCCATTTTCTTTAAAAAAATTAAATTAAAAAAAAACTGAAAAAAAAAAAAAAAAACACTCACCCGAAATACCTGTTGCTATGCGGAAGTCCGTAATCTGCCTCACCTGCACCGCGGTCCGATTTCTTCTTCTCCTTCTCCTTGTGAATGGGGCGCGCTGCTTTCTGGGAACTGTGTGTGTTCTCAGAGAGCAGCGCGCCCATTCACAAGCCAGCGCGAGACTCACGCAGGCGCAGTAGGAAATGGGCAGTGAAGCCGTACGGCTTCACTGCCTGTTTCCCATAGTGTGGATGGCGGCGCGGGACCCGGAGCGATCGTGGGACCGGCATCGGGGGGCCCATCAGCGCGGGCAAGTAGGACAAGGTAAGTGTCCTTATTTAAAGTCAGCAGCTACACTGTTAGTAGCTGCCGACTTTAAAAAAAAAAAAAAATTGCAGCTGGAGCTCCGCTTTAACAGCTCAAATGGATCTCTATGAGTGTGATCGTAAGCGCGTGTGGCTAGCAGCCCTGCATATAGTTTCCTGGAAACTCCTGTGTGTTATTCGTCTGTACGTTCGTCTGTAGTGCACTCAATCAAAGCTCCCATTCAAGTTGACCCAAAATAGGAAAGATGCCGATAAAGTGTAATAACTAGGGTTGTCCCGATACCACTTTTTTGAGACCGAGTACAAGTACCGATACTTTTTTTCAAGTACTCGCTGATACCGAATACCGATACTTTTTTTTTAATGTCATGACAGTATTTTATAATTTATTTATTTATTGTGTTTTTTTAGGGGGGGGGGGGGTGGTAGGTGGATTGTCAGTGTGTTTTATTTTTGTTATTTACATCTTATTTTTATTTATTTAAAAAATATATATTTATTGCAATTTTTTTTTTTTTATCAGCCCTGTTGGGGGTCTTTGGAGAGATAACAGGGGTCTTAATAGACCTCTGAAATCTCCGCTTTAAGACAGAGAAAGGGACTAAGGACACAGATTTCCAGTTTAGCGGCTCCTACCTCCGCTCTCCATCTTGACAAATTGAGGGGGGAGAGAGGTCAGCACGGAACACCGTGGGGAGAGAGGTCAGCACGGAACACGGGGGGAGAGAGGACAGCACGGAACACGGGGGGGAGAGAGGACAGCACGGAACACGGGGGGGAGAGAGGACAGCACGGAACACGGGGGGGGAGAGAGGACAGCACGGAACACGGGGGGGAGAGAGGACAGCACGGAACACGGGGGGGGAGAGAGGACAGCACGGAACACGGGGGGGGAGAGAGCACAGCACGGAACACGGGGGGGGGGAGAGAGGACAGCATGGAACACGGGGGGGAGAGAGGACAGCACGGAACACGGGGGGGAGAGAGGACAGCGCGGAACACGGGGGGGAGAGAGGACAGCGCGGAACACGGGGGGGAGAGGACAGCACGGAACACGGGGGGGGGGGGGAGAGAGGACAGCACGGAACACGGGGGGGGGGGGGGAGAGAGGACAGCACGGACCACGGGGGGGGGGAGAGAGGACAGCACGGACCACGGGGGGGGGGGGAGAGGACAGCACGGACCACGGGGGGGGGGAGAGGACAGCACGGACCACGGGGGGGGGGGGAGAGGACAGCACGGACCACGGGGGGGGGGGGGAGAGAGGACAGCACGGACCACGGGGGGGGGGGAGAGAGGACAGCACGGACCACGGGGGGGGGGGGGAGAGAGGACAGCACGGACCACGGGGGGGGGAGAAGAGGACAGCACGGACCACGGGGGGGGAAGAAGAGGACAGCACGGACCACGGGGGGGGGGGGGGGAGAAGAGGACAGCACGGACCACGGGGGGGGGGGGGGAGAAGAGGACAGCACGGACCACGGGGGGGGGGGGGGAGAAGAGGACAGCACGGACCACGGGGGGGGGGAGAAGAGGACAGCACGGACCACGGGGGGGGGGGGGGGGAGAAGAGGACAGCACGGACCACGGGGGGGGGGGGGGGGAGAAGAGGACAGCACGGACCACGGGGGGGAGAGAGGACAGCACGGAACACGGGGGGGAGAGAGGACAGCACGGAACACGGGGGGGAGAGAGCACAGCACGGAACACGGGGGGGAGAGAGCACAGCACGGAACACGGGGGGGGAGAGAGGACAGCACGGAACACGGGGGGGGAGAGAGGACAGCACGGAACACGGGGGGGAGAGAGGACAGCGCGGAACACGGGGGGGAGAGAGGACAGCGCGGAACACGGGGGGGAGAGGACAGCACGGAACACGGGGGGGGGGGGGGAGAGAGGACAGCACGGAACACGGGGGGGGGGGGGGGGAGAGAGAGAGGACAGCACGGACCACGGGGGGGGGAGAGAGGACAGCACGGACCACGGGGGGGGGGGGGAGAGGACAGCACGGACCACGGGGGGGGGGGGAGAGAGGACAGCACGGACCACGGGGGGGGGGGGGGAGAGGACAGCACGGACCACGGGGGGGGGGGGGAGAGAGGACAGCACGGACCACGGGGGGGGGGGGAGAGAGGACAGCACGGACCACGGGGGGGGGGGGGAGAGAGGACAGCACGGACCACGGGGGGGGGAGAAGAGGACAGCACGGACCACGGGGGGGGGGGGAGAAGAGGACAGCACGGACCACGGGGGGGGGGGGGAGAAGAGGACAGCACGGACCACGGGGGGGGGGGGAGAAGAGGACAGCACGGACCACGGGGGGGGGGGGAGAAGAGGACAGCACGGACCACGGGGGGGGGGGGAGAAGAGGACAGCACGGACCACGGGGGGGGGGGGGGGGAGAAGAGGACAGCACGGACCACGGGGGGGGGGGGGGGGGGGAGAAGAGGACAGCACGGACCACGGGGGGGGGGGGGAGAAGAGGACAGCACGGACCACGGGGGGGGGGGGAGAAGAGGACAGCACGGACCACGGGGGGGGGGGGAGAAGAGGACAGCACGGACCACGGGGGGGGGGGGAGAAGAGGACAGCACGGACCACGGGGGGGGGGGGGGGAGAAGAGGACAGCACGGAACACGGGGGGGGGGGGGGAGAAGAGGACAGCACGGAACACGGGGGGAGAAGAGGACAGCACGGAACACGGGTGGAGAAGAGGACAGCACGGAACACGGGGGGAGAAGAGGACAGCACGGACACGGGGGGAGAGAGGACAGCACGGAACACGGGAACACGGGAGAGAGGACAGCACGGAACACGGGGGGAGAGAGGACAGCACGGAACACGGGGGGAGAGAGGACAGCACGGAACACGGGGGGAGAGAGGACAGCACGGAACACGGGGGGAGAGAGGACAGCACGGAACACGGGGGGAGAGAGGACAGCACGGAACACGGGGGGAGAGAGGACAGCACGGAACACGGGGGGAGAGAGGACAGCACGGAACACGGGGGGAGAGAGGACAGCACGGAACACGGGGGGAGAGAGGACAGCACGGAACACGGGGGGAGAGAGGACAGCACGGAACACGGGGGGAGAGAGGACAGCACGGAACACGGGGGGAGAGAGGACAGCACGGAACACGGGGGGAGAGAGGACAGCACGGAACACGGGGGGAGAGAGGACAGCACGGAACACGGGGGGAGAGAGGACAGCACGGAACACGGGGGGAGAGAGGACAGCACGGAACACGGGGGGAGAGAGGACAGCACGGAACACGGGGGGAGAGAGGACAGCACGGAACACGGGGGGAGAGAGGACAGCACGGAACACGGGGGGAGAGAGGACAGCACGGAACACGGGGGGAGAGAGGACAGCACGGAACACGGGGGGAGAGAGGACAGCACGGAACACGGGGGGAGAGAGGACAGCACGGAACACGGGGGGAGAGAGGACAGCACGGAACACGGGGGGAGAGAGGACAGCACGGAACACGGGGGGAGAGAGGACAGCACGGAACACGGGGGGAGAGAGGACAGCACGGAACACGGGGGGAGAGAGACAGGACACGGGGGGAGAGAGGACACACGGAACACGGGGGGAGAGAGGACAGCACGGAACACGGGGGGAGAGAGGACAGCACGGAACACGGGGGGAGAGAGGACAGCACGGAACACGGGGGGAGAGAGGACAGCACGGAACACGGGGGGAGAGAGGACAGCACGGAACACGGGGGGAGAGAGGACAGTACGGAACACGGGGGGAGAGAGGACAGCACGGAACACGGGGGGAGAGAGGACAGCACGGAACACGGGGGGAGAGAGGACAGCACGGAACACGGGGGGAGAGAGGACAGCACGGAACACGGGGGGAGAGAGGACAGCACGGAACACGGGGGGAGACAGCATAGCACGGAGCGGGGGGAAAACCAGCACGGAGCGCGGGGGAAAACAGCACGGGGGGAGAAGACTTGCAACTCCCCTGCCTGCCCAGGTATCGGTTGAGGCATCGGATCATTTCCCCTGAGTACAAGTACTCGGGGAAATGCTTGGTATCAGTCCCGATACCGATACTAGTATCGGTATCTGGACAATCCTAGTAATAAAATCAAATAACATTTATTGTATAAAAAGATCCCTGGAAGAAGTCAGAGATTTGACGAAACGGCGTAAGGAGGAGCAGCGTGCTGACGTCACCACTGTTTACCTCGCTGCTATCCGGAAGGACGGGCGGATAGCGAGAGCCAGCCGGCTTCAGCAACAATACACGCACGTTTTTATTGTTAGGCATGCGAGTGCAATCTATCTTTTTATACAATAAATGTTATTTGACGTTAATACACTATATCGGCATCTTTCCTATTTTGGGTCATCTTGAATGGGAGCTTTGATTGAGTGCACTATGGTGGAACGTACAGACGAATAACACACAGGAGGTTCCAGGAAACTATATGCAGGGCTGCTAGCCACACGCGCTTACGATCACACTCATAGAGATCCATTTGAGCTGGTAAGCAGATAAGATATTAGAGGTGGAGGTTTCATCTATCCTGCTCTTTGGCACAGTTTCCTTCGAATCTGGCTGGCACTGTTTTATAGAAATGATTGAATTTTCACTGGAATTGGACTCTCTATGGACTAATGTCACTCACTTATATTATGAGATTAAGTCACGGTGATACACCTGCACGGGTCAATTTGTGTATAAAAATGTTGTGTTTGATTTATTTTTTTCATTACCCATTCACTTGAGCATTAGATAATTATGCAGTGCAGCAATAAAAACATTGGCACACCTTAACGCTCCACACTACTAGAAATGTGTAGTTGTCTGAGCAGTTGTTGGAGAGACTTCATATCACTTCCTGTCTTGATAGGATGTTAAAGTGAATGTAAACCCGAAAGTTTTTTTTTATTTTTTTGATATCATAATGTACAGTATAAGATTTCCTATCATCTGTGCCCAGTCTTGCCACACATAGTTAATCCAGCTCTGAGCAATCCTCTTTTATTGTTCAGTGAAATAAAACGGACTTACAGAGAAAAACCTTAGTCCGTTCCGCCCCCTTGCTGTGAATGACAGGTTATTTACATATCTCAATACACAGGAAAAAATGCATGGTGACAAAGGGAGTGTAGAGGTGGGCGGGGAGCCTACTGACATCACAACTCCACCCACTGAGCTCCAGACAACAGATCCACCCACAGAATCTGCAGTTTTTCAGTTCTTATAACAGACATTTGACAGGTGAGGATACATGCAGGAGGCATCTATATCCTTATAGATAAGCACTATGGCAGTAGTTTAGAAAGGATGAGAGTGGTTTTACATCCTCTTTAAGGCAATACAAATCTGACATAGGCTCTAATAACTCTGCTATCCAAAACCATGCATATTTTGGTGGGAGTTTAACTTCAACTGCAGGCACATATAAAAAAAACACAATACAGCAATACAAATGAAGGCATGTTGATAGGAGGAAAGATCAAATGATGAGCACATAAGTGTGTTCTTCCCCCTTTACTGTCCAGTCACAGGCTGAGGAAGCAACAAGACCTGTAAAGGGGGCAGAGCAGAGAGCCAGTAAACGATAGTCACTGGCTCTCTGCTCAGGAAGCACTGAGAACCGAGCAATCAGCGTTGTTTGATCGCTCGATTCTCAGCATTGGAGCCGGTAAGGGACAGATTCTGCATCCACCTAGGTAAGTATGATTTAAAAAAAAATAAAAATTCCAATACTTCTCTTTTAACACACTGGAGAGGATCATGAGAATTCCCTTATATCAGCATGATAACTAAACTACAGAGATCCCGAGTATATCGCTGGTCTATACATGCAGGTTCCCTTATGTCATTAGTTGCTGCCCTCCTACCATTTTCCTCAGTGTCAGTTTTTAGGTTTCGGGATGCCGTCCTTCGGTCCAGATGGTCACGGTTGGCACACACCTGCTTCAGCCCGAGAAACAGGAGAAGGATGGAAGGCACGATGAGCGAGGCCACAGCACTGACAGCTGCTGGTCGATTTGGGAGCTCCATAAGAATACTAAGGCCGATCACACACATCTTCCTATCATGCAGCCTGGAGGGAGAATATAAGAAATCAATAGAAGTCCTTTAATGTTTGAGCTGCACAGGGGATACAGAAGCAATACATTACTTGCCCCAGGAAGCAGTCCGTGTCGTTCACCCATTGGTTGATGAACTGTGCTGTAATTGGCTCTGAGCTGTGAGGGAAACGAATCTGTTCCAGGGTGTTGAGGAGCAGAGCAGAATTATAAAACAGAGCTGCAATGACGACCTGCAAGCACATAGTGCGCAGCTCACTGGATTTCACACCTCGCGTCAACCGTTCGAGGACAGCTTCAACAAAAAGCGGGATACACTGGGGAAAAACAGTGACAGTTTTCAGAGAAAGATACAGGAATGTAAATAGGATTTTTGTAATTACCAAAAAATCTGTTTCTTGAATCCTATTGAAGGACTCAGGAAGTTTTTTTTACCTTTGGGTTATACTGACATCTACAAGAGGATTAGTCACTGGAAAACAAAAAACTGTAGGCCAGCCCAGGATAACTCCTCCTACTATCATCATACCTCCGCTTAGTAGCAAAGTAGTACCATAAGAACAATCATAAAAGCACAGACGGGTGAGACTTGGGCCTCCCAAAAGAATAACAATCCTGTAATCTTCCAAGTTCATTGGGGGTTACAGATTTTTTTTTACCCTCAGTAAATCCAAAAACAAACAAATACCAAGTCAGCATTAGCTGAGGCCTCAATATTTACCTGGTAGAACATACATAATGTGGGCGGAGAGCGAGCGAGACAGAGGGCGGAGAGCGAGCGAGACAGAAAGGGCGGAGAGCGAGCGAGACAGAGAGGAGAGCGAGCGAGACAGAGAGGGCGGAGAGCGAGCGAGACAGAGAGGGCAGAGAGCGAGCGAGACAGAGAGGACGGAGAGCGAGCGAGACAGAGAGGACGGAGAGCGAGCGAGACAGAGAGGGCGGAGAGCGAGCGAGACCGAGAGGGCGGAGAGCGAGCGAGACCGAGAGGGCGGAGAGCGAGCGAGACCGAGAGGGCGGAGAGCGAGCGAGACCGAGAGGGCGGAGAGCGAGCGAGACCGAGAGGGCGGAGAGCGAGCGAGACCGAGAGGGCGGAGAGCGAGCGAGACCGAGAGGGCGGAGAGCGAGCGAGACCGAGAGGGCGGAGAGCGAGCGAGACCGAGAGGGCGGAGAGCGAGCGAGACCGAGAGGGCGGAGAGCGAGCGAGACCGAGAGGGCGGAGAGCGAGCGAGACCGAGACTGGTTTACTGGTTTACTGGTTTAGTCTGTAAAGATAGATGTATCCTCTAAGAAAATGGGCTGGATCCACAGGGTGGGCAAACCACGTTTTTGATTAGGCCAGCTGTGTAGCATAGATGTAATGAGAGAGACCAGCTCTAGCAACAATATACGGAAGTGTTAAAAAAAAAAAAAAAAAAAATGTAAAAACACATGTCCATCCTCCTAGGACACGTAAGGTATTCTGCTAAATTGAGGTTATCCTGGGCTGATCTATAGCTTTAATGTTTGCCAGCATCTAATATTCCTGCAGGAGGGAAAGACTTCCTGTGTCCCTCAATTGATAAGAAACAAACAATTAAAGTGTAAAAGGTTCAACTTTAAGATAAAATAAAAACATATTATACTTACCTGCTTTATGCAATGGTTTTTCACAGAGTAGCCCCAACCTTCCTCTTCTGGGGTCTCCCACAGACAGCGTGGCTCAGCCCCACCCATCACAGGATTTGACTGACAGCAGCAGAAGCCAATGTATACTGCTGCTATCAATGTGCCCAGTGAGGCGGGAGCAAATAGAGCCACTGCAAATGGCTGGAACAGGTCAGGTACGTATAAGTGACACAAATGTTTTTGTTTTTTTAACAATGCATAGAATGGCATTTAGGCTTTAAAACCACTTTATCACAATTTTTTTGCTAGAAAATGAATCAGAACCCCCAAACATTATATTCTTTTTTTTTTAGCAGACACCCTAGGGAATAAAATCGCGGTTATTGCAACTTTCTTTTTCGCACGGTATTTGCGCAATCATTTTTCAAACGCCTTTTTTTAGGGGAAAAAAACAGTTTCATGAATTAAAAAATAACAAAAAAAAGGGATTTTTAAATACAGCTTACCTGTAAAATCCTTTTCTTGGAGTACATCACGGGACACAGAGCGGCATATTCATTACTATGTGGGTTATATGGAGTACCTTCAGGTGTGGACACTGGCAATCTTCAAACAGGAAGTCCCCTCCCTATATAACCCCCTCCCCTAGAGGGAGTCCCTCAGTTTTGTAGCAAGCAGTATGCCTCCCAAAATGGTCACCCAAAAGAGGGGTGGGAGCTCTGTGTCCCGTGATGTACTCCAAGAAAAGGATTTTACAGGTAAGCTGTATTTAAAAATCCCTTTTTCTTTCTCGTACATCACGGGACACAGAGCGGCATATTCATTACTATGTGGGATGTCCGAAAGCAATGCTTTAATGAGGGGAGGGAGACATCTTCCAAAGAAGGATTCAATTTTAGAGCTAAACTCAAATCATAATAATATTTCCAAATTAGTCAAGAAAGAAGAACCTTTTTCTTTTTTTTTTTTTTTTTTTTTATATAACCAAGGGTGTTTCTGATCCCGAGGATTTCAAACTGCAGCCTGTAGTACTGCCTGACCAAAGGCAGTATCCGCATTTCTTCTCACGTCTAGTTGATAAAACCTTGTAAACGTGTGGACTGATGACCACGTTGCCGCCTTGCATATCTGAGCCATAGAGATCTGATGGTGTGCTGCCCAAGAGGCGCCCATGGCCCTGGTAGAATGGGCCTTTACCGACAACGGAGGGGGCAACCTCTTCAATCCGTAGGCTTGAATGATTAATTGTCTAATCCATCTCGAGATGGTGGATTTTGCAGCTGCCTGCCCCTTCTTGGGGCCATCTGGTAGAACGAATAACACCTCTGTTTTCCGGATCTTTTCCGTAGCTTTAAGATAGGCCTTCATGGCCCGGACAATATCCAAGGTATGCAGCAACCCTTCCTTTCTAGATGTAGGTTTTGGAAAGAAGGATGGAAGTACCAAATCCTGGTTTAAGTGAAATTTGGATATAACCTTTGGTAGAAAGGAAGGATGGGGCCGGAGAACTGCCCTGTCCTTATGCAGAACAAGATATGGTTCCTTACACGATAAGGCTGCTAATTCTGACACTCTCCTGGCCGAAACTATGGCGACCAAGAAAACCAATTTTCTTGTCAGTAAGAGTAAAGGAATCTCAGCCAAAGGCTCAAAAGGCTGTTTCTGTAGAGTGGACAGGACAAGATTTAGGTCCCAAGGACAAACTGGTGACTTGACAGGAGGATTAATACGCAAGACCCCCTGTAAGAAGGTCTTTACCAGCGAGTGGGTGGCCAGCGGCCTCTGAAACCACACTGACAGAGCTGAGATCTGTCCTTTGATTGTGCTTAGTGCCAGGCCTTTATCCACTCCTAGCTGGAGAAAACTTAACACCCTATCAATAGTATATTTGCGGCAATTCCATCTTTTGGATTCACACCAGCCTATATAGTTCCTCCACACCCTGTAATAAATTACCCTGGAGACCGGCTTTCTAGCCTTAATCAGGGTAGGGATTACCTGCCTAGACAGACCCCTACCCCTGAGAATCAGGGATTCAACCTCCAGGCCGTCAAATTTAGACGCTGTAATGTAGGGTGGAGGATCGGGCCTTGTGAGAGTAGGTCTGGTTGTAGAGGAAGAGTCCAAGGGTCTCCCACTGCCATATTCAGGACTAGTGAGTACCAAGCCCTCCGGGGCCAAGCTGGAGCTATTAGAATGACTGGCTTGTGCTCCACTCTGATCTTGCGCAACAGGCGGGGGAGTAACTGTAGTGGAGGGAATGCATATAGAAGTTTGAATTGATGCCAAGGGCAAACCAACGCATCGGTTCCGCAGGCCATAGGATCCCTCGCTCGCGACACGAACCTGTCTAGTTTCTTGTTGAACCTGGATGCCATTATATCTACGTCTGGCGTTCCCCACCTCTGGCAGATTGTCTGAAAGACCTGGGGATGCAGAGACCACTCCCCTGGCAACAGACTCTGGCGACTTAAGAAGTCTGCCTGCAGGTTGTCCACTCCGGGAATGAATATCGCTGAAATGCAGGGTACATGAACCTCTGCCCATTGAAAAATCAAGTTCACTTCCCTTTGAGCGGCCTGGCTCCTGGTTCCCCCTTGGTGGTTTATGTATGCCACCGCCGTGGCATTGTCTGACTGGATTCTCACCGGGAACCCCTTTAATCTGGAGGTCCACGCCAACAGGGCTAGGCGAGCAGCTCTGATTTCCAAGATATTGATGGGGAGCTGCCTCTCTGCTTTCACCCAAGTTCCCTGGCGGGAGAACCCTTCGAAGACCGCCCCCCAGCCTGCCCGGCTGGCGTCTGTGGTAACTACCTTCCAGACAACAGGGCTGAAGGATCTTCCCTTTAGAAGATTCTGAGGGTTCAACCACCAGGCCAGGCTCTGTCGGACCCTTGATGATAGCGTCAAAGGGGACTCTAAGGCATGTGCCCTCTTGCCCCAGGCTGCTAGAATGGCTGCCTGTAGGACGCGAGTGTGGATCTGAGCGTATGGTACTGCCTCGAACGTGGCCACTAGCTTGCCTAGTAATCGCATACACAGGCGAATAGTTGGTCTTTTCTTGTTTATAACCAACTGAACCAACCCCTTGATCGCCTTGATCTTTACAAGGGGCAGGAACACCTTTTGATGTTCTGTGTCTAACCTCATGCCGAGGTATTCCAACTGCTTTGTAGGCTGGAATGCTGACTTTCCCTGGTTTAGGACCCAGCCGAATTCTTTGAGGTACCGAACCGTGAGGTTTACTGCCTTTTGCAGACCCGTCCGTGAGTGATCTATGATTAAAAGGTCGTCCAAGTATGCTAGGACTGTGACTCCTTGGATCCTTAAATTGGCCAGAACTGGGGCTAGGATCTTCGTGAATACCCGGGGGGCCGTGGCCAGCCCGAAAGGGAGCGCCCTGAATTGGAAGTGTCGCTGCCCCACCGCGAAGCGTAAAAACCTTTGATGCGACTGAAAGATTGGTACATGAAGGTAAGCATCTTTTATGTCTATGGAGGCCAGAAAATCGTCTTTCTGAAGCGCGGCGGCTGCTGACCGGATGGATTCCATCCGGAAGGACCGCACCCTTAGATAAGCGTTTAACCTCTTTAGGTCCAAGATTGGCCTGACATCGCCGTTGGGCTTTGGTATGACAAAGAGATTGGAATAGAAACCTAGGCCTTGCTCTTGGGCTGGCACTTCTATAATTACGTCCTGGCAAAGCAGGTGATCCAAAGCTGCCAGCATTGAGGCCTTCCTTGCTGGATCCCTTGGTAGCCTTGATTCTTGAAAATGAGGCGGAGGATATCTTAGAAACTCCAATCTGTAACCTGTGGTTACAGATGCCCGGGCCCAATTGTCGGGGATCTTGGCTTCCCAAACTTCTGAGAAGAGACGAAGCCTTCCCCCCACCCGTGAGAGTGGGGGCGCCCCTTCATAAGGCAGACTTAGGGGCTGTCTTTGACGGCTTGCGATACCACGGCTTCTTACCCCCAGGGGTCTGTCCCTGCGATCTACTGTTAACGTTGGATCGTGCAGGCGGCCGTCGATAGTGCCTGGAATTAGAGGGCCCCGAGACAGGAAAAAGCTGCCTTTTAAATGTAGGAGCCCGGAATGTCTTTTTGACCGGTAAAAGGGTACTCTTGCCATTTGAAATAGTCTGAATATATTTATCCAGATCTTCTCCGAAGAGTCGTCCTCCATGGAAGGGAAATCCTGCCAGAAGCTTTTTGCATGGGGGTTCTGCCGCCCAGTTCTTCAACCATAAGAGCCTTCTCATGTGTACCAAACATAGTGATAAACGAGAAGCCTGCTGGATGGAATCTTTTATAGCATCTACCGCGAAACACAGAGCTCTGGGAATGTCAGCAAACTCTTCTGCTTGTTGGGTAGGCATGTCCTTTAACATCTCTTTTGTCTGGTCCTTTAATGCCTGACAAACTCCAATTGCAGCTACCGCTGGCTGCACCACTGCTCCTGCCGTAGCAAAGGATGCTTTTAAAAGTGTCTCTAATCTTTTATCAACCGGATCTTTAAACATATGTATGTTTTCCACCGGGCAAGTTAGTGATTTATTCACACATGAGATGGCTGCATCCACTACTGGGAGCCTCCACTTCTTGGAGAATTTTTCCTCCATGGGATAAATGACCGCAAATCTTTTCGGTGGCAGAAAAACCCTGTCCGGCCGTACCCAATCCCGAAAGATCAATTCCTCCAAGAGAGGATGGACCGGAAAAACTGCGTTGCTTAACGGGGCTTTCAAAGAGCCCAGAGAGGATACCGGAGGAACCTGAAGTTCTGGCAATGGCAAACTAAATGCCGAGCGGACCATGTCCGTCAAAGACTGTACCCACAGTCTCTCTGTCTGGGAGTCTGAAAATGGTTCCTCAGAGGTAGACCCCTCCATCCCTGAACCCTCTTGGTTCAGGTCCAGTTCTCCTGTGATTCTAATTCCTCCGGAGAGAGAATCTCAGCATCTGAGGATACACCCCCTGGTGATGGGGATCTAACCCGTTTCTTACCAGGAATAGCTCTGGCGATCAATGCCGCTATTCTCTCTTCTAGCCCCCCTAGGGATACGGCTAGCATCTCCTCTGTGATAAACACAGGGCTGGGCTGATCTGGGCCAGCCTCCGCACCAGATCCCCCTAATGGCTCATCCAAGGCGCTTCTTAAATTAATAAGCTGCGGGGAAAGTATCGGCATATCAGAATCAGAAAGGGACCCCTTTTGTTTTGTTTTTTTTGGTCTTTTTTGTCCCCTTTGACCCCGAACCCTTGGAAGCCATAATACAAAATCGAGGGACTCCGCCCACACAACAGACTGTAGTGGCCAGGAGTACAAATTTCAGAGTTTAGGGGAGAACAGATCACTAGTGTCCCCAAAAACTGATGGGCCCGTATGTTGGTCTTTTCTTTTTTTTTTTTTTTTTTTTTAATAATTATATATTATATATTATATATTTGACAACATACAATGACCCTAATTTAAGTTTGCCAGCCTCCAACCTGCTGCAAAATAAGGGGGATTTCTTGGCTTAACAATAAAGGCATTGGAACAAAGTCCACATGTACTACCCCTCTTCCGCCACCGGGAGTCACTGTTCTGCCGCTCTGCGTCCTCTCCTTGAAAAAATCAGCCTCAGACTGAGCCCTGACAAGGCCTGCTGTCTATAACAGCACAAAGGCGCGCCCCTGTATGACGCCGCAGGCCCGCCCCCCCCCGCCCTCCTGTCTGGACGGCGCGAAAAACGTCAATAAGACGTGCGCGCGCACGCGCGCGCGCGCGTATGCCGGATACAGGAGGAACATGGAGGAGCCGCGCTGCTGGAGATCCAGGCACGCAGAAACAGGCGGCAGATTCAAACCCCCGGCCAGGTAGGACTCTCTCAAGGCCCCTAGGGATCCTTACTAGCCCTAGGAAGAAACAGCAGGTAAGCTAGCAACACATATCTAGATAGGGGGGCCTAGTGATGGGGGGAGAAAGGGTGTCATCCTGTCTCTTTTAGACATAGTGATCACGGTTGCCCATGCAGAGCATACTTAGGCTATCCCCCCTTTTAGGTTACCCCGGGGAGCCTGCTGTCGAACCAAGTCCCGCAGGCTCCCCCTTACCTGCTCCATGCTGCAGGATGTTTGACCAGCAAACTGATCCAATCTTCTCCCATCTCCGTGGGTAGCGTAGTAGACCTTCAGGCCCTGGGGTCCTATGAAGGTACCCACTGTCCTGGACCCATATAGCACCCTGGCAAAACAGGAACTTTATGGTTTTTGCAAACTCCAAGTCCTGGGCCCAGGGTCCAGCCCTCCAAAGAGGAGCATTATAGGCAAAACCCCACGGTTTGGGGCCCGGGTACTGTCCACTTTGGCACTGAGGCTCCTTGGACAGATCCGGTAGCCCGCCCCTAATCCCAAGGATGTGGAGCAAAGCTATTCCGTGACCAACACCTAAGACACTGGCGAAAAAACTGAGGGACTCCCTCTAGGGGAGGGGGTTATATAGGGAGGGGACTTCCTGTTTGAAGATTGCCAGTGTCCACACCTGAAGGTACTCCATATAACCCACATAGTAATGAATATGCCGCTCTGTGTCCCGTGATGTACGAGAAAGAAAGTAAAGTTAGCCCAATTGTTTTGTATAATGTGAAAGACGATGTTACACCGAGTAAATAGATACCTAACATGTCACGCTTTAAAATTGCGCACACTCAAGGAATGGCGCCAAACTTCGGTACTTAAAAATCTCCATAGGCGACGCTTTAAATTGTTTACAGGTTACTATTTTTAAGATACAGAGGAGGTCTAGTGCTAGAATTGTTGCACACTCTTTAGCGCACGCGATGATACCTCACATGTGGGGTTTGAACGCTGTTTACATATATGGGCGGGACCTGCATGCGCGTTCGCTTCTGCACGCGAGTGACCGGGACAGTGGCGTTTTAAAAAAAAATGTTATATTTATTTATTTTTACTTCATTTTTTTATTTTTACACTTTTTTTTACATTTTTTTTTCTCACTTTTATTCCTATTACAAGGAATGTAAACATCCGTGTGACAGGTCCTCTTTATGGAGAGATGTGGGGTCAATAAGACCCCACATCTCTCCTACAGGCTTCCAAGCATGAAATCGGTGAAAAAAAAAATCACCGATTACATGCCGACAGCCACGATAGCGGCTTTGTTTACTTCCGGGTACCGGACGTGACGTCATCACGTCGCGCCCGGTCCTCCGACGGTCATAGAGATGACTGTGACCGTCTGGTCACCAGTCATCTCTATACTTCACCAACGAGCGCTGGCCGATTTGCTCTATGAGCCCCCGATGGCACGGGAGAGCCCGGAGAAGCACTGGATGGCGGCGGAAGGGGGGGGGGGACGTCCCCTCCCGCTGCCTAGAATGATCGAGTGGCGGAACCGCCGATTGGATCGTTCTTCTGGTGCACAGAATCGCCGGCTGAAGACAGTGATACCTGAATGATGCCTGCAGCTGCAGGCATCACTGAGATATCACCGCACAAACCCGATGACGTCCAGGGACGTGAACCGGGTCTCAAGTGGTTAAGCTAGTGCATTGTTGGTTCACTTACCTTTTCCTTCAATTTCCCTTCCAAATGTTTTTTTCTTTGTCTGAATTTCTCACTTCCTGTTCCTCCCATCATCCGAGCCGTTCTGGCTGGGGTTAGTCAGCGTGCTCACCCCCTCCCTTCTGTTCACAGCATCTCCCCTCAGAGATGTAGTCCCAAGGAAGGGGGCGAGCACGCTGACTAACCCCCAGCCAGAACGGCTCAGATGATGAGGGCAAGCTTACTGAGGAGGAACAGGAAGTGAGAAATTCAGACAAAGAAAAGAAACCTTTAGAACGGAAATCGAAGAAAAAGGTAAGTGAACCAACAATGCACTAGCTTAAAGGAACCTATTTAGAAAATGAAAAACAAACCTTTACAATGCCTTTAAGGCTAGATATAGACTTGGAAAAAAAATAAACATGCATACTCATCTCCATGCTACAGCTGTCTTCCCCGATGTTCTGTCGAGAAGTACCCCCCATCGAATAGTGCCCGTGAATGCACAAGTCACTGCTCTCTGCTATGCCCCTACAGATTTCACTGGAGCACCAGGCTGGAGAGAGAGCAGTTGCTACTGCATTCGGCTCTCAGTCATGTGCTGAGAGCCAGAAATCCATCAGGCAGCTAGGTAGATGCCGGCAATATGGTCAGGATCCTCCCAGAACCTGTGACTTCAACTGACAGCGGTCTTTGGCACACTGTCTAATTCTGGGTCGCAGGAGAGCAAAAGTAAGTGCACTCTTGTGACTCAAAAAAAGCTTTGGCCATACTTTTTTTTTTTACCAATGCAAGTTATGCATTCAATGAGTTACAGCACCATCTTGTGGTTAGTTTGTTGCAGACACACTGAAGTAAGATCCTCATAACTACAGTACATTTTTTGCAAGATTGCCATGAGTCATTTTTAGCACATGCATCAGATCACCACATAACCTCATTGAACAAGCAGGAAACAAACAACTAAATCAGGAAAGCTCAAAGTGTATGTCTGGGCAAAAAAAAAGAAGGAGGTGTTCACACATCCCTGTGATGCATGTACATTTTCCCATATTTTTCTCTAAATGCAGCAAGGACAGAAAAAATATCTGTTGATAAAAAAAATAGTCAAGATCCCAACATCCTATTTCAGTGGACAAACTGCCTCTGCTGCACCGAAATCCCAAACAGGGTTGTCAGTCATTTCACCACTAGACTACAAAACATACAAACCCCCCCCCCCCTCCCCCCCTAAAAAAAGGCGACATTAAGTAAATTCATTATTATTTTACAAAAGCTAGGATTTGTGACAACAGGAGGTAAAAAAAAAAAGAAAAAAAGACTGAAATAGAGAGCGAGCACGACAAACTATCGGTCATGTGTGTGTTTGGATCCATTTCCATTCCTAGCTTACCTGGTCGATCCCTCGGCCCTTACACTGAAGAATAATGACCTCTAGGAGTTTGGCTGCATGACACTCTGCATCTTCTCCCGCTTCTCCCATCAGCACCTGTCAAACAAAATAAAGGGGTTGTGATTCATAAACCACTGTGTATTCCCAGGGTTCGATAATATAGTCAAAACTATTACGCAGTTTACACTTCTAGTAGGGGAAAGCAGGGAAAAAAATAACATATAAAAATAGGTTGAGCCATAGTTTATCACCCACCATAAAAAATTAAGGTAGCAAAATGAAAATTTTGCGCCCCATCCCATTTAAGCCTCACTACAACTGCAAAACAAAATACTAGGCGCGCAGATGCCATGCAGTATTCCCATTCACAATCCCACTTTGGCTGTCAAAAAAAAAACACCACCACAACATTTAGGAAGCAGCAGTATCATCTCCTAAAAGTCCTTTGGCAGCTCCAGTAACGCTCTTTGAAAAGTGATCCATCGCAGATACCGTTTCAGAGACCAGCACAAGTGTGAAGCCCTTAGAGTTGTAAAGGAAAACATTATTTTTGCTGAAATGACTGTGTACAGGGTATAGAGACATAATAGTTAACCGATTCCTTTTAAAAATGATTAAAAATAGATAAAAATCAATCATATAATGTGCCTGCAGTTTCAGTTTCGTTTTTCATCTAGTTTTATGCTTCTGTGAAGGACAGAGACACAGAGCCAATACAGGGCAGTGTTTGTTTTTAAAATGAAACTGATTGGTTCTGAGGGGTTTTAGACACACAGTAATCACACCTCCTTGATTAGAGACCACAGAGAGAAGCTCCCTGTACTTTTATCATAAGGAAACAGACAACCAGGAAGTGTGCAGAACACAGAAGGATTACAGCAAAAACGAACAATGAGGACATGAAAACAGGACTGCATTAAGGTAATAGCTGCTATTTAGCTAAAAAAATAATTCCTTTAGTGACCCTTTAATGAGTTCACAGTGACATGAAGGATTTTCCCTTACTCCTGACAATCACTGGAGCAGAAAACTGCCACACACCTGCAGACTGTTAATGCAATAACATGTCTGGATAAATGATATTTAGAGTCGGTTCACACTGGGGCGCCTGACGAGTCGCTTCCCATGCGTGCAATGGAAGCGTTCTAATCGGAGCGAGGCAAGTTGCTCCGACTTAGAGATTTACACCCTGTACGACTTCGGGGGCGGCTCGGGGCGACTTGCATTGACTTCTATATAGAAGTCATCTTGCAAATCGCCTCTGGAGTCGTCCACAGGGCGACTTGCAGAGCCGTCCCCGGAGTCGTGCCGCCTATGTGTGAACCGACTCTTAGAGTCAACAGAATTATTAAATAAAAATTAAGATTCTGCAGATGTTCAAAATGATACCCAAAACAGTCCAATACTACATAAAACAAATATTGTGCTTGTGTAAAAGTGCTCAAAACATAAAAAAAAGCTACAATATTAAAATTAGGAGATAAAACACAACAAAAATAGTGAAAAAGTGCAAATATGTTGCACCAAGTAGAGCTAAAGGACATGCTTCAAATAATTTCTCTGAAGTCCAAAGGCACAATGGCTTATGAATAGCCAGGGAAAAGTGAAGCAAAACTATAAACACATCATAAAGTGCATAATAAAGATCCAGTAGAGCAGTGTTTTGCAACTCCAGTCCTTAAGACTCCCCAACAGGCCATGTTTTCAGGATTTCCCTCAGATTAAACGGCTGTGGTATTTACCAAGGCAGTGAAGCTGATCAAATCACCAGTGCAAAATAATGAAAAGCCTATAACCATAACCTGTTGGGGCGCCTTGAGGACTGGAAACACTGCAGTAGACAATATAGAGTTGTACAACGTTTTCTTAATCCCCCTCCAGGGCCTTTCTTCCTTCCTTCCACCGTTTGGTTGGCTACCATAAGTGTGGGAGATGTCAGGTCTGTCAACTCAAACTCAAAACTAAGAAAGTTCTTGATTTCTCCTTCAGTATTACTCTTAGGAATAATTTTATTAAACCCTTTATCACATGTAGTACCATTCATGTGGTATATCTTCTGCAGTGCCCATGTGGGCTACTGTAGGTGGGCCAGAATATTTGAGCATTTAATGTTAAGATCAATGAGCATATGGCCAATATTAAAATAGGATTTAAAAAACAGTGTTTCACGGCATTTTGATCTTTTTCACAACAAAGATCCGTTTGTGGGCATACCCCACTGGAGGGGTAGCCTTAACCACTTGCAGACTGTGTGACGTAGATATACTGCGGCACAATGGCTCTCCTGGGTGAAATCCCATACGGATACGTCCTACCAGTTTTCAACCACCTGAGGGCGCACGCGTGCCCCCTACATGTGGCCGGCAGGCACGATCGCCAGCGGCCAGGCACGAGCGCTTGCACGAGCGCCAGCACAGGAATTTGTGTGTGCAAAACAAATCCCTGTGCTGTCAAAGGAGAGGAGCAATATAATTTCTTCCTACCAAGTAGGAAAAAACGATATGGCTTCTCTCCTAGTCACTCACATCCCCACACAATTAGAACATGCTGAGGGAACACACATTTAACCCCTTTCCCTGGCACTGACATTTACACAGCAATCAATGCATTTTTGTATCACTGATCGCTGTACGAATGCTAATGGTCCCAAAAAAGTGTCAAAAGTCTCACATCTGTCCATTGCAATGTCCTAGTACTGCTAAAAATTGCAGATTACCACCACTAGTAAAAATAAAAAATAAATAAAAAAAGCCATAAATCTTTCCCATAGTTTGCAGACTCTAACTTCTGCGCAAACCAATCAATATACGCTTATTGTGATTTTTTTTACCAAATATATGTAGAAGAATTTGTTTTGGCCTAAACTGATGAAGAAATTTGTTTGGGGGATATTAATTATAGAAAAAAAGGTAAAAATCGTGTTTTTTTCAAAATGTTCACTCTTTTTTGTTTATAGCGCAAAAAATAAAAACCGCAGAGGTAATCATATACCACCAAAAGAAAGCTCTATTTGTGGGGGGGGGTGCAATTTTGTTTGGTTAGAGCGTCGAACGACTGCACAAATGTCAGTTAAAGCGACGCAGTGCCAAAGTTGTAAAGTGCTGTGGTCAGGAAGGGGGTAAAATCTTCCGGGGCTGAAACGGTTAAAGTGAGGGAGCTATCTAGAATGGAGACCAAGTGGATTTATATCATTAAAAGCTATACTCCATATGGCTTAAATATAGATTGGGATGTTATTTGCTTCTTCAAAAATTCCTAAAATTCATTTTTATACAGTGGTTGTTTTTTTAATGTGAAAAAAATATATATAGGATATAAGCGCTACTAAATTAGTTAATTACACCACAAAAATTAATAACCAAATGTAAACAGCTGCTAAATAAGTGACTGGTGCACCAAACCAAAAAAGGAAATGATAATAATGAATTAAGCGCTCATTCATTTACAACTAATAATGTGAAATCAAACAGTGAGAAACCATATATATATATAAAACACACTATTCACATATATGTGATTTTTATATATATATATATGGTTTCTCACTGTTTGATTTCACATTATTAGTTGTAAATGAGCGCTTAATTCATTATTATCATTTGTTTTTTTAATGTCATTTCTTTGTACTCTTCTTTTTAGCGATTTGGTCTTGCTTCAGATATTCCAGCCATGTACAGCTTTCACATACATTTTTTATTAATTTTTTACCCATTTTTTTTCTTGATACCTCTTTTGCCCAATTATTTGCCTATGGAGACACTCCAGTTACTTGGACGTCATGCCTGGTAAGGGCGGCGTTTGGCATCACCTGCAACGAAACCGGTCGGGCATACACAGACCCGTCATTGCGCTTTTTTGAACTCGTCTGTTACTTTTCTATTTATGTCTGCATTACTGTGGAAGGATGCAAGTGTAATATTTTAGCTCAATAAAAGCTTCTGTAAGAGGTTTTACACTATCTGAGCTCCGTTTTTTTTTTTATTTGATATACCGATGGAACATCCTGATGACCCAGGGTCAAAACTTTGGGGGTGGGCACCAACATACAGATTTATGATATCGGTTACAGAAAAGGAAAACAGATAGAAACATTACAATTTTTCTTTGTTACAATGTAATCATTATGCTAGCTGATGTTTATGTTAAACAGATTTTATTTTCTTTGTTGCATGCAAGAGAGTAAAAAAACAATGCATGCATGTATGTGTATATATATATATATATATATATATATATATATATATATATATATATATATATATATATACACACAGTTTTTTTTTACTCTCTTGCATGCAACTAAGAAAATAAAATCTGTATATATTATTTATATATATATACACACATATCTATCTATCTATCTATCTATATATATATATATATATATATATATATATATATATATATATATATAAACACACCCATACATACATACATACATACACACACACGCTAATAAATGTGCTTTTAGCATCTCACCTTTTTACACATGGTGTAAATAATCTCCAGGTGTTTGGGGTTAGACAGCAGTGTGCTTGTATCCACCGTGATATAATTATGAAGAAGTGGCATCATATCTGTGCATATTAAGATGGGGGGGAGATTATTGGATACATGAATATATATCATATGGTGCTATAGTCAAACCAGAAAAAAATACATCTCTCACTGCTTAGCGTTTACATTCCTATAAAGCAATCTGCAGAAGCTTTAAAAGCCCAAAATGCTGATTGTTTCAGCTCCTAGGCTTAGTGCTGGAAACAAACGGTCACTAATCCAGTAGTTGGTAACACGGCTGCCAACAAGGTTGAATCGCCGCCGTTTTAAAAGGATAAGTTCACCTATACAAAACAATAAAAAAAGAAAAAAGGAGCAATTTTGGGACTTTGCATGAGGTGGATGACAAGTGAGGCCAAGGGATCAGTACATTATACAAAAAAAGGATTTTTAATAACAGCTTACCTGTAAAATCCTTTTCTTGAAGTACATCACGGGACACAGAGCGCATAGCCATTACATATGGGTTATATGGGTACCTTCAGGTGTGGACACTGGTGTAATCAACTTCACAGGAAGTTCCTCCCTATATAACCCCCTCCCACTGAGAGTGCTTTAGTTTTGTAGCAAGCAATTTCTCTGAGGTTACACAATGTTCCCCAAAAGAGGGGTGGGAGCTCTGTGTCCCGTGATGTACTTCAAGAAAAGGATTTTACAGGTAAGCTGTTATTAAAAATCCTTTTTTCTTTATCGTACATCACGGGACACAGAGCGCATAGCCATTACATATGGGATGTCCCAAAGCAATGCTCCATGAAGGGAGGGAGACCGTAAGGCCAAAAAATAGCCAAACAGAACATATATCAGGAGGTAAAAAATAGCTCCACCAACAGAAAAAAAGGGGGCGTGAACCGAGGCCAGAGGATTCTATACTGCTGCCCGTAGGACCGCCTGCCCAAATGCTGCGTCCGTAGCCTTTGCGACGTCCAACTTATAAAATTTAGTAAACGTATGTACGGAAGACCAGGTTGCCGCTTTGCAAACCTGTGCCATAGAGATCTGATGGTGTGCCGCCCAGGAGGCACTCATGGCCCTCGTAGAATGGGCTTTAACTGATAAGGGAGGTGGAACGCGCTTCAGACCATAGGCCTGAAAAATCAGCTGCTTAATCCACCTAGCCAAGGAAGACTTGGCAGCCGGCTGACCCTTCTTGGGGCCATCCGGGAGAACGAAAAGCACATCTGTTTTCCGAATCTTTTCTGTAGCCTTGAGATAGACCCTCATGGCTCGGACCACGTCCAAAGTATGAAGCAGTCTTTCCTCTCTGGACTGGGGAGTAGGAAAGAAGGATGGTAGGACTAGGTCCTGATTCAAGTGAAAACTGGATATGACCTTAGGCAGGAAAGACGGCTGAGGCCGCAGAACCACTCTGTCCTTATGCAGAATCAGGTACGGTTCCCTGCAAGACAAGGCTGCCAGCTCGGAGACCCTTCTGGCCGAAGCCATAGCCACCAAGAAAACCAACTTTCGGGTTAGCAGCACAAGAGGGATTTCTGTCAGAGGTTCAAACGGCTGCTTTTGTAAAGCTGACAAGACCAGATTTAAATTCCAGGGGCAGAGGGGAGCTCTAATAGGGGGATTTACATGCAAGACCCCCTGCAAAAAGGTTTTCACAAGCGAATGTGTGGCCAAAGGCCTTTGAAACCATATCGATAAGGCAGACACCTGCCCCTTTAGAGTACTAAGAGCCAACCCCTTGTCAACGCCAACCTGGAGGAATCGCAAGATCCTGTCAATAAAAAACTTGCGAGGATGCCCTCCTTGAGACTCGCACCACTCCACATAGGTTCTCCAGACTCTGTAATAGGTTCTCCAGACTCTGTAATAGATATTTCTAGAGACTGGCTTTCTAGCTTGAATTAACGTAGATATGACTTGGGCTGAGAGGCCTCTGCCCTTAAGAATTAGGGATTCAGCCGCCAAGCCATCAAATTTAGCTGCTGTGAAGCAGGGTGGTAGATCGGGCCCTGAGACAGCAGATCTGGGCGCAGGGGGAGTGGCCACGGTGCCCCTACTGACATCCTCACGATGAGTGCGTACCAAGCCCTTCTGGGCCAGGCTGGGGCCACCAGGATCACCGGCCTGCGCTCCACCCTGATCCTTCGTAGAAGGCGGGGAATCATCTGTAGTGGAGGGAACGCATACAGGAGAGAAAACTGGTGCCAGGGGCAAACCAACGCATCGGTCCCGTAGGCCGAGGGGTCCCTGGCTCGGGATACGAATTTGTCCAATTTCTTGTTGAATCTTGTTGCCATGATGTCCACATCGGGAACTCCGAATCTTTGGCAAATCTCTTGGAATACCTGGGGGTGAAGAGACCACTCTCCCGGGAGTAACTGTTGACGACTCAAAAAATCTGCTTGAGAATTGTCTATCCCTGGGATGAACACTGCTGAGATGCAGGGTACATGGGCTTCGGCCCATGAAAAAATCAGGTTTACTTCCCTTTGAGCCGCTAGGCTCCTTGTGCCCCCCTGGTGGTTTATGTATGCCACCGCTGTGGCATTGTCGGACTGTATCCTTACTGGCAGACCCTGCAGGGGGAGAGTCCAGGTGACCAGGGCCAACCGAGCAGCTCTGATCTCTAGGACATTGATGGGAAGCAGACTTTCTGCCTCTGACCACTGTCCCTGCTGGGTCTGTTTTCCTAAGATTGCCCCCCAACCTGTTAGGCTGGCATCTGTGGTTACTATTTTCCACGAGATGGGGCAAAAGGTTTTCCCTTTTGATAATTTGAGGGATCAGCCACCAGTACAGGCTGCGCCTGACTCCTGGGGAAAGAACTAATGGACGGTCTAATGCCTGTATGGACCTGTTCCAAGCAGAGAGAATAGCTGCCTGCAGAATTCTGGTATGGATCTGGGCATAGGCCGCTGCTTCGAAGGCGGCCACCATCTTTCCCAGCAGTCGCATGCATAGGCGAATAGTCGGCTTCTTTTTGCCTAAGACTATTTGAATCGTTTGAATCAACGACCTGATCTTCTCGAGGTAAAAATACCCTCTGGCATTCTGTATCTAACCGAAAGCCTAGATATTCCAACTGTCTTGTGGGTTGTAATCTTGATTTTTCTTGGTTCACAATCCACCCGAACTCTTCTAGATGCCGCACTGTGCGGACTACTGCATGATTGAGGTTGGAAGCTGATCTGTCGATAACCAGGAGATCGTCCAGGTATGCCAGGACCAAGATGCCTTCTGTCCTTAGGACGGCTAGCACCGGGGCTAACACCTTTGTGAATACCCGTGGAGCTGTTGCCAACCCGAAAGGGAGGGCTACGAACTGGTAATGACTTTGATTTATCGTAAAACGAAGAAACTTGTGATGTGCTGGGTAAATCGGCACATGCAGATATGCATCCTTTATGTCTATAGATGCTAGAAAGTCGCCTTGATGCAGGCTGGCTGTCACTGAACGTATGGAATCCATACGAAAGGTCTGAATCTTTAGAAAGCGATTTAGGCGTTTGAGGTCTAGGATAGGCCTGACGTCGCCATTGGGTTTTGGTATAATAAAAAGGTTGGAGTAGAATCCCAGACCCCTTTCTTGGGTTGGTACTTCTACAATTACTCCTTGGAGCAAGAGGCGATCCAACGCCTTTACGAGAGAGACCCTCTTTAACGGGTCGCTTGGAAGACTTGACCCCTGAAAATGAGGAGGGGGGATTTCTCGAAACTCTAGTTTGTAGCCTGAGGCTACTACGGACCGAACCCAAGAGTCGGGAATTCTGGCCTTCCAGACTTCGGAGAAAAACTGAAGTCTTCCCCCCACCCAAGAGAGTGGGGGCGCCCCTTCATGAATCTGATTTGATGACTGGTTTAGCCGGCTTGCGAGACCAGGGCCTCTTGTTTGCCGCGGCTTGTCCCTGTGGGCGGCTATTAACTGCTGAACGCCCGGGAGGCCGTCGATACTGACGGGAAGTCGAAGGGGCCGAGCCTGCAATGGCCTGTCGTTTAAACGTGGGCCCACGCGGTCTTTTCTTGACCGGTAAGGAAGTACTTTTTCCACTTGATATGGTGTGGATATATTTATCTAGGTCTTCCCCGAATAGTCTTCCCCCATGAAAGGGAAACCCTGCTAAAAGCTTTTTGCAGGGTGCCTCTGCTGACCAGTTCTTTAGCCACAAAAGGCGACGCATGTGAACCATCAGTAGAGATGAACGGGATGCCTGTTGGATGGAGTCCTTAATAGCATCTATTGCAAAGCAGAGAGCCCTAGGGAATTCTGCTAATTCATGAGTATGCTGAGCCGGCATGTCCTTTAATATATGTTTTGCCTGATCCTTCAGGGCCTGACAAACACCAATGGCTGCTACTGCTGGCTGAACCATGGCACCTACTGAGGTGAAAGCTGCTTTCAGTAGGGTCTCGAATTTTTTGTCGACCGGATCCTTGAACATATGGACATTTTCAACTGGACAAGTCAGGGATTTATTCACGCAGGAAATGGCCGCGTCCACTGTAGGGAGTGCCCATTTCTTTACATATTCCTCTTCCATAGGGTAGAGAATAGAGAATCTTTTAGGAGGGACAAAGATTCTATCAGGTCGAGCCCAATCCTGGTAAATCACGTTCCGCAGAAGGGGGTGCATTGGAAAAGACGCACAAGTTAATGGAGCCTTTAAAGAACCCAATGAGGATACCTCCGGGGCTACTAGTTCTGGCACTGGAAGTTTAAAGGCAGTGCGAACCATATCTGTCAAAGACTGGATCCACAGGCTCTCCGTTTGAGAGGCCGAAAAATATTCATCTATAGTGGAATTTTCCCTGTCTGAACCGTCGGGACTTGGGTCTGCCTGATCCCCTTGTGGGTCCCGTTCCTCTGAAGAGGAGACCTCCGCATCTGAAAACCCCACACTGGGTGAGGGGGATCTAGCCCGCTTGCTACTTGGGCAAGGACGGGAAAACAACGCAGTTAACCTTTTCTCTAGCCCACTCATGGTGGCTGCTAGCATTTCTTCCGTCACGTAAACGGGAATGGGTGGATCGGGGGCCGCCTCTGCCCCCAGCACCCCCAATGGCTCTTGTACTATGCCACTCGGTGTCCTAACTGGCGAGGGTGGGGCCGTAGAAGCCTGGCCCAAATCCTCTGACCCCGATGGAGACCCTTTTTGCTTTTTGGCACCTTTAGCAGCCTTGGCTGGTCCAGATCCCTTTGGAGCCATTGTACAACCTTGGGTCACCCCGCCTGGGAGGTGGCAATACTGAGGAAACCTGTGAGTATTGACACACCAATGCCCGTTAGCCGGAGTCCAAGGTAGACTCAGATACTGCTGGATCTAAGGCTGAGTCCCTTTAAGCAAAAAATTTCCTTTTTTTTTTTTTTTTTTCTGGTCAATAGTGGACCTAAGTCCTAGACCTGAAGATCCACAAAACCGCCACTAGGTGTCCCTGTGTGGCCAAAAGACCCAGCTGCACGCTCTGTATCCTTTCTTCCTCTGCCTCCAGGAGGGAAAGACCAGCCAGAGAAAAAGTTTTCCCTTTAAACAGACCCTGAGGCTGCTGGCCCGCCCCCCGACGCACGCCGACGCTATAAAAGGCGGCGTGCATGCGCGCGCACCATCGCGCGCACCACGCTGAAACCACATGGAGGAAGCAGAGCCGAGGAAACATGGACCAGCGTTTAGGCAGTACCAACAGACACCAGGTAAGCACTAATCTTATTGTAGTGCACACATAGCGAGGAAGCTGTCCCCATGGGCTTCCTAAGAAACAGGAGTTTTTACCAGCAATTTCCTCTTTAAAACATGTGGGGTTGCAGTATCAGTGTTAACAGGCAGACCTGGGGTGAGTAGCAAATATATAACTTACACAAGTATACATATATCTACATGTTATCTGGGTAAACATTAGTATCCCATCCTGCCTACACAGACATAGTGGAGATAGTGGCTGATGCATAAGCATACGGTTAGCCAACCCAGAACCCCCAGGGGGATACCTACTGTCGAACCAAGTCCCGCAGGTTCCCTCTTACCTGCTCCACGCCGCAGGGTATTGCAAAATGCAAGAGGCCCAATCTTCCCCCATCTCCGTGGGTATTGTCTTGGACCTTCAGGGACCAGGGTCCTGTGTTAAGGAACCCACACCCCTGGACCTATATAGCATCCTGGCATCAGTAGCGTTTTAGTTCTTGGAAAAGACTAAGGCACTGGAGCCCAGAATCCAGCCCTCCAAGGAGAGGCATTATAGGCAAAACCCCACGCAGGCAGGGCCCGGGTACCGTACACCTTGGCTTTGAAGCACTTCGGACGGATCCGGCTAGCTATCCTGGGTCCCGAGACCTCCGAGGGACAGCTAGACGTGACGAACACCTAAGACACTGGCGAAAAAACTAAAGCACTCTCAGTGGGAGGGGGTTATATAGGGAGGAACTTCCTGTGAAGTTGATTACACCAGTGTCCACACCTGAAGGTACCCATATAACCCATATGTAATGGCTATGCGCTCTGTGTCCCGTGATGTACGATAAAGAAATTATTTTATCAGTAGAAAATGACATAATAAAGACCCAAACATGAAATAACAGTCACATGGTACATACACAAAGATTGATACATTGTGGACAAGGTAAGAGTTCCCAGATGACGCAGGGCAAATGATCCTTATAAAATGATAAAAATAATTCTAGAATGCACATGATCACAAGACTTCTGAGTAGAGACATACTAATAAGTAAAACCTATACTAGTAAAAATTGTTTGGTGCATATCGCAGGCCCGGTTATTGCATATTGGTGTCCTTATGTTGTCATTTTCTACTAATAAAATTATTTGTACAATAGTGACTGATCCCTTAGCCTCAAATGCCCACCTCATTCCATGTCCCAAAACCCCTCCTTTTCACGTAAACATAGGAATGGAGACTTGTGTCTCAAGTTAAAGTCCCAAACCCTCTCTTTTAAAACAATAGAAAGTAAAAAAAAAAATTGCAGGTAAAAAAATATGCATGTATTATTGTTTTTGTTAGAGACCTGCAAAGCATTGCAACCACGATCAGCAAAGTGGCAAGTGGTGAGCTGACACATTGAAAATCGCTGGTTTTTATTGCATGTCTTGTAAGTAATTTTTTTGGGGCCATTTTAATAACGCTTTTAACTGGAAAACACTATGGAGATGTCTTTTTGTTTCATGTAGTGAAATAACAGCTTGATTTATTGTTTATAGATACATATAAGAGCATTTTTATAGATAGCGCTGATTGTACACAAAATATTAGATGAGTAAGCAGAAGCTATTTCTCTTACAGAACACATCAAACAGCATTTGATAAACGAACCTGTAAAATATTCATAGCAGTCTCTCTGAAAAACATCAAAAAGGATCTCCAGAAGCTGCCACATCTGTGGGGAGATGGTCTGGTTGGTGAGGCTGTATGCTAGTGCCAGAATCTCCTCATAGAACTCTGTAGGGATGGCAGAAATTAATTCCCATACATAAAACACCTTGCATTACTCACTAAAGCATACTGTAAAGTTAGGGTTGTCCCGATACCACTTTTTTAGGACCGAGTACAAGTACCGATACTTTTTTTCATGTACTCGCCGATACCGAATACCGATACTTTTTTTAAATGTCATGTGACAGTTTTCAAACCACAATACAGACTAAGGATATTTTCTTTAGAATTATGAAGAACTCTAACTCAAGACATTATAAAAGAATAAAAATGAGTAAAAATGAATAAAAATGTTTTATTTGCTTGTCACGCAGTAGTAAAAAAGTCAAAGAATTTTCACAGAACATGTTGATAAATACAAAAAAAGTATTCTATTTAGGCATCGGGAGCATTTGTGCGAGTACAAGTACTTCCAAAAATACTCGGTATCGGTCCCGATACTAGTATCGGTATCTGGACAACCCTATGTAAAGTCTGTCCATAAATTAAATTGATGATTGCTATTACTTGTAATAAACTTCACTTTTTACACAGGTTTAAAAGCAAACTTATAACATTGAGTTTTTTGGAACTCATGAGGTTATATACCAGGGGTCCGTTATGTGACCACCCTACATAGAAATATTACCGCCTTCTTTAATCCTCTTACAGGCTCATACCTATAATATGTTTCTGAAGCACAAGACCAACAATCTGCAGACAAATCCCCTCCAGCTGCTGCTTCACCTGGAAGAAAGGTAAAGAATTATAGAAGGTAAGGAAAAGTGGGGGATATCCACTAAGCCACATGTCGGGGTACACACCTCTTTATGATTTTCCACAACAGTCAAGACAATGTCGATGGTGTGAAGGATTCCCATCGCCATGACGGTTTTATCTTCCACCTCCTCATACTCTTCACTCTGCAGGACCTTTACAAAGATCTCAGCCTGGAGAGAGACCACAAAGAGCGGTGACATAGATTAAAGCACCAGACCATCATCATCCTGTATACAGTATCTGGATATGCATAAAACTCCAGACCATCATCATCCTGTATACAGTATCTGGATATGCATAGAACTCCAGACCATCATCATCCTGTATACAGTATCTGGATTTGCATAGAACTCCAGACCATCATCATCCTGTATACAGTATCTGGATATGCATAGAACTCCAGACCATCATCATCCTGTATACAGTATCTGGATATGCATAGAACTCCAGACCATCATCATCCTGTATACAGTATCTGGATATGCATAGAACTCCAGACCATCATCATCCTGTATACAGTATCTGGATATGCATCATCCTGTATATCTCCTCTGCATACATAGATCAACAGGCCATCAGCATACTGTATATTTCCCTGTACATATAGATCAGATCACTGGAATATCTTCACCCTGTACACTTCTTGTGCATGCACAGAGCAGTGAACCACTACCATCCTTTATATCCCTTGTACATACAAAGGCAATGGACCTTCACCATCTTGTTAATCTCCTGTATGTACAGTTCAAAGAACCGGATCATTACCATCCTGGATATCTTCAGTACATACCAGGGGCTCCAAACTGTGGCCCTTTGCTAGTCTTTATCTGGCCCTCTGGGCTTTATTCCTCCCACTGATATGAGGCACCATTCTTCCCACTGACTACAACAATGAGGCACCTTTTCTTCCACTGATACCAATGATGAGATACAATTACTCCTACTAATAGGGGCACTACTCCTTATCCTACTGATCGCAAACTATGAGGCCATATTTATTTTGACCAATGCTGGGCCCAGGTCATTTTTTACCCCGCTGGCCACAATCCGGCCCTACTAAAGGCTGAAGAACAACAAACTGGCCCTTTGTTTGAAAAGTTTGGAGACCCCTGGTACATACAGATCAAAAGCACCATCCTATTTATCTCTTGTATCTTATACATAAATACATAGAGCACTGAATAATTGCCATCCTGGATATCTCCTGAGCATATACATCACAGCACCAAACTATTGCCATTCATCATATCCTCACACACCACTCACTAGATGTCTTGTCATGTCCACAGCAATGGGGGCCACTTCCTGACTGTATTCGCATATCATTTTCTGGATGACATTGGTCAGATCATCGTTCTCTGTCTCCCGGACTATGTGTAGGAGCTCCTGCATGACTGGTCGGATGTACGGCCTCATGTACTCCTTTGCTGAGGGATACAAATACTGGAATAATTATAAAATACAAAAGAACTACAGACTGAAGAGTTTACAACAGCAGAAAAGTCTATTGACAATTTTGTCCCAAATTAGAGCTCCTAAACCCATGCAAGAAAAGCCAACAGGTTAGCTTAATTGGTGCCCTACTACCAGTGCTAATCTCTTCACTCTAAAGCCCGGTACACACGCTCGGTTTTCATGGCGGTAAAAAGTCTGCCGTGAAAACTGAGGGGAAAGCCAAGAACCCGGCAGAAAAATTGCCATGGAGCTCCATGGGCAGTGCCTCACAGTGTTTCCCATAGAGTATTAGTAAATCTGGCAGCAAAAAAGCCGCGGGGAATCCCGACAGGAAAATAGAGAGCAGGTCCTCTATTTTCCCGTTGGGATTTCCGTCTGACACGTCCGGTTTTCCCGGCCAAAAATTACAGCCTGAAGTCTGGAACGCATAGACATCACCAGACGTTGGATTTCATGCTCTGCCAGGCCTCTACTGCAACTGTGTTCAGTTCCTGCTTGTTCTTGGGGCATTTTCCCTTCAGTTTTGTCTTCAGCAAGTGAAATGCATGCTTAATCGGATTCAGGTCAGGTGATTGACTTGGCCATTGCATAACATTCGGGTCATTGTCCATCTGTACTGTGAAGCGCCGTCCGAGTTTTGAAGCATTTGGCTGAATATGAGCAGATATTAATATTGGCCGAAACACTTCAGAATTCATCCTGCTGCTTTTGTCAGCAGTTACATCATCAATAAATACAAGAGAACCAGTTCCATTGGCAGCCACACATGCCCATGCCATGACACTACCACCACCATTCTTCAGTGATGAGGTGGTATGTTTTGGATCATGAGCATTTCCTTTCCTTCTCCATACTCTTCTCTTCCCATTACTCTAGTACAAGTTGATCTTGGTCTCATCTGTCCATAGGATGTAGTTCCAGAACTGTGAAGGTTTTTCTAGATGTTTGGCAAACTGTAATCTGGTGGTGAACCCTCTGTATTCACTCTGGTGACCCTTGGAAAGTGTCATGGGTAGGAAAACTTTTTCAAGGCACTGTAGGTTTCCAGGTGTCTATGGACTATCTCCCAAACACAACACAGATCTGAGGTGTGATTGTCCACTTGCTCTAAAATGTTGTTACTAGGTTTTTAAAAGGTACTAGGTCCTCCAAGGCTCATCAAACCTCTTCTATTCTCTATCTAAACCTCAGCAGAGACCGGACGAATTTCGATCCATGTATTGTGGTTGTACAGAAGTCAATCTACCGATCTGTACAACCACCCTGTACTTTTACTATTCAATCAGTGCTGCAGGCTACATTTGGCAGTGCTAATCAGTGTATTTTGATGGCATGGAAGTCTCCCCGCTGTCAAAATACACACATCTACATCGCTGTGAATGAAAAAAATTACTCATTTATGGGCTGCTTCAGTCAGTTAATAACCTACCAATACTATCTTTATGATGCCGACACACAAATCTATCCAATACCTCCTCAGTCTCCTTGTGCATCACTTAATTATTGATATACAGTGCCTTGCGAAAGTATTCGGCCCCCTTGGACTTTGCGACCTTTTGCCACATTTCTGGCTTCAAACATAAAGATATAAAACTATTTTTTTGTGAAGAATCAACAACAAGTGGGACACAATCATGAAGTGGAACGAAATTTATTGGATATTTTAAACTTTAACAAATAAAAAACTGAAAAATTGGGCGTGCAAAATTATTCAGCCCCCTTAGGTTAATACTTTGTAGCGCCACCTTTTGCTGTGATTACAGTTGTAAGTCGCTTGGGGTATGTCTCTATCAGTTTTGCACATCGAGAGACTGACATTTTTGCCCATTCCTCCTTGCAAAAGAGCTCGAGCTCAGTGAGGTTGGATGGAGAGCGTTTGTGAACAGGAGTTTTCAGTTCTTTCCACAGATTCTCGATTGGATTCAGGTCTGGACTTTGACTTGGCCATTCTAACACCTGGATATGTTTATTTGTGAACCATTCCATTGTAGATTTTGCTCTATGTGTTGGATCATTGTCTTGTTGGAAGACAAATCTCCGTCCCAGTCTCAGGTCTTTTGCAGACTCCATCAGGTTTTCTTCCAGAATGATCCTGTATTTGGCTCCATCCATCTTCCTATCAATTTTAACCATCTTCCCTGTCCCTGCTGAAGAAAAGCAGGCCCAAACCATGATGCTGCCACCACCATTTTTCACAGTGGGGATGGTGTGTTCAGGGTGATGAGCTGTGTTGCTTTTACGCCAAACATAACGTTTTGCATTGTTGCCAAAAAGTTCGATTTTGGTTTCATCTGACCAGAGCACCTTCTTCCACATGTTTGGTGTGTCTCCCAGGTGGCTTGTGGCAAACTTTAAACGACACTTTTTATGGATATCTTTAAGAAATGTCTTTCTTCTTACCACTCTTACATAAAGCCCAGATTTGTGCAGTATACGACCGATTGTTGTCCTATGGACAGAGTCTCCCACCTCAGCTGTAGATCTCTGCATTTCATCCAGAGTGATCATGGGCCTCTTGGCTGTATCTCTGATCAGTCTTCTCCTTGTATGAGCTGAAAGTTTAGAGGGACGGCCAGGTCTCCGTAGATTTGCAGTGATCTGATACTCCTTCCATTTCAATATTATCGCTTGCACAGTGCTCCTTGGGATGTTGAACGCTTGGGAAATCTTTTTGTATCCAAATCCGGCTTTAAACTTCTCCACAACAGTATCTCGGACCTGCCTGGTGTGTTCCTTGTTCTTCATGATGCTCTCTGCGCTTTAAATGGACCTCTGAGACTATCACAGTGCAGGTGCATTTATACAGAGACTTGATTACACACAGGTGGATTCTATTTATCATCATTAGTCATTTAGGTCAATGTTGGATCATTCAGAGATCCTCACTGAACTTCTGGAGAGAGTTTGCTGCACTGAAAGTAAAGGGGCTGAATAATTTTGCACGCCCAATTTTTCAGTTTTTTATTTGTTAAAAAAGTTTGAAATATCCAATAAATTTCGTTCCACTTCATGATTGTGTCCCACTTGTTGTTGATTCTTCACAAAAATTTACAGTTTTATATCTTTATTTTCGAAGCCTGAAATGTGGAAAAAGGTTGCAAAGTTCAAGGGGGCCGAATACTTTCGCAAGGCACTGTATCTGTATGGAAGTCACATCACTTCTTAGAACCAGATCTTCCAAAACTGAGCTCATAAAAGTCTCCTGAGTTTTCCATCATGTTGAACACCACAACCATCAGTGCCTCCCTTTGTGTCAGAATGCTAGGTGTAATACTAGACTCTTACCTCTCTTTTTAGCCCCACATTCATTTACTGTCCTAATCTTGTTGTCTTCACCTCCAACATTTTCATAATGAGCCCCTTCTTAACCAATGACACCATCAGAATACTTATCCACTTACATTGTTAGGCAGGTTCTAAGATACAAGTCCACCCAGTTCAACCACTTCCTTGCTATCTCTCGCCTCAAATGCTAACTCGCTGCTTGTTGGCCTATCTCTACACAGAATACGCCCCTTTCCACCTACCATGAATTTTGCTGCCAGACTAATTCACCTTCCTAACTATTGAGTGTCTGCCATCCCTCTCAAATGCAATCCTTCCACTGGCTTGAACTCACCCAACAAATTAAATTCTAAATACTAACATACAAAGTCAACAGCTGTCCTGAGCTACAGCACCAACCTCATGTGAAAATACCACCTACATTGTTCTCTTTGCTCCTCCCAAAATCTCCTGCTCTTTGGCTCCCTTGTTGCCTCCTGGACTTCTCCAGAGCATCTCCCAACCTCTGGAACCTACCTGAATCTGTTCAGCCATCTCCTATTCTGTCTTTAGGTGATCCCTGAAAACTCATCCCTTTAGGGAAGCCTATCCTGGCCTCTAACAACTGAAACCTTATTTCTACTACTGTAATCCCGATACAGTCATCACCTTATAAATCAACATGCCCTTCCCTTTCGGATTGTAAACTCTTATGAGCAGGACCTCCCTAACCCTTTTCTTGATTTATATTTTAACTGTACTGTCTTTTATATTGTAGAGCACTGTACAGTATTATAATAATATTTTTTTCTTTATAGTATTCATATACTATTTCATTATTGTGACAGATAAGGGACAACTTATAGTACAGTACTACAGCATTTTTGGATGAACAACATATACCAAATATTTTGGAAATTCTCTCACCAGCCCCCTGGTAACTTATTAACATCTGCAGAGCGATGGCAGCCTCCACCTTCACTGGCAGTTCTTTATCTTCAAGTAGACTTTTCTTCGCCAACTCTACAGCATTTCGAAGGTTCAGCTCATTGTGAAACTTTAGTGAGCTGAACGAGTGAAGGACCCAACATGACTAGAAGAGAAAGGACAGATTTATGCATTATAAAAGGAGATGTAAATCCTGTATGATTGCCACTGACCCTGCTCTTTGCTGTGTCTTTGGGTCTAGGCGCTTGTATCTTAACTGTGGCCAGCCAACTGACTCCTTGCAGCTTCACAGCCGATTGGCCATTGCGCATGTGCGAGTCATGCTGCACCCTGTATATGGTCCTGCAGTCTCCTGTGATGTGTCCCAGGATGCTGCGGGAGAAGGAGGGGGGGCCCAACTTCCGCTCTGATCACCTAGGCAGTTAGAGCTGGTACCTGTCAAAATTGGGGTACCCCCCCCCAAAAAAAGGGGGTGTGGGGGGTGACTGAGGAAAAGCAGAACTCCCCCTTTTGGGTGAAGTCCTGCTTTCAGCATCTTTGCAGCCCCTCCCTTTGTATATGCTCTCCAGTTACATGGCATTTCCCTGATGATGACAACTGTGGACCATGTCTGCATAAATGGCCAGGTAAACTCCTGAGGATCGTGTAACTGGATTACAACACAGGAACACAACCGGTAGATGGTGTTGTCACCCTATGCCAGTAAGTGTTTTAACAAGGATGTTTATGGCAGGAAATGTATACAAGTTGCCAATTTAAAAATATTGGAAATTACTTTTGAAAGACCTACCCGTGCTCGGAGGTAACCCAGCTCAGACATGAAAAGTGGGAAAACATGATTCTGGATGAAAACTTCCATCTGATCCTTGTACACAGATTTCTGGAGGAAAATATAAAGTATTACACTACAGAAATGTCACATGTACTGTATACTGACCATAGTAGTAGTAAGAAAATATGTTACCTTTAATAAAATCTCTGCAAGTGAACCCAGTACATGTAGTGCCCCATCTATTTTCCGCGGGTCAACCGAGGAACTAGTGAGGATCTGGTAACAAAAGTTCATCATCTTTGGCAGCACCTAAAACAAATAAGAACAATAGAAATTTTCAGTAATAACCCAATATTTCTGCATTTGGTAGATGCTGGGACATTAAACCATCTGACAGCCTCTTCTTTTTCAATAATTTTTATTGAAAATGTATACCGTATTTATCGGCGTATAACGCTCACTTTTTCCCCCTTAAAATCAGGAGGAAATCGTGGGTGCGCGTTATACGCCGATCCACGCTGTCTCTGAGCGCCGCCGACATAGACGAGCCAAGTGTACTTCGCACTCGGCTAGGCTCAGCCACGCTCGGCTCCGCTCGCGGTCACGCCCTGTCCCGCCTTCTAGCCTTTATGCGAGAGGAGCCGAGCATGGCCGAGCCTGGCTGAGTGTGCAGTACACTTGGCTCGGTCTAGGTCGGCGGCGCTCAGAGACAGCGAGCTCTGAGCCGAGAGAAGCTGGGAGGACACCACCAAGGCTGCAGACGGACGCCAGACAAGGCCGCCGATGGATGCCGGGCAAAACACCTACGAGGGGCATTCGAAATGCAAGTATTTTTTTTTTTTTCCTTAAACTTCCCTTCTAGGCTTGAGGTGCGCGCTATACTCTGGCGCGCAGTATACCCCGATTAATACGGTATATCAAATTCCAAAACAAAATATTGTTTACATAGGATATGTATTTCAATGTACAAAAAGATAAATCAAGGTACTAGAAGTATGGACACAAGGACAAAATATACTTGTTATAACTCGTAGCGCTATGTGATAAACTACAACAAAAAAAAGTCGGCATATTCAAGGGTCCCTGTCGCTCCTTTAGATTCCATGAGGATAAAGAAGAGGGAACATAACCACATGACCATCTGACAGCCTCTTCAATATCTAGGGGACCATATTGGGGAGATCTCTGTACCGAGTCCCCAGGGCTATGTACTAACTGTACCCAATATGTGGGGTTCCAACCATTCCTGTACTGAGTTCCCGTGTCTACACACCTGCCATGCCCAATATGATCTTTATGGAAGCCGATATAGTGGTCGCATGAAGGCAGAGGCCTGCAATATTCACCGTCCATCCAGAGATGTTTTATTTCTTCCCCAGACGCCTTCAATCTGAAGACCAGCATCATTCAACCCACTTCCTCAGAGTCCAGGTCTTCCTGCTCCTGACCCAGTCTGTCTCTGGGCAATGAAGAGAGGCAACACAGTGATAAGTTTGTCTCTCTGTCATTCTGATCTCTCTTCCTATCAGTGTTTTTTTTTAGCACATGAACAGACTTGTCTCTTGTACTGCTTCCTCGTCTCACATGCCAGCCTTGCTGCGCTAGGACTGCAAGAGGCCGATTCAGGTACTTACAAAACTTGTACTAAAAATACATTTAATGATGTATTAATGATTACAGAGCTACAATAATTTGTTCTTATCTGCTTAGAGTTCAGCTTTAACTATTTTGCGTTTGAGGTAATAATTACATTTTTCATATATTATATTTTTTTGCTAGAGACTTAAGCTGGCCATACATGGAACAAAATGTGCCCATTGCAGCATTGACTGGCTGCATTTCAATCTATGCATAGGGACAGTGGAAAGTACCAATTAACTTCTGTACAACCACCGTGTCAGATAAATGCAGCTCAATTAGTGACACAGGCTATAGCTGGCAGTGCTCATCACTGTATTCCGACGATGGGGAATTTTTCCCATCGTAACAATACATTAGCTCAGCGCGAGAGATTTCCGCATCCACCTTGAAATCAATTATTTTTTGTTCAAACCCATTGATTGAATGAATAAAAAACAAAACACTAAAACACTATTGGCTGTGTAGTTTGAACCCCCAATTTTTATAATTTTCTGAAAACAGAGACCCTGTAGAATTAAGTGGTAGTTGCAATTTATTATGTTGCATGTTTGCTAAACTGATTTATCAAAAGCATATTTTTTTTTTAAAATATACGCTAAAAAACTTTTCAGTACAAATACAATAAAAACACAAATTTTTGGGTAAAACAAAAAAGATAGGGTTGAATCAAGTAAATAGATACCAAACATGTCGTGACTCAAAACTGCGCGTATCAAATGGCAAAAAACGACAGTACATAACATTTTTCATTGGTGATGCTTTAAAAGTCTTTAGAGATCTTAATTTTAGAGTCAACTATGAATTATGGCCCTTGAACCTCATGTGTGGCACAATCACTGTGGGCACTAAGTGTGTGTATCTTTTACATTTCTTTTAACTTCTAAAATTTATTTTTCTTATTATTTGCAGCCATAAGCTTGGTTTAACCACTAGAGATGCTCCCAAGTTTTAGGATTGGCAAGTGATTGAAATGAAAGTTTTGCCAATGTTTCTGCCTCACCTCTTTCCTCTTCTTGGAGGCAGTAAAGAGCAGATTCTGAGCAGCAGTTGAAGGTGATACGTAATCTTCAAACACATCTAGAACCAGAAACACAACAGATCATGGACAAGGACAATTAGTGTGGAGCATTAATGTGCGACATATAACCAGTACACAACAAAACAACAGCCATGTGTGATGTGTGGGAAGGTGTGACATTGAAGGAATTGACAGCCTTGCTTGATGTACAGAACAAGATGTCAGAGCAATACTGGACATGGCATTGATAATGCAACAAAACCTATACATGAGGAGTAGTGCACAAAAAAATTAAATGAAAACTACATATACAGATAGCTGTAGTTAGTTACATTCAACTGGACTTGTTTTGTAATGTTGAAGGGGTTTCATAGTTTATCAAAGCCATTTCTTCAGTTCTAATGAGTGGTAGCCAGCACCAGCACTTAAATCCACACAGGTAGCACTGACCCCTTGATCCAATCACCAAGGCATGTGTCAATGCTGATGAGGATTGTCCAAGAACAGGATGGGAAGTGTAAAAGTTGTGGGACTTTCCCATTCTCGGTGACAAGAAATCTGTGAGCTGTGTCAAACGTCTGTCCCAAAAGGCAAATACCTGCCCTTTGCACGGCTACATGGGAACAGCAGCGGCCACTGTCAGTTTGACATTAGTTAAAATTGGTTGAGGGGCCGCTGCTAGTCACATGACCCATTCATTCCAAGAATCTGCCAATCCTTGCCACAGGAATATGGTGGCAGCAGCTATCCAGCTGTGTAAAGGTGACCTTATAGACCAGGGGTCCAAAACTGGTGGCCCTCCAGCGGTTGCGAAATTACAAGTCCCATGAGGCATTGCAAGGCTGACAGCTACAAGCATGACTCCCTCAGGCAGAGGCATGAAGGGATTCGTAGTTCCACAACAGCTGAAGGGCCACCAGTTTAAGACCCCTGTTATAGACAAACTGCATATAAAAGAATATATAAAATCTGTGCTACGCATTAATAATTTTTTTTGTGAACATAAAATTAACAGTTTTGTTAGTCGTGTAAAAAGTTCAAGTACAAGGAGAGGCCAAGTAATAAACCAACAATTAAATGCTCCATTGCCTTGTCTTCCCATGGCCCTGCACACATTTTATAACAAATCACAATGTAAAATAAAAAATTTCCTAAGCGGTCACATATCTGCAAAGCTCCAATCTCTGCTGCATGTCGTGAGGCTGATGGGAGGGAACTCTCTCTTCCTCCAACAGGACCTAAAGCAGTGGACACCATTACTGCCCTATGGGATAAATTCCTGTTGTCTGCCCACCACATTACACACAGGAGCCAGAGCTTTGCAGTCACATGACCATAAAAGAAAATAAAGTGTTAGGTACCTGCTAACTAATTTTCCAGAAGTCTTCCAAGGGCAGCATCTGAGAGATTAGGCTCCTCCCACCTGCAACAGTAAGCATCATCAACCATTATAAAAATTCATTACATACCTCTGTGTCTCAGCATTAGAAAAGTAAAAAGCACCAAAAGGAAAACCAGATATAGTCGGGGCCCCCTAAAGGTGTGCCAAAGTACTTTGCAGAGAGTAGGCATGGTATATGTGCTGCCCTGGAAGACTTCTAGAAAATGAGTTACCAGGTACACAACTACTTTTTGTTCTCAAGACGTCTTCCAGGGCAGCATCTCAGAGGATTGGCAAGGAATACCTACTTCGTGGCGGTCCACAGCCTGAAGGACTGGTCTTGGTTGGACAGAAAGTCTATCCTGTAGTGTTTGGCAAAGGTTTTTAAAGCTCGTTCACGTTGCTGCCCTGCAGATCTAGTCTAGTGTAGCTCTTGCTTTCTTTGACTATGAAGATGCCAGGACTTCTTTGGGTGGTACTTAATTTAAAAATTTGGTTCTTTCCTTCAACAGCGGGTAGAAGGAAAATTAATTTCTCAAATACCTCCCGCAGTGCTATTGTGTGAAAAAAACCTGACAGGTTGGTTGTACTAAAGTTGACTGATGGTGGGAGGAGTGTGTCTCTTCCTTTCTTCCGTCCATGATTGCCTCTAGAGACCGATTTATACAACTAAAATTTTTGCATCGGGCCTATTACACCCCGCAGAGACTGGCTAAGATCTACCCCTCCAGGAGCCCCAGGTGCACTAGGTGCCTGGGGGATACAGGCTCGTTCCTTCACATGGTCTGGTCCTGCCCTGGGCTAGCTTCATACTGGAGGGGGGTGGCGGAGGTCCTATCGGATCGCTGTGGGGTGGAATTTACACTGGACCTGAAAGTGTTCCTCCTTAGTTACCTGGGTGAGGTTGAGGGTGACAGGTACACCAAACTGAGTATCACTTTCGCATTATTCTATGCCAGAAGGGAGATCCTGCTTCGCTGGCGGGGCACTGAGCTTCCCACAGTGTCCTCCTGGCTGGCTACGATCCATAGGGTTCTCCCACTCTATAAACTAACGTATGAGAGCAGAAACTGTCCAGCGAAATTTGAAAAAAATCTGGTCGGGTGGGTTGACTCTTCTGGCTTATCTGTTATCTGTCCCCCTAGTATGGTGTCAAGGACAAACTTGTTCTCCTTAATAGTCTGCCATTGTCTTGAGTATGCAGCGTGGCTCACCCCATAGGTAGGCAGTTATTGTTTCTTGTGTGTTTAAGGATGAACCCCTATAAACATTGGTGCAGGATGACCTTTTCTTGGACTCGTTTTGCTATTTATTTACTGTACTGAGCCTTCAGAGGAAATGGGTTTTGTGTTTTTACTTCTTGGGGTGGGATCCTTTCTTTCTATCTGCTGACCTGTCCAGTATAGATTCCAGTTTGGGTCAGAATGGAATGCTGCATAGTTAGGTCTTGGAAGATGTGCCTCCATTCCAAGCTCTAAGCCATAATGTTCTGTGAGAGGAGTTGATGAGGGCCGTGGACCGCACTGTTCTATTCACAGCTTCGGCTGAAGAGTCTGCAATAAATACTGTGGCTTTGTTTAAAGTTGGTGGTGTTTTCAAGAAATCTGCCATGACTGTGCCAGCTTCCAGGTGGGTCCAAAACAGCTTGAGCTAGTGCATAAACATCCGGGTTACACAAGTAGTGGCAGAGGCAGGAAGGACATAAGACTCATGGGGAAATGACTGGAAAAGTGCCACTCAACACCTGCATAGTGGAAATGTAAGAAGACAGAGGAAATCGGGCACCCCCTGGCATACCTTAGCGCCATCAATACCCGCATCGACCATGGAGTAGCAAGTTAGGACTAGGCTGAAGTACAGTGGCTATGAGGAGAGCACCAGAGGAGGCTGCCAAGGCAGCATGTGGTTGGAAGAATAGCTGCACACCTCCCCCATTGGAGGAAAAACCTCAGGCTTGTAAGGAGATGAGAGGCAACATGAGTGATGTTCCCAACAAGGTCCTGCCTGGGCAAGCCTGGCCTGCAGCGAGGCCATGGGTAGGCAGCCAGACAGGGAGGCCCCTGCAACAAGCATTTCAACCTGGTTGTGAAAAAATAAAAAAGACATCCCATGTCCTGCTGGTCCGGAGGAAATACAAAAACTGAGGCACAGAGGTATGTAATGCGTTTCCTGTTGCAGGGAGAGGAGCCATATCTATCAGATGCTGAACTGGAAGATGCCTTGAGAATTTTTTTTTCTAAAAACAGGCATTACATTGTAATTTGTTATAAAATGTATGCAGAGCTATGTGGAGAAAAGGGAGGAAACATTATTATGTTATTTTATTACCTATCCTTTCCTTCTACTTAAAAAAAAAAAAAAAAATGTACTTGCCAAACTTCATGCGAATGTACTCATATGGGTCGTCCTGCCACAAATCCTCATCTTCATCTTTGTAGCACATCAGGGGGAAAATCACCTCTTCGGAAATACTCTAAGACGCAAAAGGAGGGGGGGGGGCAGAGAGTCTATGTATCAAATTTTTATAATCATTCATTTGCACTAAGTTTAACAAGCGGACACGCTTCCAATATTACCCTGCAAACTTGTTTGATCATTTTATATTTTTCCTCCATGTCCAGTAAGGATGGAAAAAATTTAGTAGCCAAGAGTAGATCACCTAAATGAATAACTAGATGTTAACTCACAGGAGTCTTTTTTAAGGGCCCATTCCAGCTATGGTGCTATAACACAAGGGCTTACTGCATTTATGTCACGCATTTATGTCGCGCATTAATGCATTTCATTAAGGCAACGCATTCCTTTCAACAGAATGCTTACAAGACAAGTATAGGGTTTTAATAGTCATACATACCTAGGTGGATGCAGCATCACCCGAGCACCTCCAATACTGAGAACCGTGCGATCTAACCCCAGACGATTGCTCGGTTTCTTAGAGCCCCCCCCCCTCACCCGCAGAGAGGATGAGCCAGGTGCTGGTCCAGGCATGTGGGAGGATCCTAAACTCCATTGTCAAGATCTTGACCAAGCTCTGTGACAGACTGAACTGCACTCCTGTGATCCACAGGTGAAATAAAGCCAGGTGGTACTTCTCCTTTAACCACTTGCTTACTGGGCACATATACACCCCTCCTGCCCAGGTGAAATTTCAGCTTCCGGCACTGCGTCGCTTTAACTGACAATTGCGCGGTTGTGCGACGTGGCTCCTAAACAAAAAAGCGCAACAATTTTGAAAAAAAAATACAATATTTTTTACTTGTTTCTATAATAAATAGCCCAATAAAAAAATAAAATAAAAAAATCTCAGTTTAGGCCGATACGTATTCTACATATTTTTGATTATAAAAAATAAGCGACTGGTTTGCGCAAAAGTTATAGCGCCGTTCAAATTTATACTGCGATCAGTGCTAGAAATATGCACTAATTACTGTATAAATGTGACTGGCATTGAAAGGGGTTAACACTAGGGAGTGAGGAAGGGGTTAAATATGTTCCCTGTATAGTGTTCTAACTGTAGGTGGAGGGGGGTGACTGGGGGAGGTGACCGATCTGTGTCCCTATGTACAAGGGACACAGATCGGTCTCCTCTCCAGAGACAGGACGCTGTCTCTGTGTGAGCCGGCAATGAGAGATGATCTCATATGTTTACATATGAGATCATCTCTCATTGGCCTCGCAGACCGCATAGCAAACGGCCACTCTGATTGGTCGTTCGCCGCGATCTGTGATTGGCTGTGTCCAAGGGACACGCCCAACACAGAATTTCCCCAGCTGCGCGCTCTGGAGCACGCACGGGGAACGCCCAAGGGAGCGGCCGTCAAAAGACGGCGGATTGGAAATTCAGGTCCGCTCTGTAGCCGTCATTTGGCTATAGTGCGGGCCTCAAGTGGTTAAAAACATTCAAGCGCAATTTTGGTGACCTTGCACACAGTATTTTATTCTTCGGTTTGTTGTGGATGTGTTGGGTGCCATTCAAAATGAATAGCACTGCAGTAACGTGCATTGTCACAATGCAAAAATGCGAATGGGCCCTTAAAGTGGTTGTAAACGCTTTTGTGTGACTTTTACCAATAGGTAAGCCTAGAATAAGGCTTACGTATATTTAGTGGAAATATCTCCTAAACGTGCGCCATTTAGGAAATATTTCCCTTGTAGTGCACCGATTATGTAATCGGCGCATTCGCACTTTGAAGAAACGGACATCCGTGCCATCTCTTCACTTGCAAGTGCTGTGACTGACAGCTCCTGCATGCATGTGCGGGAGTGACGTTGGCTCCAGCCAGTCACAGAGCCAGAGTCTGGGGCCCCGGAAGGAAAAGGGGCGAAGAGAAACACGGCCTGCACAGGGGACAAAGCGGGCTTCGTTTGCAGGCAAGTGTCACATAATGGGCTGGTATGCGTACAAGCCCATTATGCTTTTAATTTGCAGGTAGCAAAAGAGGAAGTAAAACCCATCAGGGGTTACTTCCTCTTTAAGGTTCTTTGGTCCAGTAGATGGAACCTGTCACTTCAGGAGACTAAAACTGTTAGGGCTAAGACTCAAACATAAGTCCCTTTCAACCCAGCTATGTATGATAGTATTCTCACCTGCATGTTCGGCTTCAGAACCTTCCAGGTGACAGCATGAGACACTCCCAGGTTCATGTAGTTGAGCGTCTGCTGCAAAACCCGTGGGGCCACATACTGCTTTTGTCTGTGCTGCTCCAGGACTTTAAGTAGAACCTGAAGAAAAAACGTAATGATGTAGTGTGACAATTCCTTCCAAGCGCAATAACTACTGAGCAAATGTTCATGATGGTCAAATTCATGATCTGTCTGCATTGCATATAGAAGCAGAGACCTTGTGAGAACATCACTAGGACTAAAATAAGGCATATAATGAACAAAAAGTTTTTATTTAAAAAATGTCATTAGCGTGTTGATCAGAGGACCAGAGGATCAGAGGACCAGCAAAACATTTAGCTTCAATTGCATTTTTCTAATTCGTGTGTGTTATTTTGGGGGAGATTTACTAAAACTGGTGCACACAGAGTTTGGTGCAGCTGGGCATAGTAATAATAAGCTTCTAGGTTTTAGCCCTGGTTCACACTGGGCTGTGGGAGTAAAATCACACGATTTCAGCTGAACTCGCGCAATTTCACTCCCTCTGGCAGTCCGGATTTCGGCGCGATTTAGGAGACATCTGTGCAGGTTTCTGCACAGATGTCAATGTAAATTGCGTCCTGAAATCGCAAAAAGTTATACAGGAACTACTTTTTGAAATCGGTGCAGCGCCGCAGATGCGGCGTGGCACCAAATAGGACTGTGTCATTACCGGCAATTGCCGCCGATTTTAGATGCGATTTCACATGTGAAATTGCGTCTCAAATCGAACTAAATCGTACCCAGTGTGAACCTGGGCTTATTGTCAAAGCCTAATTGAACAGCCTGAAGCCAATTGGCTACTGTGCACACCTGCACCAGATTCCAGTGTTAGTAAATCGCCCCGTTTGTATGTATGCAGCTAATGGTAAAACAAAGAATACAAAGTCACCTGCAATACTCCCATAGCATAAGTTTTCACAAAGAATTCTGAGAACTCGATATATTCCTTGGTGACACTTCCAGGACTCCCATACCTAAAGAATACAAAGCAAAAATCAGTGATAGGCACATCTTCCTACTGAAGGAAAAAAATATATATTGTTCAGACTTGAAGCAGACCTAATTTCTGATATATTTCTTCATGTGACAAACACATGCAATGTATTGTATGCGTGTAACATTTCCAGGTATTACCTCTCACACATATTACTTTCTATTAAAAAGTGCAAGCTCCAGAGCTGTTATGTTCATTTTTATACAGCCACATAGTAAGTTGCTCGGACATTAAATACACATCAAAGGGAACCCAATTGATCTGCAAAATGAATAACTATTCCACTCACACTGTAACAATAAAATTAAAATGTATAAAGTGCCGGCCTTGTTTAAAGTGTAGCCAATTTCTGCTCTCTGGCAACTCCAGAAAATCAGTAGTATTTGGCAGCAGCAGAAAAGAAGGCCTACAGTGCAGAAAATAAGTATTTGAACACCCTGCTATTTTGCAAGTTCTCCCACTTGGAGATCATGGAGGGGTCTGAAATTGTCATCATAGGTGCATGTCCACTGTGAGAGACAATCAAAAAAAAAAATCCAGAAATCACAATGTATGATTTTTTTAACTATTTATTTGTATGATACAGCTGTAAAAGAAGTATTTGAACACCTGAGAAAATCAATGTTAATATTTGGTACAGTAGCCTTTGTTTGCAATTACAGAGGTCAAACGTTTCTTGTAGTTTTTCACCAGGTTTGCACACACTGGAGGAGGGATTTTGGCCCACTCCTCCACACAGATCTTCTCTAGATCAATCAGGTTTCTGGGCTGTCGCTGAGAAACACGGAGTTTGAGCTCCCTCCAAAGACTCTCTATTGGGTTTAGGTCTGGAGACTGGCTAGGCCACGCCAGAACCTTGATATGCTTCTTACAGAGCCACTCCTTGGTTATCCTGGCTGTGTGCTTCGGGTCATTGTCATGTTGGAAGACCCAGCCTCGACCCATCTTCAAAGCTCTAACTGAGAGAAGGAGGTTGTTGCCCAAAATCTCGCAATACATGGCCCCGGTCATCCTCTCCTTAATACAGTGCAGTTGCCCTGTCCCATGTGCAGAAAAACACCCCCAAAGCATGATGCTACCACCCCCATGCTTCACAGTAGGGATGGTGTTCTTGGGATGGTACTCATCATTCTTCTTCCCCCAAACACGGTTAGTGGAATTATGACCAAAAAGTTCTATTTTGGTCTCATCTGACCACATGACTTTCTCCCATGACTCCTCTGGATCATCCAAATGGTCATTGGCAAACTTAAGACAGGCCTTGACATGTGCTGGTTTAAGCAGGGGAACCTTCCGTGCCATGCATGATTTCAAACCATACCGTCTCAGTGTATTACCAACAGTAACCTTGGAAACGGCGGTCCCAGCTCTTTTCAGGTCATTGACCAGCTCCTCCCGTGTAGTCCTGGGCTGATTTCTCACCTTTCTTAGGATCATTGAGACCCCACGAGGTGAGATTTTGCATGGAGACCTAGTCCGAGGGAGATTGACAGTCATGTTTAGCTTCTTCCATTTTCTAATGATTGCTCCAACAGTGGACCTTTTTTCACCAAGCTGCTTGGCAATTTCCCCGTAGCCCTTTCCAGCCTTGTGGAGGTGTACAATTTTGTCTCTAGTGTCTTTGGACAGCTCTTTGGTCTTGGCCATGTTAGTAGTTGGATTCTTACTGATTGTATGGGGTGGACAGGTGTCTTTATGCAGCTAATGACCTCAAACAGGTGCATCTAATTTAGGATAATAAATGGAGTGGAGGTGGACATTTTAAAGGCAGACTAACAGGTCTTTGAGGGTCAGAATTCTAGCTGATAGACAGGTGTTCAAATACTTCTTTGCAGCTGTATCATACAAATAAATAGTTAAAAAAATCATACATTGTGATTTCTGGAATTTTTTTTTTTTGATTATGTCTCTCACAGTGGACATGCACCTACGATGACAATTTCAGACCCCTCCATGATTTCCAAGTGGGAGAACTTGCAAAATAGCAGGGTGTTCAAATACTTATTTTCCGCACTGTATATGTACAAGGTATACCCTAGGTACAGCAACTAGTCGAAAGAGTTTAAGGCGTTGTAAAGGAAAAAAATGTTTTTGCTGAAATGACTGTTTACAGGGTATAGAGACATAATAGTTAACTGATTCCTTTTAAAAACGATTAAAAATAGATAAAAATCAATCATATAATGTACCTGTAGTTTTTTTGTTTTGTTTTTGCATCTAGTTTCGTTTTTGCATGTTATGCTGTATCTGTGCTGGACAGAGCCATAGATCAGTGAAGGTTTGGAAAACAAAACTAAAAGCTCCCAGTGCTGTGGTCCTCAGGAAACAGAGGACCAGGAAGTGTCCAGAACAGAGGAGAATTACAGCAACATCAGAGCAAAAAATGAACAATGAGGACATGAAACCAGGACTGCAATTAGGTAAGGGAAGCTACCGTATTTATCGTGGGTGCGCGATATACGCCGATCCCCGCGCTGTGTTTGAACTGAGCCGCCGACATATACCGAGCGCAGTACACTCGGGTACACTCAGCCAGGCTCAGCTCCCCTCGCGTTCACGCCTCCTAGCCTCTATGCGAAAGGAGCCGAGCGTGCCCGAGTGTACTGCGCTCGGTATATGTCGGCGGTATATGTCGGGGATTCGACAGAGACAGCGCGGGAGAAGCGGGGAGGACACCACCGAGGCCGCAGACAGACGCCGGACAAGGGGCATCTAAACTGTGTATTTTATTTTTTTTCAGGGTTTTCCCTTCTAGGTTGGGGGTAGGCGCTATACGCCGGAGCGCGGTATACAAAGATAAATACGGTATTTAGCTTAAAAAAAAATATCCTTTAGTGACCCTTTAACCACTTGCTTACTGGGCACATAAACCCCCTTTGTGCCCAGGCGAAATTTCAGCTTGCGGCACTGCTTCGCTTTAACTGACAATTGCACGGTCGTGCGACGTGACAGCCAAACAAAATTGGCGTCCTTTTTTTCCCCACAAATAGAGCTTTCTTTTGGTGGTATTTGATCGCCCGTGCGGTTTTTATTTTTTGCGTTATAGACAAAAAAAGAGCGACAATTTAAAAATATATATATATTTTTTACTTGTTGCTATAATAAATATCCCAATTTAAAAAAAAAAAAAAAAAAAATTTTTTCTCAGTTAAGGCCGATACATATTCTTCTACGTATTTTTGTATAAAAAAAAAAAATCACAATAAGTGACTGCTTTGCGCAAAAGTTATAGCACCTACAAAATAGGGGACAGAATTATGATTTTTTTTTTGATTTTTTTTTTACTAGTAATTGCGGCGATCTGCGATTTTTATTTTGACTGCGATATTGCGGCGGACACATCGGACACTTTTGACACAATTTTGGCGCCATTCACATTTATACAGCGACCAGTGCTATAAATATGCACCAATTACTGTATAAATGTGACTGGCATTGAAGGGGTTAACACTAGGGGGGTGAGGAAGGGGTTAAATGTATTGCCTGGGTGTGTTCTAACTGTGTGGGGGGAGGGGGGTGACTGGGGGAGGTGATCGATGCTGTCTCCCTATGTACAAGGGAAACAGCATCTGTCACCTCTCCCTGACAGGACATGGAGCTCTGTGTTTACACACAGAGCTCCACGTCCCTCCTCTGTCACCGACGATCGCGTGTACCTGACGGACATCGCGGCCGCCGGGTACACGCATCGAATCCTCGGTGATGCGTCGGGACTGTTTTTCTGTGGCGCGCGCGGGGAATTACAAGCAAATCACGTCCAAAGACGTGACCCCGGCGCCTCAGGTCCGCGCTGCTCACGTATTATGTCAATAGCGCGGACCGGAAGTGGTTAAGCATGAACAGCTTTATAATATATGTGCTGACTTTACCGTTCAAAGAGCCGTGTGATGTTGTGAAGGGCCCACTTCTTGCACTTCCACCAGACTAGCTCTGGACGGTCATCTTCATCCACCTGCAGAGTTTCCTATCAATAGGATCACAAGATTAGCACAGAAACATAATAAAAAGATATCCTATGTTAGGCTCCGTTTACACTTAGGGTTTTTTTGGCCGTTTAAAAAGATAAAACAAAACTTTTTTTATTGACAAAAAGAAAAGTGCTTGTACATTATAAAGTTGGAAGACATAGATGTCAACCATCAACACTTGCACTGAACATGGAATATAGGACCAGGTACAGAGCATCACATATGTAAAAGCATATCCAAAAATATATTTTTTTTTAAAACACAAAAACAGTAAAAAAAAGTAAAAACAGAGCAAAACAAAACAAGTTTATTGTGGGACGTTTAGACAGAAGTCTCCTTTGTCTACTCTCGCATGCGCAAAGGAGAAATTCCCAAAATCTGTCTGTAACAATCATTTTGGCGTTTTTTTGCTCTAAGCCTTAGCTCTAAAAACGCCCAACAAGACAAATCCCATTCATTTTAAATGGCCCCTGTTCATATCTGAGCATTCTGTCTCCCAAGGCAAAATGCCCGTTGCTCAAAAAAGTACATGAGCTTCTTTTTTTGGTAGATTACAGGAGTTTTAATTCTTCTACATTGGTGACCTTTTGAACATCAAAACGCCTATACAAAAGCGTCGTAAAAACTCAGCAAACACGCCCCCCCAAAAAAAAGCATAAAATAGCAACGCTTAGATGTGAACGGAGCCTCAAAGTGGAAGTAAACCCTCCTATTATGTTCAGCCAAGGAAGCTGCCATCTTGGCCTCTGTTTAATCTTCAACTGTCATGATGCTGCACATTTGATCAGTTATGACATCAGCCGGCTGGTTTGACAGTTTGGTTGAGAGTAGTGATTCCACGTGTTCACACAGTGCATGTGGAGAGCCCACCAGGAAGCGTGCACGGTGCTGCACTAATCACAGGCAGGGAGACATATTCCCAATACTCGGCTGCAGAGATCGGGAAATGTCTCCCTGCCTGTGGTTAGCACAGTGCCGTGCAGACTTCCTGACGGGCTCTGCACATGGACTGTGTGAAAATGCCGGAGCTCATCCCTAGTTGAGAGCACAACCAATGTGACAGTTACATTACCTGCATGCGCCAAAAATGAAACCTTTTAAATTGATGGGTTTACTGCCGCTTTAAAAGGGATAGTTCACCTTTCCCACAAAACTGCCTATGCAGATAAGGGGCATCTATAGATAAGAACAAACTATGCAGCTCTAAATAAAGTTGAATAAAGCCCTCGTTATAGGTGTAGGCCATTTATATACCTTATAAAGCCTGACTGGAATACTCCCAGGACGTTACTAAGTGAGGCCTAGTCATCACTTCTCACAGGAGTGAGCTCTCAAATGCTGAGCTCAGAGCTACTGCCTCAGGGGAGAGAAAGAGTATGTGAGGGGGGTTGATCCAGAGAAAGAGCTCACCCTTGTGGTGGTAAGATGAACAGTGATGACTAGGCCTCACTTAGCAACGTCCTGGGAGTATTCCAGTCAGGCTTCATAAGGTATGTAAATAGCCTACACCTATAGCAAGGACATTATTCATCTTTAGTCAGAGCTGCACAGTTTGTTGTAATCTACAAACATCCCTTACCTGCATAGGCAGGTTTTTTGTAAAGGTGAACTAACCTTAGAAAGTCAAACTCAACGTATTCCCCTGCTTTAATTTTGTTTTTTAATAAATACATTTCAAGTTCACAGTGACAGGAAGTGAGGGAAGATTTGCCCAACGGGTCACAGACACAATTGACAATGTTTAGTACTTTTCCATTTTATCCCAAACTAAAAATATATTTTGTCTGGAATAAGACCCTAAAAAAGGGAACTGAATGTGGAATCTGTGCCCAAATAAAGGCAAGTACAGACAAACGGTGAGCTATCAGTACTGTCTGCGGCCTACCTGTAGCTTTCCCAATTACCGACTTATCATGCCTTGCTCTGCATTATGTCTCTGTGTGGAGACGGCTATCTTGGTAAAGGCAAGGCTTTGATATCTCATGTCAGAGCTGCCTCCTAATGACTGGTGATCTGATGACTGGAGGGGGAAAATAAAACAAACAAATCAAGCAGCAACGTGGGGGGACTGAAGCAGGAAAATCCTTCCTCTGCAGGTCCTCAGGTTCCCCCTCCTCTACCGCAAGCAGAACAATGCGCAGCACAGTAGTGAAATCACCAAATCGCACTCCAAATCTGGGGATATTAGCAGTGTCTTAGATGATCGCACACTGCAAATACACAGCTATGATGATAAAGGTACCCTTCTGGGACCCACAGGATGGTGTTTCCATTCACAAATAGCCCCGTGACTCGCGCAATAGGAAACAAGCAGTGAAACCATAAGGCTTCACTGCCTGTTTCCCTTAGTGAAAATGGCGGCGCTGGGACCAGCCACGATCGACAGGTCGGTCTCGGTGGCCGACTTCGTGGGCAACCTGGACAGGTAAGTGTGCTTATTAAAAGTCAGCTACAGTGTTTGTAGCTGCTGACTTAATTTTTATTTTTTTTAAGCCGGACCTCCGCTTTAAGTTCAGTTCCACTTTAAGGCCTTTTAAATTTTGTAAATGTATTTTTACATTTTATACTCACAGGAGGAACATCCCGATCAGCAATACTGCTAAATATTCCCATCCACTGTGTCATGGTCTGATTGTTAACAAGCTGGAGTGGCAGAGTGTACTGCAAAGAGAAGGAAAAAACAAAACAATAGTCATCTATGTAAAATGTGTACACACTGGCATAGTAGGCAACGTTCCCAAAGAACATTTTTTCTGTATGAAAAAAAAAAAAAACACACAACACTCCTATGGCCACATCTGTATATAAAAAAAAGGGGCGGGGGGGGGGGCAAAACGTAGCCTACAGGTCGGACTTTAAGGGCACAATGAACAGTAGAGAATATACAAAATTATTTCAATATTTATAACAATACATGGTAGAAAAAGAAAAAGATTTTTAAAAGATAAAAAAGCATATATAAAATACATGACAAAAAGCGAGCCCCTGTGCGTCAACGTGTTTTGCTGTCTAGCTTCGTCAGGACACACTCAATCTCATGTATGCGTTTTATCCTAGATAGCGAGACCTGTTTTTTCTCCAACAATCCCTGAGTGTCTCCTGAGGAAGCTGGACAGCGAAAACGCGTTGACCCACAGGGGCTCACTTTTTGTCATGTATTTTAAATATGCTTTTTTACTCTTCAAAGTGTTTCTTTTTGTACCATGTATTGTTATAAATAAATATTGAAATCATTTTGTATATTCTCTACTGTTCATAGTGCCCTTATGGGACATTCTGAGTAGCAATTTGCCAGAATGTGATAGGGTAACCGTTTCGAATTGACACATTTGGTAGCTATGCAGAGCAATATTTAAAATGTGTCTGGGCGATTACATTTATCACTTTATTTAAAAAGCGTATCTAAATCAAAAATATAATATATTGGAGCTAACCTGGGTTCCATAGGTTTAAGGGGTCCATGAGGGTCAGATCAAAAAATAGGATTTTTTGTACTCACCGTAAAATCCTTTTATCGTACATCGTACAGCCTTTGTAAATCTTGACTTGTTCCTGTTCTATAGGAGACGACCTCTCCTATAGAACAGGAAAATAACCCACACGTCAAGATTTACAGAGGCGGTGTCCGTCCATGGATGATAAGAGAAATAACATTTACATTCACTATACAGCCCTCTGCCTCGTCCTCATCAATGGCTTCCCACTGAAAGAAATTCAAGAAAATGCACCCTACCATTGCTTACAGTGTCAACCACTAAGCGGTCTCTGACTTGCTGCAGTTTCTAATGCAGACCAATGCTAAATTTCGTGATTTTTTTTTTTAGACCAATGCTAATGCCCACAGTGTGCAAGGAGATTAGAGTAAGCACTTTAAGTACAATTATGCATATCCTTCAATGCTTACCTGGATAAGGGCATAAAAGATCTTCAGAATCTGCTTCTGCATCAGCACAGAGTAGTGGGAGGGATCTGAAAGCAGCTGAACAATCTGCTGCTGGAGGCGGGGCAGGAATATCTGCATGGCGGCGATGAGAGGGGCTCGCTCATCTGACTTCTTGTACCTGAAAGTAACAGTAAAGGTTTTACAATTAAAAAATGTTCGATTTTCTCAACCCCCCACAATTATCTCAGTTCCTCTCCAGATAGTGAAAAAAAAAAAAAACGAGACACTCACTCATAAGTCTTCACCAGCTGATACAGGCAGAGCAGACTGCCCAGCCAACTGGCTGTGTTCTGTGACTGCAAGTAGAAGCCGATCTTGTCCACCACAGTGGTCCAACGCCCTGGGAAATCGTGTTTAATGATGACGCGTAAACAGAGTGTCAGCTGAGCCCTGCGGCAACATTAGACGCCGTGTTAGTTGATGCATTTACTATTGTATGTTATGGCGACACATTGGGACATAACGTTTTTTTTACCTTTTATAAGTATAGCAAAATCATACGCTAGAGTACTGTTAGGGGGATAGAATAGATCATAAAATCAGAACCCTTGTCAGGTCTTTACTGCTATCCGGGGTTCTGTTAGGCAGGCCATATAGGATTCCTTTTTTTCCCCATTTAACCAGCGTGTTGAACAAACAATATAAACCAATTCCACCATCGACACATTCGATGTGGATGGGGGAATCCTTCCTGCTGTGCTACTGTATTCTGCCGGCGGGGAGCCCTCCCATTTGACAGAATACAATGATCAGTGTTAGCGGCTATAGCCGACAGCACTGATTGACTTGTTACAACCACTTTGTCTGGTTTTCCCAAACAATTGATAGAGGAACTTGTGTACAATGAATTTGCCATAGATGCATCGCAAATTCAACCAGTACCTGCTGAACCGGAGCAATTTCAATCCATGCATGGCTTTAGAGATTTTCATCACTTACTGATAATGTTTTAGTAGACAGGGAGCGAGGGGACCTCCGAAATAAAAAAGCCTATCTTTAGGAGGGAGCATATAAAAAATAAAGAAACACACACAAAAATTAACACCCAACAAAACGCTGAAAGAGTCAAAATTTATTAAAATGATTTGTAAAATAATCCCACAGAACAGCCAGCACCCCCATTTCATTAGGGCTACAAAATAATATAGAAAGAATGTGTACCCGTATACATATTGTATATTCACATCTATGTGAACACAAGACCATTTATTATTATACATTATTATGTATAGGGGGTATATAAACTATATTCATAGGGATACAATCTTTTTACGTATATTTTGTAGCTCTGATGAAGTGGGGAAGTCCCTGGAACGCGTTTGCTGTTCCGAGTGATCATATTACAGGTCATAACTACAACCAGGAGTCTTTCACCATTTGGTTTGGCAACTTGTGTTTTTATGCTTTTAGGGCTTCACACCACAAAAACGCACTCCAGATCCGATCCAGGTGCGTTTCTACATGCACATTTTTAACACGTTTAGATGCGTTTTGGATGCATTTCTGGATGCATTCCAGAAGCTTTTTTTCTTCTTTTCTCCACTGTACTGGAGTCTAGTGTGTTTTTGATGCATTTCAGTTAGGGCTGGGGAAAACAAAAAATCGATTTGAATCTAGAATCGAGTTGAGAGGTCAAATCGATTCAGATTTTCAGCAAATCTGTTTTTTTTTTTCACCAGGACCGTCGCTGACACTGCGCCAGCCCTGAGAAGCTGAGGGCAGGAGTTTTTAGGCGAGGCCACGGCTTCAGTCTAGTCTGCGAGGCCGGACCCCGTGGACTAGGCCAAAGCCGCGGCCTTGCCTAAAAACTCCTGCCAGCTGCTTCGTAAGACCGGCGCGGTGTCCATAAAAAAACTCAATTTGAATCGTGAATCCATTTTTTTTTTAAATCGCAAATTTTATTGGGGAGAAAATCACCTAGCTCTAATTTCAATGCATTCCAGTGTGTTTATACGTTTTACCACGTTCCAGTCCAGTGCAGGAAGAATGCAGCATGTTTTTCTGGAACTGGAAAGCCCTGGAACTGACCGCACTGGTGTGAACTATGCTACTGCAAACCATATAATCTGCTTTACATTCGTTTTTGATGCAAAAAAAAACAAAAAGCACTGGATTGCATGTGGTGTGAACTGATCCCGAGTCAGATTTTAGCTACCCACCAAGGGGTAACCGATTTTCTCTCATTTCCTGTCTGGTGATGCCTTTGTCAGCAAGAAAGAAAGTGAGGGGGAAATATTTCCGGTGGAGCCCCAGATAACAGAAAAAGCACAAAGAGTTCTAATCCTCCCCTATTCTATCCTAAAGTAGGAAAGATATAAAAAAAAAAAAAAGAAGAAGTTTTGATTTGACATACAGTACACGCAAAAACAGTGCAGAACAGTCTTGGAAATGTTATAGATAAGCAACTCTTATCCAAATACTGATCAATGGTTCCAAAATAATTAAGGATGAGCTCAGCCGTGTTCACAACTCCACATGCCTGTGCCAGGAAGCTGACACTCTGCAGCGCTAATCACAGGTAGGGAGACAGCTGTGGATCGGGAAATGTCTGACTGCCTGCGATTAGCGCTGAGCGGTGTAAACTTCCCAGTGGGCGCGGGCACATGGAGTTGCGAACATGTCTGGACTCATCCTTAATTATTTTGGAACCACTAAACAATATTATAATAGGAGTTGCCCATCTATAAAATTTCCAAGATGGTTCTGCACTGTTTTTGTGTGTATTGCATGACAAATCAAAATCTTCTTCCTATTTTTTTCCCTTACCATCATGCACAAAAGATGCATCTTTCGAAAAAAACGCTTCTGTTTGACACATTTCGATTATAAGTAACAAAATTATATTACAATTGTTGGCAGTACATATTCAGCTTACTTTTCTACGAGGATCTAAGGAATGTAAATATACAGAACAAAATAAAAAGCAAACACAGAAGTCCTGGTTGGTCAAAGATTACAAATATAAAAATGATCCATGGTCACCAATGCAAGATGAGCAGATCTAGTTTAGCAGCACCCGTTATTGTGACAACCAGGATTCCTGCACACGGACATATCTGCAGTATTGCAAAACAAACACTTGGAAGCTCCAGCTGCTGCATAATTCTGCCCATAGGAATAAAAGTCCAAAATACACTATATTTGGGAATGACCATGTAAACACTGGTACTTGCATTTAGAGGCACATGCTTATGATCATAAAACAAGTTCCAGTGTTTTTACATATATACCTGCATACAGCATATTTTGTCATTCATTCCTATGGGAATAATTGCACAGCAGCCGAGGGTCCTGATGTCCTGCCGAGAATTGTCCCCCAGCGGATTTTGCCTGCTCTGTCCTGTGCAGGCAGAGCGAACCTTCTGCGCAGACACAGCGGACCTACGGAAATTGCACAAAGAGTTCTGACGAACCTCAACACACCTCTCAATTGCCTGGACACGGCGCATGCGCATTAAGCACAATATTGTGCCACACGCTGCCGATGCTCGCTCCACTCTGCAAGGGGGGCGGGTGTATTACAATTATATCGCGTAAGGGGCGGATGCCACAAAGTCACCTATCAACAGTGCCAAACTCGCCCTTCTTTTCATACACCCACCCCCCTTGCAAACGATATAATAGTAATACACACGCCATGCCCCCCCGTGGCCTGTGTATTACTATTATATTGTCCGATAGGAGGGGCTGGTGTATGAAAAGTAGAGCCAGTTTTGCACTGTTGATGGGTGACTTTGTGGCATCCGCCCCTTACGCGATATAATTGTAATTGCAGATTTGAGCGAGCATCGGCAGCGTGCGGCAACGACTGTCACTTTGCCATGTTCATTGCGCAGGCGCAGTCTGCAGCTCATGCCTAGCTCTTAATGTTTGGTAATTTTCTAAGCTAGAGTGCAGTCCAGGGCGGGCATAATCCGCCAGGGGGGGGACACATCTCGGCAGAACACCGGCACCGCAAATAAAGGCTTATGTAATATGCTGAATGACCATACGCCTGCAAATATATCCACATGCGTGCGATCTAGTTTATGAACACCTTTTATCTATAACTGAAAGTGTAGTTGGGCTTTATGTCTATGCATTATCAATAATGTACAAGTGTAACACATCCAGGTATTTATTCCCCCTTGCCTTTTTATGAACATCACAGTACTGACGATGCTTTTCCAGAAGGACAATTGGGTTGATTTACTACTACAATAGGAGCATGCAAAATCTGGTGTAGTTCTGCATAGAAACCAATCAGCTTCCATTGTTAAAGCTTCAATGAACAAGCTGAAGTTAGAAGCCGATTGGCTACAATGCGAGAGAGAGAGAGAGAGAGAGAGAGAGAGAGAGAGAGAGAGAGAGAGAGAGAGAGAGAGAGAGAGAGAGAGAGAGAGAGAGAGAGAGAGAGAGAGAGAGAGAGAGAGAGAGAGAGAGAGAGAGAGAGAGAGAGAGAGAGAGAGAGAGAGAGAGAGAGAGAGAGAGAGAGAGAGAGAGAGAATGAATAGGCACAGACTAGAAGAAGTTAATAAAAAATTATGGAAAAACAAAAAGGAGCAGAGCCCAGAGGCTACAGGAACACTATGAATCTAAGCTTTGACAAATAAGCAAAGTTACTCCATACCTTACAAGGTCGGGTGAACGGATGATTCCCTCCACAATGTTCTCACGGATTTGCTGGCGGTCATTCTCGTGTATGTTGAATGGGAAGATGACTTCGCCCACCATGGGTTCTCGGTCAGGCCAGTACTGTGTCACCATGTTCTTTAGGTAGATGGCAGCTGTGACAGAGGGGGGTCATTAAAGTGCATCTGTTACAAAACAACGTCAATTAACCACTCACCCTATAATAGAATGACAGCCAAGTGGGCGCGCTGCCTTCCCGGGTTGACGTCATATGACGCTCTCTCAGGAACGCACCACGCTGGACACAGCAGATGACAAATCAGTGTAAAAAAAAAAAAAAAAAAAAAAAAAAATCTGTGCACTGGGCTGCTGCTGGTACCATGTGATTGTTGTGACAAATCACAGTAGATCACATGGCTTCCATTCTTAGCCATTCATTGTGTTGATCTCTGTGATGGGCCCTGTCTGTACTATGTGATCACTGTGAACAATCAGTGCCTCTATACCATGTGATAGCTGTGCCCAATCACAGCTTCATAATAGTATGCACTAGATGAATAGATGAATAGATGAATAGATGAATAGATGAATAGATGAATAGATGAATAGATGAATAGATGCCATTCACAAAAAAACAGAGTTAGGCTTAGCAGTAACTCTGTTTCTAGGAGTCTTCCAGGACAGCCTCTGAGACCTTGGGCTCCTCCCTCCGGGACAGGAAACACACACCCCCAAACTTTAAAGTCCTGCCTTCAGGCCTCCTTCAGTTATTTAAGAACACCGGAAGAACCTGAAATACATAAAATACTCTGATATCGTTAGTTCCACAATCCCCGTACCAACACCGGGTGGGAAAAAAATACCGGCTGTCCTGGAAGACTCCTAGAAACAGAGTTACCGGTAAGCCTAACTCCGGTTTTCTCAAGACGTCTTCCAGGACAGCCTCTGAGATAAGCAAGAAACACTTACCCCTTTTTTTTTAGGGTTGGGTCACTGCCTGGAGAACTGTCCTTCCAAAGGTTTGTTCTCTGTGAGAGAGCACATCCAAGCGATAATGCCTCGCAAACGTAGAAAACGAAGACCATGTTGCCGCTTTACAAATGTCCTCCGGGGAGGCTCCGGCCTTCTCTGCCCAGGATGTTGCCACTGCGCGAGTTGAGTGTGCTTTTACCACAGGTGGTTGTTTACCTTCAGATTGGTATGCTTGGCAAATAGCCATTCTCAGCCATCTTGCAATAGATGATTTTGATGCCCTATGACCTTTACGGGCACCTGCAAAATTAACAAACAGTGAATCGGAGCACCTAAACTCTTTGGTGGCTCCTAAATAAATTAAAAGACTTCTCCTAACGTCTAAAGAAAAAGATTCCCCTTCATCACTTTCTGAAGGAGATTGAAAGGTCGGAAGGACAATGTCCTGCGCCCTATGAAATAAAGAAGAAACTTTCGGCAGAAAGTTAGGATCAGTTTTCAGAATGACTCTATCCTCTAAAATTAACAAAAAAGGTTCCCTAATGGATAGGGCTTGTAGATCACTGACCCTCCTGGCCGAAGTGATCGCTATCAATAAGACTGTCTTTAGAACTATATTCTTTAGGGAAGATTGCTCCAGGGGTTCAAAGGGTTGTTTCCTCAGGGCCCTTAGAACCAGAGACAAGTCCCAAGAGGGACAGGTTTTAACTTTGACTGGCTTGGACCTAGTCAGGGCCTTAAAGAAATTTCTGATAAACCGTTTTTGCTGGAGCGGGGTCTCCAGAAACAAGGTTAAGGCGGATGTCTGAACCTTGAGGGTGCTGACTGACAATCCTAAGTCTACCCCGGCTTGCAGAAACTCCAGTATCACTGGTATGTCAGCCTGGTCTTGACTCCGTTCTGCTAGCCAGGAGCTGAACCTCTTCCAGACCTTAGCGTATATAGCCCTCGTTACCGGCTTGCGACACTTCAGCAAGGTTTCGATTACCTTATCTGAGAAACCGTGTGCTCTCAGCAGCTGTTCCTCAGATACCATGCTGCGAGTCTCAAGCCCTTTACCTGTGGGTGCCGGACTGGTCCTAAGGAAATCAAGTCCTCTCTGTTCGGAAGGACCCACGGTGGGTATATGGCTAGCTTCTTCAGGCTGGTAAACCACGGCCTTTTTGGCCAACATGGTGCAATCATAATCAGATCTGTGGGCTCCGAGAGAAATTTCTGAAGGACCCTGGCTATTAGCCTGATCGGTGGAAAGGCATACGCCAGACTGAAGTGCCAAGGATGGGTAAAGGCGTCTATCCCCACGGCTTGATCCTGAGGGTGGATGGAAAAGAACGCTGTTGTCTTCCTGTTCTTCCCTGAAGCAAAAAGATCCACCTCTGGTATTCCCCACTGTGCCGTAATTTTCTTGAATACCTCCCCATTGAGAGACCATTCGTCTTGGCTCACCACTTGCCGGCTGAGAAAGTCGGCTAGGGTGTTCTGGGTTCCCTTTAGGTGAACCGCGGACAATGAGGCCAGGTTTCCTTCGGCCCATGCGAACAGAATGTCTGATATGGCCTGAAGAGGCGGGCTCCTTGTGCCCCCTTGCTTGTTTATATAAGCAATAGTTGTCGCGTTGTCCGACCTTATTTGGAGATGGCGACCTAATATCCGTAGGCGAAAGGCTTCTAGGGCCCTTAGAACTGCCCGGAGCTCCCTCTGGTTGGAAGACTGACGGGCCTCCACTATGGACCAGGACCCCTGGGCCAACTCCCCTTCTAGGTGGGCCCCCCAACCTGATGCGCTGGCGTCCGTAGTTATTATCAGGGTAGCCGGTACTGTCCAAGGCAGACCTTTTTCCAGGTTTGTCTGAGACCGCCACCACCATAATGCTCTTTTGACGCTGACCGGGATGGGTATGGGAAGATCTAGACTTCCCGTCGCTGATGGTGTCTTGCCCACGGAACTGCCGGAAAGCAGCTTGACATTAACCCGAGAACCCTCATCACTTCTCTGACCCGAACTGTCAGATTGGTCTGAAGTCGGGCCACTGCTTGCTGTACCTTTTGGATCTTCTCCTATCCTGTACCCCAGATATACCACTTCCTGTGAGGGGGATAACTGGGATTTTTCCCAATTGATTAGCCAACCCAGGAATTGAAGGAAAGCCTGCGCCTCCTGCAGGTCTTTCCCCAACTGTTGCTCGGTGGGAGCGACGAACAGGAGGTCGTCCAGATAGGGTATCACCAAAATGCCCCTGATTCTCAGTGGAGCCAGAGCCTCCGCCAAGACCTTGGTAAATACTCTGGGGGAAGAAGACAGGCCAAACGGAAGGGCCCTGAATTGATAATGAATTATCTGTGGACCCCTTTTTACTGCCAATCTCAGGAATTTCTGGAACTGAGCATGTATCGGTATGTGCAGATACGCGTCCCTGAAATCAATCGTTGCCATAAAGCAACCCTGGGACAGAAAGTTGGTTACAGAATAGATGGATTCCATCCGGAAAGGTTTGTACTTTACGTACCTGTTTAGGGGACGGAGGTTTAGGATAAGCCGGAATTTTCCCGAGGGTTTCTTCACAACGAAAACGTGCGAGTACACCCCCAGGCCTTCCTCCTCCTTGGGTACTGGTGTCAAGACCTTCTGGTCCAACAGTTCCCCTAATAGTAATCCCAGAGCCTCCACCTTCTCCCGGTCTCTGGATAGTTGGGTAACCAAAAAAATCGGCGGGGGAAGAGTATTGAACTCCAGCTTGTAACCGTTTTCTACTATGTCTAGCACGAACGGACTTAGCGTGGCTTCTCTCCACTGTGGCAGGAAGCCCCCCAGTCTCCCTCCCACAGGGATCAAGACGTCACTGGGTCTTAGGGGGGGGTTGAGGAGGATTGAATAAAATGCCTCCTCTGCCTCGCCCCTTATGGCCTGCCCAGTGCTTCTTGGGGCGAACGTCTTTTTCGTTTTGTTGCCTAAAGCCCCGAAAAAAACGTTTCGTTTCGGGCTTCTTTTTCTTTTCTGGAAAGGATTTCTTCCTATCCTGGGATCTCTCCAACGCCTCCTGGAGGCCGGATCCAAAAAGATGATCCCCCGAAAAAGGGAGTCCACAAAGCCTCAGTTTTGAGGCTGCATCTCCTGTCCATGTTTTGAGCCATACCGCCCTTCTGGCCGCATTGACCAAAGCCGCTGACCTAGCTGCTAGCCTAACCGACTCAGACGAGGCGTCGGCCAAAAACCCCACAGCCTTGAAAAGAAGTGGAAAGGACTTCAGAATCTGCTGCCTAGAAGTACCGGCAGAAATATGAGACTGAAGCTGAGACAGCCAGCATTCGAGGTTTCTAGCCACACAAGTGGCTGCTAAGGCTGGCTTTAAACTTATAGAGGCCGTGTCCCACGCTCTCTTAAGTAACACGTCACCTCTCTTATCCATGGGGTCTTTTAACGACCCCATGTCATCAAATGCTAAGTCTGTCCTTTTGGACAATCTAGCTAAAGGAGCGTCCAACCTTGGAACCTTATTCCAAGGGTACTCCTCACTAGTCTCAAAGGGAAACCTCCTTTTAAGACTACCTGAAAAAAATGGCCGCTTTTCTGGTTGTTCCCACTCCAGCAAGATAGTGTCTATCAAAGACTTGTGTACGGGGAATACCCTGGCCTTCTGCGCACCACCCTGATACATCTGGTCGTGTTTAGAAAGCACTACTGGTTCCTCCCTTATTTCCAGCGTGTCATAGATGGCTTTTAGCACATCTCCCACGTCTTCCAAGGACAACTTATACCTAGTCCCCCTGGAGGATTCTTCCATGTCAGAGCCTGATTCTGAGTCTAACTGAGAAGGGGACCCTGAGCCGGGAAAGCTACGATCTTCCCTTTCCCGTACTGCCTCCGTCTCTACGGCTTCTGACAGCGAGGGAGCACTATCTGCCCTGGTAAGGGGAAAGGGTCCCTGGAGCCTATCCATCATTCCTCTAAAGGATTGGAAGGTGGAAGACAGTTCGGTCTTAACCGTAGAGAAAAGTTTTTGGCATTCTGACATAGGGTCATCTTTTACAAGATTGCTGACACATTCAGGACATAATGGTTTTTTCCGTCTGAGTCCTTTCCTTTCCTCCAGCAAAAACAGGACCAAAAAACAGACATTTAATAATAATACCCACTGACCTCACCCACACACACCACTGTGCTGGTTTAGTAGAGGAAGTGCCCCAACCCTCTCCAGAAGTTCTCCACCCCGGGAGGGACATATTGTACCCCAAAAAAAGGTATCTGGCCCCCCCTGGTAAGAAAAGGCCTGCCCTCGCCCCTTACCTGGGAGGCCCCGGAGCCTGTGGCACTGGTGTCTGAAGCCTGTGTTGCCTCCTCCATGCTGTTGGTTCCGCTCACGGCCTCGCCGAGTGTCTGAACCTTTGCTCCGGCGTCTGTCCTTCCCGCGCCGCGCGGTTTAAACTTGGAGACAGGAACTGGGTCTCCTCGGCACCCTCCGATGACGCCGTTCCGCCGGAAGCGCGTGTCACTTCCTGCTCCTGGAACGCAGTACCGCCCCTCAATGCGGAAGTGCGTCCGCTCGTGGCCAGCCAGCGTCTCTCACCGCCGCCACGCTCCGCAATGGCTCCCCGCCAAGTGAAGGACCCGAATGGCGTCTCTCGCCCCGGAGAAGTCCCCAGGCTAAAGGTACCGTGTGGAGGAGAGCTGGGACTGCCGTCAGCGAAGGTCCGGCTCCTATGAGCTTGAATGGCAGCATCCGGGGAGCGGCAGCCCTCCCTTCCCAATAGGACAGGGGGGTGCCCAGACCAGGGAAGAACCATCTAGGTGTTATCCAGGCAGCCTCTGTTCCTTGCGTGCTCCTTCCCTTCCGGTGGGAAACACAAAATAACTGAAGGAGGCGGCCTGAAGGCAGGACTTTAAAGTTTGGGGGTGTGTGTTTCCTGTCCCGGAGGGAGGAGCCCAAGGTCTCAGAGGCTATCCTGGAAGACGACTTGAGAAAAAATGTTTCTAACAACTATTATCACCGTTATGAGCAATCGTGTGTAAAAAATACATGCAATTAAAAGTCCTGATCACAATCCCAGATTAGTAATTTCTTCAATTACAACTTCAAAAGAACTCACCATGCCTCTTACTAAATACCTTGGACTATCTACTTTCCAAAAAAGGGGGGCATTTGAACTGTCCTGGCATTTTCAGGCCTCAAGAAATTAGACAGACAGTCAGTACATCAGGACTGAACGATTTTCAAATATCTATACCACAGTTTGTAGACTCTCAACATTTTAGAAAAAATAAATAAAGAAAGCCAGTAGTGATTAAATACCACCAAAAGAAAGCTCCATTTGTGTGAAGACAAATGATAAAAATGTCTTTGGGTACAGTGTTGTATGACTGTGGAATTGTCATTCAACATGTGGCAGCGCTAAAAGCTAAAAATTGCCCTGGGCAGGAATTGGTTTGGGACAAAACACAGTTACAGAACACATTGTTTTACCTTTTGGGATAAAGGTTTTGCAGAAATACATAAAAGATGAACATTTTAATCACTCCCACCAATGTTAAAGGGGTTGTAAAAGGTACAATTTTTTTTTCTTAAATAGCTTCCTTTACCTTAGTGCAGTCCTCCTTCACTTACCTTATCCTTGCATTTTGCTTTTAAATGTCCTTATTTCTTCTGAGAAATCCTCACTTCCTGCTCTTTTGTCGGTAACTCCACACAGTAATGCAAGGCTTTCTCCCTGGTGTGGAGTGTCGTGCTTGCCCCCCCCCCCTGGACTACAGGAGAGTCAGGACACTCTCTACGTTGCAGATAGAAGGAGCTGTGTGTTAGTGGGCATCCTGACTCTCCTGTTCGTCCCCTCCCCCTCAAGGGAGGGGGCGAGCAAGACACTCCACACCAGGGAGAACGCCTTCCATTACTGTGTGTAGTTACAGACAGAAGAACAGGAAATGAGGATTTCTCAGAAGAAATAAGGACATTTAAAAGCATAATGGAAGGATGAGGTAAGTGAAGGAGGACTGCACTGAGGTAAAGGAAGCTATTTAGGGGAATTTTTTTTTTTTACCTTTACAACCCCATTTAAGTAGTTTGCCTCATCCATGTAACCTAATGCATTGTGCTGGAGAGCTTGTGCTTTTGAAAAACAACAGACTTGCTGGCTGGATTACCAAACGAAAATAGAAGAAAGCCTAAAAAATAAAATACAGCCATTACATGTGGAAATAGGTAATCTGCAATATAATAAATGTTTCCTAAGTGGGTTTAATACCGCTTTACCACACAGGAACAGAATGACAAATCCTAGGTACACACTTACCTGCCTGTCGCACAGGAAACTCCACCTGATCAGACACGATGATTTGTAGCAGAGTGGGAGCAAAGCTGATGATCTTGTAGGACTGGAGAGAAGAGAAAAACATTGGATCCACATCAGGACATGTCTGGCATTCTATCATATGTGAAGGAGATCCTCTCTGTGTAAATCTTAAAGCGGAACATTACCCATAACAATTTGATAAAAAATAATGTTCTTTAGCAAGGAACATACATTCTACATTTATAATTATGCGACCAAAAAAGTGTGCGCTGTAAATTGCCTCCAGCATTGCTCCTGTTTCTTCTTGTTGGAGGCTGCCGCTTGGCTAAAGCCCAGAGCCCCTGAACAGCAGTAAATCATAAAGCGGAACTAAACCATCAATTTAACGGTTTAAAAAAACAGTTACATTCCTGGAATGCCAGGATTGCTAACTGTCACATTTGCTTGTGTCCTCAACCAAACTGCGAAATCACATGTAGAGCGCAAAGGTATTTACAGATCAAACAGAAGTGGTTTCCTTGGCTGTAAAGAAGAGGAGGATTTAAAAGGGTTGTAAAGCCTCCTGTTTTTTCCCCTTAATGCAAGTTCTGGCAGTGGCCAGCCCCCCAGTCCCCCCATTTTACTTACCTGAACCCCGTATTTCCCTTTAGTGGAGACGCCGTCTCCCTTTCTGCACAGGGTCTTGATTGGATAGATTAATAGCAGCGCAGCCATTGGCTCCCACTGCTGAAATCCAATGACGCGTGCGCCGGCCGAGTACGGCATTCATGTCTATAGATGGCGAATGCTGGACTTGGGAGCGCACCCGCAGGGTAACCCCTACGGGAGAGCACTTCTTCTAGGGGGTTATATGATGTGAAGAGGAGCTGTGAGAGCCGCAGTGGGACCCCAGAAGAGGAGGATTGTGGCCACTATGTGCAGAACAATCTGAGCAGTGGAGGCAAGTATGACATGTTTGATATTTTAAGAAAATAAAACACAAAACCGTACAATCACTTTAATTCCACTTTAGGGCTCTAATCTTCAGCAGATTGGCCTCTACAAACTCGGCAGTGACTAAAAATGGAGAGCAACTGAGCATGTGCAGAGCAGGGTGAGACATTGGGGATTATTTACCAACGACAAATTTACTTTGCACTTGAAAGTGCAGTCGCTTTAAATCTGAAATTAGGGGAAGCTCTGCTGATTTTATCACCCAATCATGTACAAGCAAAAATGCTCTTTTTCTATTTTCCTCCTTGCATGTCCCCCTCGGATCTACAGCCGGATCCCTGCTATTAGCTGCATCCGTATTGGGTGTGAACCCAGCCTAAATCATTTCTACATCTATGAATCTGGGGAAGCCATATCTGCCCTCTATAGATAAAGGTTCTGCATCCTACAGATAAGTGTATATGTACACATGCATATAAAGCCCTGGGGAGATACAGGGGATTTACACACCAAGGTAATTTTATCTATCGCCTCGAGTTCTTCCATCACTGGCAATAAGCATTACTCTCTCTAAAGCCACAGAAGACTAGCACTGACAATAACTTACCCCCACCCTTACACTATCACTGGGGGGGGGGGGGGGGGTACCCTTCCTTTACCTTACTATGACATATGACTACCATGTATGCTTTACACTACCACTCCTGGGCTGAAGGGAGGAGAGGATTATGTACCCCTTATACTACCTCCCTTATCCTGTCTCCATTGGTGTGGGGGGCCAGGATGACGTACCTTTTCTTTAGGGCTTTACCCCTAAGCAAGGAAGAATGCGGTGACCCTCCTCTACACTATCACTCCTGGGCGTGATTGGGGGGGGGTGCAGATTTGTGCACCCCTCCCTTGCCTTATCACCCCTAAGGGGGCAGAATTAAGTTCTCCTACCACTACTACCCCTAAAGGCGGGGGGGGGGGTAATAATGTACCTCTTCCTTGCACTATTACCCCTGTGGGGGGAGAAGAAGGATGTACCCTTCCCTTTATACTTTAAATAAGTATGATGTACCCCTCCCCAACACTATTACCCCTAGGGAACAGGGGGGGCAGAATGATGTACCCCCTCCCTAACACTATTACCCCTAGGGTGGTAAAGATGGTGTATCCCTTCCTTATACTATTATCCCTGGGTTAGGGCCAGTACCTCCTGGGGAGAAGAATACTCTTTACCCCAATAATCCTGGGGGAGGGGCCAGAATAATGTACTACTACCTCTAGCATAGAAGAATGATGTACCCCTTCCCTTACCCTATTACCCCTGGGGAAGGAGTGGGGGGTGGGGGGGGATCGAGGTACCTCTCCCTTATCTTATTAACCCTTTTGGGGCACAATGGTGTACACTATCGCCCTGGGGAAGAGGACAAATATTTACCCCTCCCCAATACTATTACCCCCTGGAGGGGCTGAAGAATGATGTACCCCTTCCTTACACTACTACCCTTTGAGGGGGTGAAGAATGATGTACCCCCCCCTTACACTACTGCGCCTGAGGGAGTGAAGAATGATGTACCCCTCCCTTACACTACTACCCCAGGAGGGGAGTGAAGAATGATACACCCCTCCCTTACACTACTACCCCAGGAGGGGAGTGAAGAATGATACACCCCTCTCACTTACACTACTACCCCTGGACGGGGTGAAGAATAATGTACCCCTCCCTTACACTACTACCCTTTGAGGGGGTAATGATGTACCCCTGCCTTACACTACTACCCCTAGGATGGGTGAAGGATGATGTACACCTCGGATTGGTGAAGAATAATATACCCCTCCCTTACACTACTATCCCTAAAATTGGTGAAGAATGATGGACCCCTCCCTTTCACTATTACCCCTGGGGGGGGGGGGGGTAAGAATGATGCACCTCTCCCTTACATTACTATCCCTGGAGGGGGATGAAGAATGATGTACTCCTCCCTTACACTACTACCCCTGGAGGTGGTGAAGAATAATGTACCCATCCCTTACACTACTACCCCTGGAGGGGGGGTGAAGAATGATGTACCCCTCCTTTACACTACTACCCCTAGGATGGGTGAAGAATGATGTACCCCTCCTTCACACTACTACCCCTAGGATGGATGAAGAATGATGCACCCCTTTCTTACACTACTACCCTTAGGATGGGTGAAGAGTGATGTACCCCTCCTTCACACTACTACCCCTAGGATGGATGAAGAATGATGTACCCCTCCCTTACACTACAACCCCTAGGATGGGTGAAGAATGATGCACCCCTCCCTTACACTACTACCCCTAGAATGGGTGAAGAATGATGCACCCATCCCTTACACTACTACCCCTGGAGGGGGTGAAGAATAATGTACCCCTTCTTCACACTACTACCCCTAGGATGGATGAAGAATGATGTACCCCTCCCTTACACTGTTATCCCTGGAGGGGGTGAAGAATAATATACCCATCCCTTACACTGTTATCCCTGGGTTGGGGGCAGTACCCTTTTACAACATTGCCCCTGGGGGGAATAATAATGTATACTTTGACCCCTTGGGGGCAGAATGCTGCACCCCCTCCCTTCCACTGTCATCCCATGTAATAACAGTATTACCCCAGGATGGTGTCAGTAATGTGCCCCCACCTGGTTGAGCTCATTCTCGGCCGCCAGCCTCATCTTGGGGTCTATGGTCCCCCGCAGGGCCTGGATGATCCGGTTCGGATCCATTGTTGAGAGAATCAGAGCTGATCACTCGGCTCAACAACAGATGCCGGGCATCAAGATGTCACTTTACGGCAGGACTCCTCACACTGCTGCTGCAAACTATCGTGCCGTACGGAATCCCTTAGACGCTGCAGGCGGCCATACTGTACGGAGGAGCATGCGCAGTACGAGCCAGTGAAGCTAGAACGGGTGCGGGAGGGTTGGTTTTGTTCAGAATGAGGTCACTGTACGGAGCAGAATGTCAACAGAAACATTTGTGACATTGTCAGTGTGTGCGGAATACTTTCATTCTATGATACAAAGTATAACATTAAAGGGGGAGAAGAATTTTGCTGACAGTGTTTTCATTTCTGTTTGTGACTTAAAGCGGAACATTACCCATAACAACTTGATCAAAAATATTGTTCTTTAGCGAAGAACATCCAGCCTGGGTTCGCGGATGTGGTGCGAATTCACAGCAATCCACATCTAAATCTAAAACCTCCCATGTGAACCGATTGCGGAGTGTATGTTAAGGTAATAACAACCCGCAATCAATTTGCAAAACGCAGCGCAATTTTCAGAATTAGATTGCGTAGGTGTGAACATGCGATCAGATCCTGCCAGGGGCGGACTGACAACTCATGGGGCCCCCGGGCAATAGAAGATTATGGGGCCCCCGGGCTTACAGATGGCCACCAAGCCAGGTGGCAGTACAGAGGCGGGGGAACTAAAATCTCGGGATTTTCACATCAAAAGCCTGTAGGTTTTGGACATATCAGGGACAAATGTAAAAAAATCACAAATTTTTACATACTGTCCCTGGTTTTAATGAGCCTGGCAACCCTGATGGGGCCCCCTAGTGGCATGGGGCCATCGGGCAGTGCCCGAGTTCCTCAATGGTCAGTCCGCCCCTGGATCCTGGTGCGGCCAAAAAAAAGGGTGCTGCACCAGTTTGGTGTGAATGTAATACAAATCCATGGCTCAATTTGCACCCCAGAGACACCGCATCTAATTTGCACCAGGGATGTGCTGCGATTTCTGTCCCTGTGAACTCAGGCACATTTCACATTAATAATTAGTGTGTGCTATAAATTTCATCTATCATTGCTAATGTTCCTGCTTGCTGGAGCCTGCCATTTTGCTGAAGCCCAAAGCACCTGAGCAGCAGTAAATCATAAGGCAGAACTAAACACATTGATTTAATGGTTTAAAAAAACAGTACATACCTGGAATGTCCCATTTGTTTGAGTCCTCAACCAAACTGTCAAACCATCAAATGGCTGGTGTCAAAAACGGACCACATGTGCAGCACCATGGCAGTTGCACATCATACAAAATCAGCTTCCTTGGATGTAAAGGATAAGAGGTAGAGTGGAATTTTAGTCAGAAAATGAAGTCATGCTGGATGACTTCAGGCTGGTCCCTTTTGCAGGTATAGCTACTGTATGCAAAACATTGTAAAGACATGTCTATACTGTGAAAAATCCAGTAATACACTCTCTTACCCTGCTCTGCACATGCTCAGTTGCTCTCTATTTTTAGGCACTGCCGAGTTTGTAGAGGCCAATCCGCTGACAGTCTTAAAGCGGAATTAAACCCTTGTATACTTTACAGTCAAGAAAGCAGCTTCTGTTTGATCTGCAACTGCCATGGTGCTGCACATGTGATCAGTTCTGACACCAGACCAGACCACACCAGATGGTTTGACAGTTTGGTTGAGGACACAAACAAATGTTACAGTTAGCATACCCGGTGTACCGTCATACTCCGCTCCCCATCACAGCCTGCTCCGGAAGTGCTGTGGCGGCCAACTGCGCATGCGCGATGCGTTCCAAACGCATCTGCGATGCGTTACAATGCATTAACGACACTGCACACCAGCGAAACCTCATTCGGCATCCATGCTCTTTCCTTAACATCCCCGTGGATTGGAGAATGTTAAAAAAAGAGCCAGGAGGCCGAGCGAGCGGAGCGAGCCGTCCGAGCGAAGCGAGGACGTGAGGCCGACTGGCCACTTTCCCCTAAGTCCACGTCGCTCTGAATGACGGCTTCGCTGGTGTACAGTGTCGTAAATGCATTGGAACACATCGCAGATGCGTTTGGAACGCATGGTGCATGTGCAGTTGGCCGCCGCAGCACTTCCGGAGCAGTCTGTGATAGGGGAGCCGAATATGACGCCTCACCGGCATTTCAGAATTGTTGGGTTTAGTTTTATGATATACGATATGATTTTCTGCTGGTCAGGGTCTCTGGGCTTCAGAAAAATGTCCGCCTTCATCAAGAAGAAACAGGAGCAATGCTGGAGGCAATTTACAGCGCACGCTAATTTTGGTAGCATAATTATTAATGTGGCATATGTTCCTTGCTAAAGAACATTCTTTTTATCAAATTGCTATGGATATAGATCCGCTTTAATTCTGCTTTAAAGTTATACTAAAGTCTTGCTTTTTTGTTTTTTTGTAAAAATATATATTTTTTATACTTACCTGCTCTGTGTAGTGGTTTTGCACAGAGCAGCCCAGATCCTCCTCTTTTCAGGTCCCTCCTCTGTGGTCCTGGCCCCTCCCTCCTGTTAAGTGCCCCCACAGCAAGCAGCTTGCTATGGGGGCACCGAGCCGAGCCACTGCTCTGTGCCACGCTCCCTCTCTATTCTCTATGTCTCAGCCAATGAGGAGGAAGAGTCCTGGGCAACCAAGTCTCTTGTGCAGCATCACTGGATCGAGATGGGGTTTTAGGTAAGTATTAAGAGGGCTGCTGCCCACAGAAGGCTTTTTAACCACTTGCCGACCGCCACACGTCGATGTACGTCAACAGAATGGCACGTCCATTTAAATCTGCCACCCAGCGCGCGCGCCGCGTGCCCCTTGAGTGCAGCCGCGAGTCCCGCGATTGCTGGCGGCAAGGGCAGAACAGGGGAATGCCTTTGTAAACAAGGCATTCCCCTATTCTGCCTAGTGACACTGTCACTGATGACCGTTCCCCGTGATCAGGAATGGTCATCAGTGACGTGTCACGTGTAGCCACGCCCCCAAACAGTTAGAATAACTTCTTAGGGAACACTTAACCCCATGCAGCGCCACCTAGTGGTTAACCCCTTCACTACCAATGTCATTTTTACAGTAACCAGTGCATTATTATAGCACTGATCGCTGTAAAAATGACAATGGTCCCAAAATGGTGTCAAAAGTGTCCGATGTATCCGCCATAATGATCGCCGCCATAACTAATAAAAAAAAATATTAATAAAAATGCCATAAAAAACAGGCCCCTGTTTTGTAGAAGCTATAACTTTTGCGCAAACCAAGTAATAAACGCTTATTGTGTTTTTTTAACTGAAATTATGTAGAAGAATACGTATCGGACTAAACTGTGGGAAAATTTTTTTTTCAAAATTGTCGCTATTTTTTTGTTTATAGCGCAAAAGAAAAAAATTGCAGAGGTGATCAAATACCACCAAAAGAAAGCTCTATTTGTGGGGGGGGGAAAGGCAACACTTTTGTTTGGGAGCCACGTTGCATGGCCGCGCAATTGTCAGTTAAAGTGACACAGTGCCAAATTGCAAAAAGTGGCCCGGTCTTTAACCACCGAAATGGTCCGGGGCTTAAGCGGTTAAAGCGGTTGTATACCACTGGATGTTTTTTAAAGTCATAGAGGGTTATTTACGAAAGGCAAATCCACTTTGCACTGCAAAGTGCACTTGAAATTGCACTGAAAGCGCACTCGGAAGTGCAGTCGCTGTAAATCTGAGGGGTAGATATGAAATGCGGGGAAGCTCTGCTGATTTTATCATCTAATCATGTGCAAGTTAAAATGCTGTTTTTTATTTTCCTTGCATGTCCCCCTCGGATCTACAGCGACTGCACTTCCAAGTGCACTTTCAGTGCACTTTCAAGTGCAAAGCAGGAACAAAAATTGTCTCTGGACAGCCGCACTCTAATCAAATTATAGCCTTTATTAAAAGAAGGACAGCACTACAAGTCACAGCAAAATTAAATTATAACCCAACTCTGACGCGTTTCAAACTGAAACTAGTGCTTAGACATCAGCTATGACTAAGCACTAATTTCAGTGTGAAACGCGTCAGTAGTCTAGGGCAAATCTGCAAAATGCACAAAAAATGCATAGGTTTGATTCCAGCACATACAGTATGTGAACCTAGGCTAAGGCTGGATTCACACTGACGCAGTTTTAATGCTTTTTGCAGTTTTACACTACAGTCCATTTAACATGGTTTCCTATGGAACACGTTCTGTAGTGCAAATCTGCAAAATGCAAAAAAATGCATAGGTGTGAATCCAGCCTAAGGCAAGATTCACAGCTATGCAGGTTGCAGTTTGCATATTGCGTTTTTTTTTAATTTTTTAAGTACACGCTTTTGATACATTAAAGACAATCAGCCGGATTCACGTAGGAGTTACGCCGACGTATCTATAGATACGCCGTCGTAAGTACAAATGTGCGCCGTCGTATTTCTGCGCCGATTCCCCAAGCTAGATACGTCGGAAAAATAGGCTTCAGCCGCCCGGCGTAAGTTGCCTACGCCGGCGTATCGTGGGCGCATAGTTACGCTGGACGCATTCGGCGTACCCATTTGAAATATGCAAATAAGTAAGATACGCCGATTCATGAACGTACTTGCGCCCGGCGCATGTTTTAAGCGATTTGCGTAGGGTTACGTCCGGCGTAAAGTTATTCCTCATATAGGAGGCGCAACCCATTCAAAGGTATGGACAAGGGAACGAACGCCGTCGATTTTTACGTCGTTTACGTAGTACGTGAATAGGGCTGTGCGTAGGTTACATTCACGTCGTAGGCAGTGTTTTGACGTATCTTAGGCAGTTATCTCAACGTGACTGTGAGCATGCGCACTGGGATGCGTCCAAGATACGACGCATGCGCAGTTCGTTTTTTGAAGCTCAGCCCATCATTTGCATGGGGCCACGCTTCATTTAAATATATCACGCCCACTTTCAGCCCACTTCCACCTACTTTGACGTACGTCGGCTTACAACTTACAACTATACGCTACGCCGGCGCAACGTTGAGAGCATTTGCTTTGTTAATACCATGCTTGCCTCTCAACGTTGCGCCGGGCCGCCGGCGTAGCGTAAAGAAGATACGCTACGCCGGCAGAAAGATGCGCCGACTCGCCGAGGTACGTGAATCTAGCTGTATGGAACCAAAAGTCCCTGGCCCTTTCTATAAAATATAGATTTGCACTACAGAACTCGTTTCATAGAAAACCATGTTAACCACTTCAGCCCCTGATCATTTTGTAGCTAAAGGACCAGGCAACTTTTTGAGATTCGGCACTGCGTCGCTTTAACTGACAATTGCGCGGTCGCTCGACGTGGCTCCCAAACAAAATTGGTGTCCTTTTTTCCCCACAAACAGAGCTTTCTTTTGGTGGTATTTGATCACCTCTGCGGTTTTTCTTTTTTGCGCTATAAAGAAAAATAGAGCGACAATTTTGAAAAAAAAAAATATTTTTTTATTTTTTGCTATAATAAATATCCCCCAAAAATATATAAACAAAAGTTTTTCTTCAGTTTAGGCCATTACGTATTCTTCTACATATTTTTGGTAAAAAAAAATCGCAATAAGCGTTTATTGATCGCTTTGGGCAAAAGTTATAGCGTCTACATTTTTATTAATATTGTTTTTACTAGTAATGGCGGCGATCAGCGATTTTTATCAGGACTGCAACATTATGGCGGACACTTCGGACACTTTTGACACATTTTTAGGACCATTATAATTTTTACAGCGATCAGTGCAATAAAAATGCACCGATTACGGTGAAAATGACTCTGGCAGTGAAGGGGTTAACCACAAGGTGGCGCTGCAGGGGTTAAGTGTGCCCTAGTGAGTGATTCTTACTGTAGGGGGCGTGGCCTGGCATGACACGTCACTGATCTTCGTTCCCGATGACAGGGAACAGACGATCACTGCCACTGCCACTAGGAAGAACGGGGAAAGGTATTTTAAAACTTACCTCTCCCCATTCCTCAGCTTCGTGACCCGATCGTGGGACACCGGCGGCGATCGGGTCCGCGGGTGCGGTCACGTAGCTCAGGACCGGGTCGCGAGTGTGGCGCGCGACCCACGGCTGGGATCTTGAAGGGGACATACCTGTACGCCCTTTTGCCCAGCCATGCCATTTTGCCGACGTACATCGGCGTGCGGCGATCCTTAAAGCGAAGTTTCACCCAAATTCGGGACTTCCGCTAATCCCACTCCTCACCCCCTTACATGCCACATTTGGCATGTAATTTTTTTGGGGGGGGAGTGGGGGCTTCAGGAGGAGTGGGACTTCCTGTCCCACTTCCTGCTTCCGCCGAGGGGCTGGTTAGGCGATTAAGCTTAATCGCCTACAGCAGCCCCTCCCTGTAGGCGATCGCATGGGACACTGACAGGTCCCATGCGATCGCCTGTCCAATCAGCGGCGGGCCGCACAGTGGGTGCCCGGCCGTGAAGCCGAAAGCTGTCGCAGTCGGGTGCCCACACTTAGGATGAAGACGCCGGCCGGGGAGGGGGGGAGAGGAGTGGACCCCCCGGCCGGTGCGTCGCTGGATCGTGGAGCAGGTGAGTGTGTGTTTATTAAAAGCCAGCAGCTACACTTTTTGTAGCTGCTGACTTTTAATATACACTAAATGTGGCTGGAACATCCCTTTAAAGCGGATGGTTCACAAATACAAAAATATTAAAAGCCAGCAGCAACAAATACTGCAGCTGCTGACTTTTAATATTAGGACACTTACCTGTCCTGGAGTCCAGCGCCGTCCGCAGCAGAGGATGAGCGATCGCTCATCACCCTGCTGCTCCCCCTCCATCCACGGTGAGGGAACCAGGAAGTGAAGCGCTGCGGCTTCACTGCCCGGTTCCCTACGGCGCATGCGCGAGTCGCGCTGCGCCCGCGATTGGCTCCAGCTGTGTGCTGGGAGCCGAGTGTTCCCAGCACACAACGGGCGGGAGACGGGATGTGATGTAATGCCCGTCTTTTGCCCGTGAATGCTGGGCCGGAAGTGGGTGCAGATACGTGTCTATCTGCACCCCCCTCCCCCCTGAAAGGTGTCAATTGTGACACCGGAGGGGGGGAGTGTTCGTATCAGCGGATCTTCACTTTAGGGTGGAGATCCGCTTTAAGTGGTTAAATGGACTGTAGTGCAAATCTGCAAAATGCAAAAAGCACTAAAATGCATAGGTGTAAATGAGGCCTTAGGCTCCATTCACACTAATGCTTTTTTTTTTATGCATTTTGCAGAAATGCAGGGACATTTTTTAACATGGTTTCCTATGAAACATGTTCACATCAATGCTTTTTTGTACCTCTGCGTTTTTGGAAAGGGTCGGGGACTTTTTTTTTCCTGCAAAAAGCAGCGTTTTGCATGTAATAGAATCCAATGGACCTGCATCAAAAACGCAAGTACTGCGTTTTTACCACGATTTTGCCACGATTTGCATTTTGCTTTAACCTGTTTATAGCTGGTTGTTAAAGCAAATGTAAAAAAATAAAAATTGATGGCTAAAAAACAAACAAAAAAAACCGCAAATCACGGTAAAAACGCACATCAAAAAACACAGCAAGCACCGCAAAAACGCTCAAAAGCAACATGCATAGGTGTGAATCGAGCCTTAAGGGGTCCTGGAAGCTTTGCTGTGACACTGCCAATATTCAGGAGTCTCCATGTCTGATTGACAGGTGATTGGTAGAATGTGTGCAGGTGTGGCCAGATTATGCGAGCCAAGTCTCCCCTGAAGCCAATTTAAAGGCCTGAGGAGTAATCACCACACCTTAGTGGTTTTAGGAAGTGTTGGGATCGGTGCCTAGTGGAGGTTTACGGTCAGTAATGTCATTTATTCTGCTGTGTAGAGGTGATACTAGGAAAGCTGGTGTGAATATGCTTAGGGTTTATTTACCACCTAATTAATGGGTTGCTGTGTTTGAGCTGGATTAAATGGCAAGTTGCAAGTCAAAGTTCTCTTTGTACTAAATCTTATGCATGCCCAGTCCCTTAAAATATAACTAAAGGCAAAACTTGTATTTTTATTTTAGACAGTGGAGTGGGATTAGGACACTTGTCAGCTTTTATTCCTGTCTGTGCCCCCATTCGGGAGATTTATCCTCTAGTTGTCCTTTTTACTATTATCATTGAAAGTCTTGCCACATTTTTGGTTGTACCCCAGAAAAGTAAGAGGAAATCTTCCAATGAGGACACTAGTGGTGGCCTGTGCGACACAGATGGCCAACAAAATAATCTGTTGGGTTATAACCCCCTTGTTTTATCCAAAATGGAGAGGGGGGGGAATGCCTATTTTACTTTAAGTATTTTCTCTAAACGTTAAAGGGACAATTCCCAGAGTGTTTTGTTTTAGTAAATGCATGACTGATCTGTCACCTAGCAGTCAGACTTTGTAGTGGTCTTTGTGTGTGTGTGTGGGGGGGGTTCATAGACCTGCAGTCTGCTAGAAATGCTGCTTTCCCTGCTGTATTTTAGTTCTGTTATAGTGAATATAACAGAGTGCACACACCAAGCTGGCTGGCAAAAGTTAACTATTACAGAGGTTCTAGAGAAAATGCATGGCTCCCAACTGTCCCTGATTTGGTGCAATGTCTCCCTTCCCCCTCATTTGTCCCTTATTTTGGTCTGATCTATATTGTACATAAAATGCACTTTTTATCTATCAAAAAAGTGTTTCCCAGTGCTAAACATTCCATCTAAATTCTTAATTGCTGAAGGTGTACATTTTAAAAGCCAATATAAAGGAATAGTAAAGTAGTAAATAAAGTCAGTGGGTTTTAAAAATTTTTTTTTTTTTTTATTCTCTAAGTGGGTGTTTCAGGGGGGCATATCTTATTCCTACATTTGCAAGTAGGTGTCGCTCATTCATATCTCAAAATGTTGGGAGGTATGGACTATATAGTGCTGGTTTTAGAGCAACTTGAACCAGTTGGTGTACTGTTGGCTTTTAAGCTTGCAAAGCTTTGGTGTGCCCACTGATTGCACTTCATGGTAAGCCTGTGCCCATTTCAAAGGGTTTGTTTGCTATAAGCTTTTTGCTAGATGCTGGATAATTCAACTGCTAAGGCTCCATGCACATTAGCATTTTTCATAAGCTCAAAAAAAGCTTTCCAGCTTCTAGTAGCTTCTTGGGAGTGTTTCTGCTGGAAAGATGCCTTAAACAAAACATACAGCCACCACATCGGACTGGTAAGCAATTTCCACCCTACTTGCATCTTCCTCTTCTTCCTCCTGCACAAATTTGCTCCTTTGCTGGGTTCACTCCTTAGGAACCAACAGTCTTTTTGTTAGCTTGGCAGCCCATTACAGTCTAGGAACTGACAACTCATGGGCTCCCCGGGCAACAGCAGATCATGGGGGCCTCCCTGTATCCCTGCCCACACTCAAGCCACACCCACGCACATCATGGGTTCACAGAGCAGGGCATGGGGGCACGGAGCAGGGCATAGGGTAGACAGTAGGGCATGGGGGCTCAGGCCACATTACAGGGCCAACAAGAGGGAATTGGGCACACAGTGGGACACATAGTAGGGCATGGGGCACACAGTAGGACCTGGTGTTCCTGCCAGTCCCTTTGCTTTTCCATATAAAACTGATCTCGCTAAGCAGGAGAGCACACCATAGTTCTCAAGCTATGCTTGGAAATCTGTACTTTCCTCCAATGATCAGACGTGTCCTCCTGACATGCCGCGCTGCACAGCCATTCACTGCTTCTCCCCCAGCTCTTTTGCAGCTGAGAACAGAGGGTATGTGATCGCTTATAAAATGTCTTGTTTCTATTTTAAACTGAATAGGTTGTTTTACAAGGTGATCATTTACAAAACCCTTAAAGCATCGCATCCTGCTGTCTTCAAGAGAACTGCTACAACTGGCAGTCTTTCCCCTTGTCTGTCCCTGTATTGGCTGAACTACTCGCTGTCTCTTTGCCTCTCCGAAAAGCTTTCCTTCAACTGCTTCCTGTGGTAGGATCCTGCCAGGCCAACCACCAGAGCTTCGGTCCAAGGTGAAATCTAAATTCAATATTTAAATTTTAATATCTCAAAAGGGATTAAGAACACTTGCAGGATGGATGAGAGGAATACACATATGTATGAGGGTGATCTGGCATCTGTTCACCACAATGTTGCAGTCCCATTAAAAATGGCAAATCATTGCTTAATATACGCTAATTTAGTGTTTAACAAAAATATGTACCATACATATCGGCCTAAACTACGTTTTTTTTTTTTCATAATTGCTGCTTTTTTTTTGTTTAAAGCGCAAAAAATAAAAATCGCAGAGGTGATCAAATGTTGGAAAAAGGGCGATCATTTTCTTTTTGTACAAAATGTTGCACGATTTTCAGTTAGAGCGGCCTGGTCATTAAGGGGCCAAATCTTTGGGGCTTAGGTGGATAAGGGGAATCCCAGGCCAAAATTTAAATATTGGCTTGAGGGTCACCCTAAAGTCCATTCAAGACCTTTATCTGAGCATGCAGCCTGTCACGTCAGAAAATGGGGGAGATGAGCAAGTGCCCCCCTCCTGAACTATACCAGGCCACACACCCTCAACATGGTGGGGGGGTGGGTGCTTTGATGGAGGCAGGTCAGTCTTTAAGGGGGCAGAGGCTCCTTAGACAGGCCAGGTAAAAACGTACCTGGTGAAGGCGCCACCCCCCGCCGCATTCCCTGAGAGCAGGTGGTCAGGGGGCCTCCGTTTTTTCACTCCCGAGTAAGGTAGTTAGAAATGCCAGACCCAGGCATTGGCTCGGGACTTGCGGCAGCATTGTAAACCAAAAAGGACCTTGGGTACAGAGGTAAGGGCAAAGGAGGGGTGATTTTATTTTTTTCTCGTGAACAATCTTGCATCAAACCAATCACTGTGGGGGGGGGGGGGGAGAGACTAGAGCCTTCCTCTCATAATAGAACAGATATATTCTCCAATCACTTAATATTAAAAATGATTGATGGGTATCACGTGGAGTTCTCAAGTTCACCCACAAACAGGTTTTATGTCACCGAACTCCTGAAAAACAAAAGGCCAGAGGATTAATGAAAGCCATTAAGGCACTCGGAAAACGGTCATCCCCAAAGTACCAATAAAAGGTCAGGGATTTTACTCTGAAATATTTGGGGTTCAAAAACACTTGGGGAAGGTCAGATCGATGCTCTACTCCACCTCAAACCTCTAAACCTATCCAACATTTTCAAAAGATTCAGGATGGACCTGTATACTCAGTTAAAGCTCTATTGCCTCCAAACTGCTATTTGACTACCCTGAATCTAAAGGATGCGTACTTGCACATCCCAATAAATCGGTTGCCAAAAATTCCGACAAAGGCCCTGGTGACACTTTGAATAAAGGGCATATCCATCATTGCCTATTAGGCCATCTTCTCCTCTTTGCAAATCCTCCTGTGAAGAGTTCTAGAGAACCTGAAGTACACGCAGACATTCCTAGAAAATCTAGGTTGGTAAACAAAAATACAACCAAAACCCACTCCGCAAATATACCAGTACTTGGGATACATGCTAGACTCAGCAAATATACCGGTACTTAGGATACATGCTAGACTCGGCTTAACAAAGTCTTTCTACCCAAGGAGAAGATACAAAAGGTCCAAGAGGCGATTGAAAGCATTACAGCACATGGTCGCCACTTTTGTAAGACACTATAGAGTGGATCTTTGGTCTGCAAAGGTTTAGACCTTTGGATGCAAGGTCTTGCAAGCTGTAGTCCCACCCTAGAGTCTAAGTGTTCACTTATCCTCTCAGATGACTGTCCTGAAAGACCTTTAGGGGAAAAACAAAGTTACTGGTTACGTTCTTTCCAAGAGTCTTTCAGTAGAGCACAGGTACCCACCCAAATGTATAAAATACTTGAGATTTCTGTACAGAAAATGTCCTATAGTTTGACTATATGTATCATATGTTGTCTCCCCAGCGTACTGGAGGAGAAAATTTAAAGAAGGATGGCGCTGTGTTTCCTACAGAGTGGAGGAGCCAAGGTATCTCAGGCTGTCTTGGCCAAAGCATATAGGTCAGGTGCCTGCTTTTGTCAATTGGCAGCCTTCAATGCACTGATCTTGCAGTGCATTATGGGGCGCCCGTTGGCGGGTGACTGTCCCACGAGTGCCCCATTCTATGAAGATCAGGCCCATTACTAATGGGCAGCTTTAAATTTCTACAACACTGGGCTTTGAATGTGAGATGCTCAACCATTCTTGGGCAGTTTTGAATTCTATTAATGAATACAAAGCTTCCTCTGGCCAAGCCGGATATTGTGACATCAGCCAATCGGAGGAAGCTGTGTAGTCATTGATGAAATACAAAGCTGCTTATGAAAGTGCTCAGCCAGATGCCATTTTGTTCAGGGTTTGAGACAAAGCAGGTCTTGTATACAGCACACACGATGGTAAAGGATATAGAACTATTAGGGTTACCCTCCCAACATTTCATATTCCTGATATGTGGCCACTGTACCATGTACTGGTAGGAAAAATGTATCCTGCTTTGTGAAATATCTGGTTTCTGCCAGTTTTGTGACATCAGCCAATCGGAGGAAGCTGTGTAGTCATTGATGAAATACAAAGCTGCTTATGAAAGTGCTCAGCCAGATGCCATTTTGTTCAGGGTTTGAGACAAAGCAGGTCTTGTATACAGCACACACGATGGTAAAGGATATAGAACTATTAGGGTTACCCTCCCAACATTTCATATTCCTGATATGTGGCCACTGTACCATGTACTGGTAGGAAAAATGTATCCTGCTTTGTGAAATATCTGGTTTCTGCCAGTCCCTCTGCTTTACGTTTAAAAACTGACCACAATAAGATGGTCAGTTCTATAGCTATGCTGGGAACTCTGCCTTCTCTCCAATGATCAGACTTCTCCTGTTAACTTATAAAAAAGGGGCAAAAGGGAAATTAAAATTTTACAACCATACACGTTTGGCCTTTAATTTCTACTTTATTAAAAAAGATTTTTACAAGGTTTTTTACAAGGTTATTTAAAATCACTCTGGTAAGCCTGGACATCTGTTTTAATGTTTTTTTCAATTGGTTTTGAAAGCTACTACAAAATTAATAGTGATAAATTTTGGGATAAACCAATTATATCTGTACATTATTCCTCACGGTCTGAATTGCTGGAGGCATGGTAGGGGTGTGTCCTTTGCCTACATTGTGCTGTGCTTCTTCTTCTTCTTCTTCTTCTTCTTCTTCTTCTTCTTCTTCTTCTTCTTCTTCTTCTTCTTCTTCTTCTTCTTCTTCTTCTTCTTCTTCTTCTTCTTCTTCTTCTTCTTCTTCTTCTTCTTCTTCTTCTTCTTCTTCTTCTTCTTCTTCTTCTTCTTCTTCTTCTTCTTCTTCTTCTTCTTCTTCTTCTTCTTCTTCTTCTTCTTCTTCTTCTTCTTTCTTCTTCTTCTTCTTCTTCTTCTTCTTCTTCTTCTTCTTCTTCTTCTTCTTCTTCTTCTTCTTCTTCTTCTTCTTCTTCTTCTTCTTCTTCTTCTTCTTCTTCTTCTTCTTCTTCTTCTTTCTTCTTCTTCTTCTTCTTCTTCTTCTTCTTCTTCTTCTTCTTCTTCTTCTTCTTCTTCTTCTTCTTCTTCTTCTTCTTCTTCTTCTTCTTCTTCTTCTTCTTCTTCTTCTTCTTCTTCTTCTTCTTCTTTTTTTTTTTTTTTTTTTTATAAATTAAGAGGTGTTTTATATCAATGTATGCCATTAACGCTTTCCTTTTTCAGTAGGGTAGGCCTTTACAATGGTGCAGCTCTCACAATCCAGTCCCACTGGTGACGGGCAGGTAATGCGAGATATCAAGAGTCAGTCTGAGCATGGCCTCAGCTCCCTGCAGTCCTCGCTGTCACCTACTGCAACAACTCTGCAGGTTTATGAGACTTATCTAGAGAACGGCTATGTCAGCCTGAAGCACAAAATCCGCAACATCGAGAAAAAGAAGGTACTAGTGTCTTAATGTTACAGTATCTCTGAGGTGGTTTCATATAAAATGACAGCTGCCTAGCTTAGGCTCGGGGAAAGCAAGGGTAAACCAGGGACCAAGGATCTATGTTCTAAAGTGCCACCAGATTGCCTGTTGACTTTTTTTATAGGTCCTTTAAAGCGGCTGTATTGCCCGCTTGGTGATTTTTACTTACAGGTCAGTGTTGCCACGTTGGTATTTTTACTGGTAGCAAGTATAGACTTTTCTCATGCCAGTGACAGGAAAAGAGTACTGGTAAACTGTCTGCCACTTGGCTCGCAACTGCGCATGCAGAGTTCCGGAGCTGGCCAAGACCATCCGAGTGAGATATTTCAAGTATTCATTTTTGATTGGCTTGCAGCTAGTGAAAACCCTAAATTCAGCATCTCTGAACACCAGAGCCCTTTCACACTGGCAATGCCCGAAAAAAGCTGGTAAAGCGCCGCTGAAACTAGCGGCGCTTTACCTGTGTTTTTCGAGCACTAGCGGGGCACTTTTAACACACTAGTGGCCGCATAAAGTGTTAAAAGTGCCCACAAAGCGCTGCTGCCAAGATGCTTTGCAGGTGGTTCCCATTTCAATGAGAAGGGACAGTGTATTCACCGCTACTAAAGCGCTGCAAAGAAGCTGCTTGCAGGACTTTTTTGACTGCCAGTACAGTGCCTCAATGTAAAAGCACTTGGCCCCAATTGGCTGGGAGTCTCAACTCCCTGGACGATCGGGTCTCATGAACTGCTTCCTGATTGGCTGGGAGGAGAATCTGGAAGACAATGGCGACTATTTGCTCTTTGTCACACAACTAGGTGCACGCAGTGCTCTGCATGTAGATTGGGGCCGGATGCATCAATTAAAGGGGGTGGCACACCTTATGGATGGGCTACCACTGCTATAAAATAAAAAAATGGTCAAATCTAAAGGTAGCTTCCCTTCTAAATTTTGAGAATCAAAACCTTCAATAGCTGATATTCTAGTTGTGCATGGTTGGGCAACTGCATTGCATGCTAATTTGTGTAATGCTTTAGCATCTTCCTGATCTCTTTATTAGAAGCATTTTTTTAATGTGAAAGATCAAATTATTTGAGAAACGGATAATGGGGAACATTCTCTGTCTTCAAACTGTTCTTCACTGTATGACCTAAACACAATACAGATTTGGCAGATATGCTTGTGGATACTTCAACTTTTGTTTTTTCAGGTTAAATTAGAAGATTACAGAGATCGTTTAAGAAATGGGGAGGAGCTGAATCAGGATCAGCTGGTAGGTTTTCATTTTAGAAACCTAGAAAAGTGACAGCAGAAAAAAGTGGTCCAAGTGTGCCTGTGTGTCAGAGTATAGCCGTTTTGTCCCAAGCATGTTTGAATCCAGTTCACTGTTGACTGGCTCACTAACTCTCTATTTAAAGCGGAGGTTCACCCTAAAAAACAACTTTTTATCATGCCATTCAGTAGGGTTGTCCCGATACCACTTTTTTAGGACCGAGTACAAGTACCGATACTTTTTTTAAATGTCATGTGACAGTTTTCAAACCACAATACAGACTAAGGATATTTTCTTTAGAATTATGAAGAACTCTAACTCAAGACATTATAAAAGAATAAAAATGAGTAAAAATGAATAAAAAAAATGTATTTTCTTGTCACGCAGTAGTAAAAAACTCAAAGAATTTTCACAGAACATGTTGATAAATACAAAAAAAGTATTCTATTTAGGTATCTGGAGCATTTGCGCGAGTACAAGTACTCCCGCAAATACTCTGTATCGGTCCCGATACCGATACTAGTATCGGTATCTGGACAACCCTACCATTCAGCATACTAGCGTGAGCTACAGTATGCCTTAATTTTTATTTTTTTGTGCTGTACTTACAGTTTAATCCATTAGTTTGTTTCAGGCTACCGCGGGGGAAAAGGAGTTCCTATGAAGAGGGGAACATGATTGACGGCCGGCTATGGCGCGCCATGCGTTCCGAAAATAGCCGGAGTAGGACTCAGCTCTTCACGGCGCCTGCGCACAGACTAGGAGCTGACTGTGCAGGCGCCGTGAAGAGCAGAGTCCTACTCCGGCTATTTTCGGAACGCGTGATGCGCCATAGCTGGCCGTCTATCATGTTCCCCTCTTGATAGAAACGCCTATTTCCTGGCCGGAGTCTGAAACGAAACTAAAAGATTAAACTGTACAGCACAAAAAAATAAAGGCATACTGTAGCTCACGCTAGTATGCTGAATGGCACTGGAGACAATTTATTTTTTTTTTTTTATTTTTTTTATTTTTTTTTTAGGGTGAACCCCTGCTTTAATCTCCTAAGTTAATTCTAGGCATCAACTACGCTTTCAGAAAACCACGTTGAGACTAGTTTTGAACTTTTCGCCAGTTAGTCTGAGGTCATGGCCACCTGTTCTTGATCATTTCAGATTGAAAATACTGCCCTCCTAAACCCTCTGGATGTATTTTAAGGGTTAAGTCATGCCCTCCCTTTTACCTTTCCTCAAGACTAGGGATGAGCCGCACATACCCGCATTTGGTTCGCACCAGATTGTTCGAACAGACCGCGGGTCCGCGCGAACATTTAGAACCCCATTGAAGTCTATGGGACTCGAACGTTCGAATTCAAAAACGATCATTTTAAAGACCAATATTCAATTTAATGTTGGAAAACGTCTTTCAGAACCCGGGTCTTGCCCCAAGGAACATGTATCAATGGAAAAAAAAGTTTTAAAAACTATTTTTTTCTGGAGCAGCGATTTTAATGATGCTTAAAGTGAAAAAAAAATAAAGTTCCTTTTAAATATCACACCTGCTGAGTGTCTATAGTAGTGGCACGTGTTCAGGGCTGGTGCAAGGATTTTTGACACCCTAGGCGAAACCTTATTTTGCAGCCCCTTTGCTCCTCCCCTGACCCCACCCCCTTTTTGCTTGCCCTGACCCTTTTTAATGGCTGCTCAAAAACAAAATAAAAATACCTTCAAAGTTGCTTTCTCCACAAACCAAACTTCTCCTGCAATCCTCACTTCCAGCACCCCGTCATTCTGCTCCCAGCAATCCTCACTTCCAGCACCCTGCCATTCCTGCTCCCAGAAATCCTCACTTCCAGCTCCCAGCAATCCTCACTTCCAGCACCCTGCCATTCCTGCTCCCAGCAATGCGCACTTCCAGCACCCTGCCGTTCCTGCTCCCAGCAATGCGCACTTCCAGCACCCTGCCGTTCCTGCTCCCAGCAATGCGCACTTCCAGCACCCTGCCGTTCCTGCTCCCAGCAATGCGCACTTCCAGCACCCTGCCGTTCCTGCTCCCAGCAATGCGCACTTCCAGCACCCTGCCGTTCCTGCTCCCAGCAATGCGCACTTCCAGCACCCTGCCGTTCCTGCTCCCAGCAATGCGCACTTCCAGCACCCTGCCGTTCCTGCTCCCAGCAATGCGCACTTCCAGCACCCTGCCGTTCCTGCTCCCAGCAATGCTCCCTTCCAGCACCCTGCCGTTCCTGCTCCCAGCAATGCTCACTTCCAGCACCCTGCCGTTCCTGCTCCCAGCAATGCTCACTTCCAGCACCCTGCCGTTCCTGCTCCCAGCAATGCTCACTTCCAGCACCCTGCCGTTCCTGCTCCCAGCAATGCTCACTTCCAGCACCCTGCCGTTCCTGCTCCCAGCAATGCTCACTTCCAGCACCCTGCCGCTCCTACCTCCCAATATCCTGCCATCACTTAGCCCAGCCTGCCACCTCTGTGACATGTGACAGCTAATGCGTTTAGATGCTATTAAACAGCACAAGCACAGTTACAGCAAATGCGTTTAGTTGCTATTAAACAGCACACGGGCAGTAAGAGTGACTGCGTTTATGTGCAATTAAATAGCCCACGTGCATTAACAGTAAATGCATTTATGTGCAAATAAGCAGGGCTAGTGCAGTTACACCAAGTATGGTTAGGTGTAAACTAAACATAGCACACAGCCACAGGAAATACAACACGTTAGAGCACTGCAGCTATGCACAATCTCCTGCCTGCACAATCTCCTGCCTGACAAATACTAATAGCAGATCTAGCTAAGCTATACAGTGTATAAATATATGTACAACTCCTAAGGATGTATATATATATTCTCTACACACGGTAATAAAGCTAAACTGACTAGCCTGCTCTAGCTAGCTAAAAAGATAATCTGTCTCTCTGACTGCTCTATTTAACAAAGCCGGAACACGCTACACGAGGCTGCCCGGAAGGCGGCCTTTTATAGTGTGGGGCGTGTGCTAAAGCCCTGAGCCATAATTGGCCAAAGCACCCTTGCTTTGGCCAATTATGGCTCTCCGTTTTTTGAGCGCTGTGATTGGCCAAGCATGCGGGGTCATGGTGCATGCTTGGCCAATCTTCAGCGCGCAACGCCCAACTATCGAACAGGCAATGTTCGTATCGAACGCGAAGCTCATCCCTACTCAAGACTGTACATATTAAGTTCCTGCAGTCTCTCCTGATATTTTCTTAGGCCTTTGACCATTTTTGTTGCCTTTCTCTGGACTTGTTCATTCTTAATATCTTCTTGAGCAAGTGAGGTCTCAGAACTAAAATCGGTATTCTTAAAGTGATGCTCCACACAAAAGGGGAAAACTCTGCTTGTCTGGCTCCACCTGCTGCCACGTTTGCCGCCTTTTGGGCAGGGGGTACTTGGGTTTTAACAGGTAGCAGCTCCCACTTCCGGCTCAGTTCACCTGAGCTGGAAGTTCAGTACCCCCCTCCTTCCCTTGCAGTCTTCTGACACACTTCACAGGTCCCAGAAGCTGCAAGACTGGTTTTCCTTATTGAAGATGGAGGCACCAGATGGCAGGCAATCAGCTGGGGTCAGGACACCGCTGGAAGTCTGGACAGGCAAGTGCCCTAATAAGTCAGCAGCTACAGTTCTTGTAGCTGACTTTAATTTTTGAAGGAGCCCGGAGCACCTCTTTTAATTGGGTCTCACTAAAGATCTATATACGGGAATTTGGGCCTCCTTTCTCCTGTTGGTGAACCCATCTAGTGATTTTATTCTATTCACTTTTCCCTCTGCGTGGCCACACATTTTTGCTCCTTTTGCAATCATCTGAAATGACTATCCCCAAATCGTTTTCCTCTGTAGTGCTAGCCAACACTACCTCCAATGTTGCACATTATTTCGCATTTAAACTAGGGCTGTGGAAATAGATTAATTCCTCCATTAATAATCGTAAATTTTTTTGATTGGTACTAGTGGTGCAACGGATTGTAAATGATACGTGATCCGAACGGGTCACCATATGCAGATCGGCACACCATGTGATCCACTGAGATCCGCTGCTGCCTCGGCCATAGGAAAGGCAGCGGATTTGGCCTAGCTCCCAGAGCGGTGACCATCTTGGTCCACTTGGTGGCGGCCTAGGCGAGTCTAGAGTGGTGCAATGATGTCATCACCCAGCCGGCTTTTCTGGTAAGACTAAGCAAGCGCTAATCTTCCTATACAGTGGGGGAGATGTGGACCATATTACAGTAGGGGGAGATGTCTGTGGATATTAGTGGGGACTATATATGGTGGTGGTCAGTAAAATGTATGTGCGTTATAATTGAAATTGGTCAGATTTTTTTATTTTATTTAAGCTTAACTGCTTATGGACCGCCGCATGTACATTCACGTCGGCAGAATGGCACAGGCAGGCACATCAACGTGTATATATACGTTGCTGCCTTGACGTGGGTCGGGGGTCCGATCGGGACCCCCCCCCCCCCCCCGGGTACATGCGGCGGTCCCCGCGGCTGTACGAGCGATCCGGGACGAGGGGGCGGCTATTAGTTTTTGTCCGCCCCCCTCCGGATTGCTCCCAGCCAATGCGCGCGCTCCCCTGCTCTGCACTTCCTCCTCCTGTGTAAACACAGGAAGAGGGAAGTGATGTGATCTCTCCTCTCAGCGTTTTTTTTTTTTCAACCGCTGCGGAGGAGAGATCACATCACACAGTAAGTCTGCACAACACTACACTGACACACACTACACATAGGCACATTAACCCCTTGCGATCAACCCCCCCCCCCTCCCCCTGTCGGTGTCACTGAAATGCAGTAATCATACATGTATGATTACTGTATTTAGTGTCAGTGTGACAGTCAGTTAGTGTTAGGTTCAGGGTAGCCCCCGTACCTCCCCTAATAAAGTTTTAACCCCTTGATCACCGCCCTAGTTAACCCTTTCACTCCCTATTGCCAGCATCACTAAGCGATCATTTTTCTGATCGCTGTATTAGTATTGCTGTTCCCTCACATTCTCCTGCTCTCCAGGATTGAGTCTGAAAGAGTGACTCCTCCCCAGGGCTTGAACTGACTCCAGTAGTAATCGGCGTGCGTCCTAAGAGTAGGACGTACGGCTCCTGGAGCCAGATAGGCAGGGTTTTCCTCCCCCAGCATCAGCCTCCACTGTCAGATCCGCTCTGACCTCGAGCCGCCCCTGGATCCCCTGGTTTCTCTCTCCCTCTGGAGCCCCCACCTGCCAGAAACCAGACAGGCAGACGGTGACAGACTCTGCTAGGCAAGCCTGCACTATCCCTCCATTCCTCCTGCAATCCACTGCTTGGCTCCCCCCTGCTTCACCTGACCCCGCTGGCTTCCCTCCGTCACCCTTCTCCAGCAGGTAAGCCTTTCACTGAGGCTGCAGACGGCCGTCCTTTTGAGGACAGCAGCTGCTGCCACTTAAAAGCCCCTGCTATCTCCCTATCCACATCTCCCCTCCTATACCCCCTCACTACCCATCCGCCACCTGCCCTGCAATCCTTGGCAATTTTCAGCCATCTCTGGCATTTCTGGCTTCCAGGCCGGCGTTTTTCGATACATCCGCGCCGGCCTGGAAGCAATCGCGGCAGCCGCAATTTAGGAAAGGCCGCGGCTTCACCCGCGGCCTAGTGGCGCGCCGCTTCTCACCCCCTCCAACCGCCACCAAAGTCCGAAAACGGACTTGAACCCCACCCCATACCCCCAGGAAAGTTACCTCACACCCCGGGCTAGGAATCCTGGCCCCAAATAGTAGCACCGATCCACCCAATCTGGAAGCTTTACCAGTCTGGATCCTGCTACCGATCGGCAGGCCATTTTTGCTACACCCAGCCCCAAATCTTAATCACCACTACAACTTGATCCAGGGGTTACCCGATCGCCTCTTACAGGGGTCAGGAAGGAATTTTTTCCCTGCCGGAGCATATTGGCCGAGCGCCGCCAGGGTTTTTTTGCCTTCCTCTGGACCAAGCCAGGAGAGAGGAGTTTAGCCAATTCCTCTCCCCACTGCCCTAAAATCCCCCCCCCCCCCTGGTGTATTGGCGAACATGGCATGTAGGCAATATTCTGCCGAGACCATTTGGAGTTTGAGGCAATGCGCCGCAATACTGCCAGCCATCACCAAAAAAGGCCCTAAGAACTGAGCGACTATGGAGAACCAATCATAGATCGACGGTTAGACATTTCAGTCATTTACCCCAGGTCAAGCACATATCATGTGCTCTGATCAATACTAGATCGGCAGTAAAACACCGACTAGAAATCCGCGACTTCATTCAACAAAAGGATCTAGACTGTCTTTTTATTACAGAGAGCTGGCTCACAGCCGACTGTAACGCCATTCTAGGAGAACTGGTGCCAGAAAATTACCGTATCATAATGGAAAACAGAATAGGGCAAAGAGGAGGCGGCCTGGCGGTGATCCACAAGACTCATCTTACGATCACCAAACCAGTCCGCCAAAACCCTCTTCCATTCATGGAAACCCTTACTCTGCAACTGCAAGCAAGTTCGAAGGAGACCGTCCACATTCTGCTCTGCTATAGGCCACCCGGCCCAAAATCGCAGCTGCTCTCATCATGGACGGATTTCTTCTCCACTTATACCCTCAACAGTAAACAACTCTTGCTGTTAGGGGATTTCAATCTCTGGGCCAATTCCTCACAAGACCCCATTGCCGACGCCTGTATTGACCACCTGGAAGGTTTAGGATTGCAGCAACTAGTATGTGGGCCTACACATGCTTCAGGTCACACACTTGATCTTATTTTCAGACAAGCTCTGGAAATAAAAATTGGGGAAAATGAAAAATTGCCATGGACAGACCACCAGGCAATTACATTCAGTATTTCCACCATCCCCCCCGCAACAAAAACATCGAATCCAGTGGCAACACACTGGACTAGATGTCAGAAGAAGCTCCACTCGGAACTCTTCAAAACGACTTTAAGGAAAAAAATAGAAACAACCCAGCCGCAGCAAACGGCCGTTGAAACATTGAAAGCCATAAACTCGGCCATGCTACAGTCAGCCGACTTGGTAGCGCCGAAACGAATAACCCGCATTCGGAAAAACAACCGCAGCTGGTTTAACAACCAGCTGTCGTTACTGAAGCAAGAACGCAGAAGGGCAGAATCTGCCTGGAAAAGATGTTCTTCTGAGCTAAACCTATCCATCTACAAGGCGACCACAAGAAAATACCACAAAGGAATTTTCCAAGCCAAGAAGAATTATTTTTCGGAGGCTATCAACGGTGCCCAAAACCGCCCCCGCGAACTCTTCAAGATGGTCACCCAGACCATGAAACCAGGATGCATTGAAGCCCCCAGTTCGGACACACAAGAATTTTGCAATGAGCTATCGGATTATTTCGTTAATAAAATCGAGGCAATCCGTGAAAGCATTCAGCAAAATGTTTCTCCCCTCAGCCCCCCCTGTAGCCTCTCACATAACACCCATAGTAATTCTCCGATATCAGGTAGGTTCACCCTGGAACCCATCTCCATCGAGTCCACTAAGAATGTCATGTGTACTCTGCGCAATGGCGCAGCGCCAAATGACATTATCCCCACAAAACTGCTGAAGGAATGCGCCGACATCCTGGCTCCTCCCATCACGCAGCTTATCAACCAGTCTTTCTTGGAGGGCATAGTGCCCTCACAGTTGAAAGAGGGTGTAATCCAACCCCTCCTGAAGAAACCCTCCCTGGACCCCAAGGACCCACTCCACCGCCGTCCCATAACAAGCCTCAACGTATTCTCTAAGATAATGGAAAAAGTAGTGGTACAACAGTTGCAACTGCATCTAGATACCTACAAGCTACTTGACCCATTGCAATCAGGCTTCCGTCCCGGACATGGGACGGAAACAGCATTACTGAAAGTATGGGACGATGTTCTCAAGGCCGCAGACGAAGGAGAATCTTGTCTCCTGGTTCTGTTGGACCTAAGTGCAGCTTTTGACACTGTAGACCACAATCTGTTACTGACAAGGCTTTCTGAAGTAGCCAGGGTCGCAGAAGGCGATTTATCTTGGTTCTCCTCTTTTTTGGAAAACCGATCGCAAACAGTGAAGCTAGGACCTTTTACGTCTGAAAAACGCACAGTAACATGCGGAGTCCCTCAAGGATCGCCTCTGTCACCAGTGCTATTCAACATCTACCTTCGTCCTCTTTTTGAGATTATTAGCAGCCAAAAACTGCTTTATCACTCTTATGCAGATGACACGCAACTGTATTTCCGCATCTGCAATAGACAGGATCACCACCTCAATCTAGAGACATGTCTCTCTTTGATAGAGGACTGGATGACAAAGAGTTATCTTAAACTCAATGGAGCGAAAACAGAACTTCTTCTGTTTCACGCCAAGCGAAGGAATCAACCCTCAACAGCGTGGTCTCCCCCACCTATTTTGGGCAAGCTCATCACCCCTAGCGCCAAAGTCAAAAGCCTAGGGGTCATTCTTGACTCCTTTATGACAATGGACGCACAAATAGGGTCAGTGGTCAGCGGATCTCACCATCTACTGCGCCTACTACGCAGACTCACTCCGTTCATCCCTAAAGAAGATCTAGCGGTCGTGGTGGGAGCTATTGTAAACTCCAGGTTGGATTATGCAAATGCCCTTTACCTCGGTCTCCCCAAATACCAAATCGCTCGTCTGCAAGTCGTTCAGAATACGGCCGCCAGACTTGTGACTGGGAAAAAACCCTGGGAATCTATCTCACCTTCACTGAGAGCCCTTCATTGGCTGCCAGTTAAAGACAGAATCGCTTTTAAAGCCCTCTGTCTTACGCATAGCTGTGTCCATGAGAATGCCCCCCTTTACTTATGCGAATTAATAAAAGCGCATAATCCAAATCGCGTTTTGCGATCCACGAATCAGAACCTGCTCCAGGTTCCGAAAGCCAACTTCAAGTCCAAAGGAGAGAGAAGATTTGCGATCCAAGGTCCCAGACTATGGAACGCTTTACCAACCAGCATTCGGTTGGAGGAGAACCACCTAGCATTTAGGAAAAAGGTCAAGACTTTTCTCTTTTGATATCAAAGGAGACAGGAACAACAAGCGCCCAGAGGCGATTCAGTTCGCATGTGCCGCGCTATACAAGTTTTCATTCATTCATTCATTCATGCTAGGTAGCTATTTTTTTTTTTTTTAATGCGTTTTTTTTTTTTTTTACTAAAGACATGTGGCTAAATAAATTGTGGCCTAAATGTTTGACTAAAATTTAGTTTATTTGATTCTTTTTTTTTTCAAAAATGTCTATTTTTGTATATAGCGCAAAAAATAAAAATCGCAGAGGCGATCAAATACCACCAAAAGAAAGCTCTATTTGTGGGAAGAAAAGGACGCAAATTTTGTTTGGAAGCCACGTCGCACGACCGAGCAATTGTCAGTTAAAGCGGCGCAGTGCCGAATCGCAAAAAGGGGCCTGGTCATTTACCTGCATTTTGGTCTAGGTCTTAAGTGGTTAATAAACAACAATTTTGATCAGTAACAGTTCTAGTTTAAACACTTTGAACTGCATTTTCCACTGCAATCTTTCATGTTGGACAATTCCAATGATATAAACTCTCTATTGCAAACCTTAAAGGATCACTAAAGGAATTATTATTTTTTAGCTAAATAGCTTCCTTTACCTTACTGCAGTACTGGTTTCATGTCCTTATTAGTTTTTGCTTTGAAGTTGCTGTAATCCTGCTCTGATCTCCACACTTCCTGCTTGTCTGTTTCCTTATAACCACAGTACTGGGAGCTTTCTCACGGTGGTCTAAGCTGTCATTACTGTGTCTAAAACTTCCCAAAACCAATCAGATTTTTTTTAAAAACAAAAAACTGCCCTGGATTTGTTTGTTTTTGTTCTGTGTGTCTATTTCTACTTCACAGAAACATGAAGCCAGTTCAAAAGTGAAACTAACCTGCAGGCACATTATATGATTGATTTTTATCCATTTTTAATCATTTTGAAAAGGAATCCGTTATCTTTTATGTCTCTATATACCCTGTAAACAGTCATTTCAGCAAAAAAATGTTTTCCTTTAGTGACCCTTTAACTCTCCAAAAAGGCAAACCTTGCCCGACAACCTTTTAGTTCACTTATAGATTACAGAAGGATCTAGTACAGAGCCTTGTAGTAGCAATGAGGAAGAGAGTTGGGACTTTGGATGAGGCACATGAAAGGAACCAGTTGTATGAAGATTTTTATTGAATGAATACATACAGCATAACAAATCAAACTGATCAAATGCTTGAATGACAAGTTTAACTTGTAAAGTGACCATATGCCAATTGCAACTATATAGCAGAATAACAACCTTGCACAAAATGTAATGACATGTTGTTCCATAAAAGGAATCTGAAAATTGCATAGCGCAAAATACATCATGAGTTTAAAACCTGATATGTGCTATCCCCCACTTTTATGGAAAATTACCAATTCTCTAAAACAATGGTCTACTCTCCCAATATCATGGATAGGCAAAATAATTGTTCTAAAAATTATTATACTTCCAAAAATATTATACCTGTATCGTGTTTTACCCATTCCAATACCCTCATACTTCATGAGAAATCTTCAACACAAAGCACAAGCATTTATATGGAACTCTTTAAAGTGCCGCTTACCCTCACACACTCCATCTCCCAAAATTGAAAGGTGGACTAGGCTTTCCTAATTTTACCACCTATTTCCATGCCGCACAAATAGCAAATATCATACAAAACATGAAATCCAAGCAATGATCCTCTCCAAATCAGAAGCCATAACGATACTATACAAAATTTAGAAAATATGGAATCCTTGGATGATGTATTTTCTTCCTATGATCCCTGACAATTCCTTATTAAGAGCTTGATATACTATAATAATATAAAACAATATGAGTGGTAAACAAGTACTAAACAGTCTTCTGTACTAACTTAATAATAATCTTACAATATAGCTGCTCCAGAGAACTTTCTTACCCTAGACTCTTTTTTTTCTCTTTCTTACCTTATTATTTCCATTTTACTATTACTCTGTCCTTTTTTTATTTTTTTCTATTTCCCTATTTTTTTATTACCATATTTAAATGCTACTGTAATATATCTATATCTATATCTATATCTATATCTATATCTATATCTCTCGCTCCCCCTCTCTCTCTCGCTCCCCCTCTCTCTCTCGCTCCCCCTCTCTCTCTCGCTCCCCCTCTCTCTCTCGCTCCCCCTCTCTCTCTCGCTCCCCCTCTCTCTCTCGCTCCCCCTCCCTCTCTCGCTCCCCCTCTCTCTCTCGCTCCCCCCCCTCTCTCTCTCGCTCCCCTCTCTCTCTCGCTCCCCCTCTCTCTCTCTCTCTCTCTCTCTCTCTCTCTCGCTCCCCCTCTCTCTCTCTCTCTCTCTCTCTCTCTCTCTCTCTCTCTCTCTCTCTCTCTCGCTCTCCCCTCTCTCTCTCGCTCCCCCTCTCTCTCTCTCTCTCTCTCTCG